>CM065593.1:286557414-287138599 GCA_033119425.1 Bufotes viridis
ACTTTTACCGCCATTTCAGGAAAAATATATTTGTAACCACGAAGCGTGAGGAAATTCGGCTTTGCAGCGAATCAATTTTTTTCTGAAATAAGGATCAGAGTCAATTTGTTTAGCTTCAATTCCCTCAACACCAGTTGCTGAAAAGTAGCCTTCAGTCTGCTGACATGTTTTGAGGAAAACCACATATTATTGTTATACCGCTCCTACACCTAAAGGGAGCAATTCTGATACAAAATCCAGTCACCCTGTTGCAGGGTGCATGGGGGGAGGATCCATAGAGAGAACACAATGATCGAGGTGGTCCCACAGATGCTCAAGTGGATTCAATTCTGAGGAATTGGGGGCCAGGGTACTACTTGGAAGTCTTGGTCATGCTCTTCCAAACAATGTCAGATATTTTTAACCGTGTGACATGTTGCATAGTCTTGCTGGAAGATCCCATCTGGTTCAAGGAAGACAATCAGCATGGGTGTACGTGATCTGCAAGGATGGATTCAGATCCAAATTGTTTGAGAGTGCTTTCCACAGGGTTAGGTCGGCCCAGAGAATGAAATGAAAACTTCCCCACTCCACAATGCTGCCACTACCAGCTTGTGTTCTTTCAGCAATGGTTACAGGGTGTTTGTCCTCTGATGTTTCTCACCTAACACGCCAATATCCATCTGTTCCATGAAGCAGAAAATGTGACTCATCGGATAAGGGAACCCTTTGCTAATCATTGGAGGTGCAATTCTGATATTGCGACGGAAATCAAAGCTTTTTCTACTGATACAACTTTGTTAGCAGAGGTGCAATGACCATTTGTCTGTTTTGGAGCCCCATAAGCAGTAGGGTTTGCTGAACTGTGTTTTAGAAACACATGTGGTAGCCCACTAATTTGTTTTAGCGGTGAGCTGCTCCACTGTAGCAATAGCATGTTGGTCTGCCTCGCACACCTTCGTAGCCAATGTTCACTGCTCACATGAGTGTCACGTGGTGCTCCACATCACTTATTTACAGTGGTACCATTTGTCACAATACACTTTCACCATAACAGCACCTGAACAGTTTACAAAATGCCAACCTTGGCCTTTAATTAATAATCATCCACTTTTGCAGCTCTGATTAATCACCTTTTTTACCCATAACAGCAATGAGGGATATGTGTTTAGACAACCTATCACACACCTTATATACCCCCCAAGCTAGCTTATGACAAGCAACTTCCTTCATGAGCTACTTATTGCTGATGTATTTTCTTATTCCTAATTCTATTCCTTCCTCCCTGTTGGTCACTTGTAGGTATTCTGTACCTTTAATATTACATTCCATCTCACCTATGTACCTCCTATCATCCCTATATTCTACTTTGTCGGTGCTAGCATCCATTTGAATCGCAGATGCGCTCCATGGGTCACGTGATTGCGTTTCACAGGCTACCTCACTTCCGGTCTGAACGGCCGATACTGGAATTTACTACAACCAGCAGATGTGTTCCACATGTGCTCCACCAATTACCTCACTTCCGGTTTGATCAGCCGATACCGGAAGTGAGGCTCACATGGCAGAGGCGCGCGCTGCCTTTAAAAGACCAGCCTTTACTTACTTCTCTCAGCGCCTTTTTCACTAGCAGTACCTCCGCAATTCTATTCTATATTGCGCTATAACCCTCTTACATCACCAGCGGTATTAGGTAAGTGAGTTCCGGACGCCGGTAGGTCTTTTGACCTTACCATAGTAAACTACAGCACATTAAGTTCATGTTTTCCGAAGCTGTTAGATTGACCTTTTTTCCTTAATTAATACATTAGTACTGGATATTTATAGGCGTAGTACCTTGATGGGCATTGGATTGGCTAATAACCAGGTGAATAAACTGCAGGACCAATACAGGCAACTTTGAAGGGGCCTACAAATGTCAGCAACTAAAGAAGAAATATGACTATATTTGACTTATTGATAATATCACAGGATGACCATTCTGGAACATGACACTGGGTCTCTTATCTTAGATTTGAGATTTGTTTGAGATTAATTGAATCTTGAACCAAATGAAAAATGTACTTGGATTTTTATGATATGTACATACCCTCATATGTTTAGATGTCATGACCACATGTTCCCTTTATGATATGAAATGTATACTAAAATGATATATTTTATGTTTACGGCAGTCTGAAGAAGGCCGCACGGCAGTAACCATACAATAAAAGAAATAGGAAGTGGTCATAATAATGTGGATTAACTGTGTAATAACTAGAGATGAGCGAAGTTTTGAAAAATTTGATTTGCCAGCTTCGCCAAAGTTCTACTAGAAATTTGTTTTGTTATGAATTAATTAATCGGGTATACCCAGGCCAATGTGCCTACAAGCAGCGTTTTCAAATCCGGCACCCTAAGGCATGTTCTTACGACTTGCTGGCCCAATCCCAGTGCAAATGTAAAGGCTTGGAAGTTACAGCTGCATAACTTTTATAACCAACTTGGAGGCCCAATCCCAGTGTTCTGGCCAAGTGTCTAATACATTTCATAAAAAGTTGTATAAAGTAGTGGTCCCATGACAGAGTGTGAAAGGGGGCAGCAGCAGCAGTGGCAGTAACAGGGATAATAATGGCCCCATGACAGAATGGTGAGGAGGGCAGCAGCAGAAATGGCTTACAGCACAAGATGGTGGCAGGTCACAGTAGTAGCAGCACCCAACAACAGCAGTGTAATAGTAAGGGCCAGTGCTATGTATATCCTTGTAAAAATGTAACATGTTCATATCAGTAGGCCAAGATGCCCCATTGTAGGAATGGCAGTAGAGGCAGCAGGCGGGTGTCATAAGAATAGTGGCAGCAGCACGTGGCCACATGTAACAGCCCATTTTGCACAGTATTCTAGTGTGCCAGGACACTACAGTTTGATCATTAGTGGTAGAATCATCTATTCTGTTGCACCAGGCACCGATGTCTGGAAACGCTGGTTGATCCACGCCTGATTTATCTTTATGAAGGTTACTCTCTCCACATTTTGGAAGGAAAGGAGAGTTCTCATAGGTGTAACTATGCCCCCACTGCACTGAACACCCGCTCTTATGCCACACTACTAGCCTGGCAGCAAAGCATTACCATGGCAAACTCGGCCACACTTTGCATGCCCAGTAGTTTGCATGTCCAGTAGTCCAAATCTTGGATCATGGGTGACAGGGTGCAGTTCGAGTATGCCACCAACTGCTGGATGCCCCACTGCTGCTGCTTCTAGGTGGTTTCTTTAGTATTGTTGAGCACGAATATTCGAATAGCGAATTTTTTTTCAGCGAATATCGGCACTTTGCAAATTTGCGAATATTGCGAATATAGCGCTATATATTCGCTATTTCGAATATTCATATTTTTTTTTTTAAGTTGTTAATCCTTGTTGCTCTCTGGTTGTCTTCCTACTTCCCAAAAGCTGCTCTTACCTGTCCGGAGGATTCTTGGCTCCCTGCCTGCTCCAGTCAATGCCCGTTGCTGCTTCTGCCGCCTCCATGCTAAAATGTACTGTCGTATGTGAGAATCACGATCTCACAAATTTGACTAACTTGTAATCGCAATGCGATTAATATAGCCTGAATTACTCGCATTGCGAACTCAACTTAGAGCTGGTTTCCTAATGGTTGTATTGCTAGAATATAACGAATATCTCAAATTCACGAATATAGCACTATATTCTCAATCTTCGTTATATTCTAGCAAGCCAACCATTAGGAATTCAGCTCTAAGTTTAATTCGCAATGTGAATATAAATTCGCGTAACATTCGCAATATATAGAATACTGATGAATATTCGATTTAGATGAATATATGACTAATATTCAATCGAATATTCGTGAAATATCGCAAAATCGAATATGGCACCTCCCGCTCATCAATCTTTAGAAAGCAGCTGAATAAAATTGGTCATCAGAGACTGCGGACTTAACTTGCTACTTATGGAGCTGGTGCTGCTCCCCCCCTTTCCAGTCATGGCAGTGGTGTGTGGGGGCACAGAGGTTCACCCCAGTCAGACCGTCCTGAGGTTGGCAGATAATGCTGGTAGGCAGCGAACAACCGGGTGAACAGTATATCGCTATAGTAGTCCATTTTTGCATCCCTCTCAGAAGGTCTAAAAATGCACAATGTGGATAGCCAGTAGTCACCCCTCCTGACAATGCGGCTGTCACTACGCAAACATGACAGCATGCATCTGGCCATTTGCGCAAGGGACTCAGAAGACCTCCCTGCCTCCATCTCCACTGCTTGCTGGCACGGTCTGTCTAGGTCATCTACTTCGTCTTTGTAGTCACCCTCCAACTCCTCTGCTGTCCCTTGGGCAGATAAACCACCTAGGTGTGTTTAAAATTATGTCCTCCTCCTCATCCTCTTCCTCTGCCAGTTCATTATCCTCAGGGCTCAGGTGGTCATGAGATGTATTTGCCACATATTCTGTCCCCTCACCAATCATATTGCTTAGCATCCCCTCCAAGATGTGAAGGAGAGGAATGACATAATTCATCCCGTAGTTCTGCCTACTGACAGATAAAGTGGCCTCCTCAAACAGCCTGAGCAAACGGCATGCATGAGCTGTCACTGACTAAGATGGAAATTACATTGGGGAGTAAATCTGTCCATCTGCTGCATTAAGAAATCGTTGACTGCTTTCCTCTGCTCGTACAGGCGGTCTAACATATGGAACGTGGAGTTCCAACACATATCAGGCGATGTTGGAAAAGATCATTTTGCCTTTGCAGCTCAAAGAGGGTGTGTTTTTCATGGTAAGAGTGGCTGAACTGCATGCACAGTTTCTTGGACATTTTTAATAGCCCTTTCAGTCCAGTGAAAGACTTGAGGAACCGATTTACAATGAGATTGAAAACGTGGCCCATGCAGGGAACATGGGTCATCCCTCCCTGATGCAGGACAGACAAAATGTTCTACCTCTTATCATTAAACATGGTTCGTATCTCCAGTTGGCAAGGAGAGGAACGACAGCCTCCTTCTGCTGATGTTGATGAGCCCTGAGGTTGCGGGACGGTGGAAGATATAGTGGTTGCTGCATCAAGCTGTAAGACTAAATGAGTGGCACAGTTTTCCCATGCCACTTTATGGTGATGCTCCATGTGTTGATGCATTGCGGTTGTTTCAAGTTTAGCACCCTGCCTACACCTCACCTTCGGCACACACATCCTGCATAGCGCTAAGCTGTGAAATATTCCTACACTGCTGAGTATCGCATTTTCCCTCCACCACTGCATGTTGCCTGCTTGCTACTGTTTTTATGAACCCGGGCACTGCCAGTATGTTCCTCACAGGTAGCCTCTCATGTAGCAGACGGTGTACCCCTCCCACATTTGGCTCCAGATCTCCCACTACTTCCACCCTTCAGTCTCATGGACATGCTGTCACCCTCACCCCTGATGATGATGCCCTTTCTTCACCTAGCTCCCACGTGTGAATGGCTACATTATAATGTACATATATTTGTGAGTCACTTGTGTCACCCTCAGGGCCGGTGCAAGGATTTTTGCTGCCCTAGGCAAAAGAAAAGTTTGCCGCCTCCCCGCCCCATGTGACATCTCAATGCCCCACGCATATGATCTGCCATATTAACTAACGCCAGTACTGCAGTGCTGCCGTGTTTACATTAAAAAGCCTGCAGGGACAGGCTCTAAAGACCAGAGCCACTACATTAAGCTGCAGTGGTTCTGGGGACTATAGTGTCCTTTTAATGTGAGGTAAATTAGAGACTAGTGCCACGAATAATATAATAGATTGCCTTTTTACAACCAGATGAGGACGATGATGGGCTCTAGCTGCAGTCTGGCTCCACTGGCCTTGTGTAGAACAGGCTCTCTGGAGGCTGTTTGTAACTTTGGTCACAAAAATCAATGTTCTGGGAGAACTGGAAGCGGCTCCATTTTTTTTTTTGGGGCCCTTTATACAGCTCAAGGTCTGGGCCCCAGGGCCTGACGGTGAGTATGCCCATAAGGCCCACCCATAAGTCCGCCTACATGTAACACCCATGAGTTTGTTCAGTGGGTGAAGTGTGGTATGTTATGTGGTGGTGTAGAGAATCTAATGTGTGTGCTTATGGAATGTAGTGTATAGGGAGACCAGTTTGTGTAGGTGATGCAGTGTGTGTGTGTGTGTGTAGTGGATGCAGTGTGTTTTCGTGTAAGGGATAAAAAGTAGTTTGTGTTTGTGTATAAGGTATGTATTGTGTCTGAATGTGTACGGAATGCTTTGTGTGAATCTGTGTTTGTATGTGTAAGGGCTGAAAGGTGGATTTCTGTGTATGTAAGGGATGCATTGTGTGTGTCTGCAAGGGATTTGTTGAGTGTGTGTAAGGGGTGCATTGAGTATGTGTAAGAGATGCCTTGTGTTTCAGTGTGTGTAAGGGATGCATTGTGTGTAAGGGATGCATTGTATGTAAGTGTATGTGTGTAAGGGGTGCATTGTTTTTTGTGTGTAAGGGTTGCATTGTGTGTGTGTGTATGATGGATGTCAATCTCGCCCCTCCTTGTAACTCTCTTCTCCCACCCCCACTCCCTCCCTTTTCACTCTCTCTCCCCCCCCTTGTCACTCTCTTCTCCCACCCCTCCCTCCCTTGTCACTCTCTTCTCCACCCTCCCTCCCTTGTCACTCTTTTCTCCCCCCTCCCTTGTCACTCTCATTTCCCCCTCCCTTGTCACTCTCATTTCCCCCTCCCTCCCTTGTCACTCTCATTCACCCCCTTCCTCCCTTGTCACTATCATTTCCCACTCCCTCCCTTGTCACTCTCATTCTCCCCCTCCCTCCCTTGTCACTCTCTTTCTCCCCCTCCCTCCCTTGACACTCTCTTTCTTTCTCACCCCTCCCTCCCTTGTCACTTTATTTCCCCCCTACCTCCCTTGTCACTTTCTTCTCCACCCTCCCTTGTCACTCTCATTCCCCCCTCCCTCCCTTGTAACTCTACAACTAACAGTATCTATGAATTTTGGTGCATTGCACATTTATGTACATGGTGATAAATTGTCTGTAGTTCAGCAGTCTCCTATTCTCTCCCTCCACTCTTTCTGCACTCTCCATCTCCAATATTGTCCTACACTCTCTGTTAAGAGTTTGCAGCAACACTGTCCCTAGTACATGAGTGTTTTGTCACGTCTCTCCCTATTCTCAGCTTACAGGAAAATAGCAGTGACCGCACAGAATCAGGGTTTTATAGGGCTCTTCCTAGCTGTGACATCACAGGGGATGGCCATCTCCAGATTGGCTGGCTGCACTGCATTACGGATGATCTCGCGTTACTGGGCTTGTCTTCTCTACACTTACTTTCACTTTCTAACACGTTTCGCCGCCATTTTAGGAAAACTAATTTGTTACCACAAAGCGCGAGGAAACTCAGATTAGTTTAGAATCTAAGTTTTCCTAACCTTTTTGACCGAATTCCGCTTCGGATGCTTCACTTCGCTCAACATTAGTAATAGCATTGGTTTATGACATTGTTATCTTAGCAGTTGCTCAAATGGATTATGAAATGATTAAGGTGTGCCTATCCTTTAAAGTGGTATTTCAGGATTTTCCTTTGATGTTCTGTTCTCAGAATAGGCTATCGATGTCTGATCAGTCTAACACCCTGCTCACCGACCAATCAGGTATTTTCTGGTAGTGCTGGATGTTGAAACCCGAACTACAGAGCTTTGTCCATTTTGTAGTGGACCGAGCTCCTTACTGCAATGCTGCTCCCATTCACTTCAGTGGAAGCAGTGCTACAATAATCAGCTTCATCCACTACACCAACTTCTTGCCCTGAAGCTTCTGCAGAATAGCTAATCAGCGAGGTTGCAGGGTATCCAAAGGCGGATTGGCCATAAACTCTACAGGGAAATTTCCTGGCGAGACAATGTCCAGGGAGCCACCTGAGCTCTGCTCACGGTCGTTAGCCGAGTATGTTATTATCTGTCACTCTGAGTTAATGCTGGGGGTGTAAACTACTGTAGTTATGTACCTGATCGGCGGCCACAGGTGCCCCCTTGATTCCTAAATTCAACTGTATTGACATCCTGAGGCAATTGGTGTAGGTCAGAATGTGGCAGCTGGAGCTGGCCACCTCAAATGGGCAGCTTCTGAGAAGGCAATTTACCCTCTTGGGGCATTATTTTGTTTTTTATGCTGCTGGGTCAGTTTATTGTGTTGCTTCATCACATAATAGAGGAATAAGTAGGCAGCAATCACCACGGCTTTTTCTTTCTTTGTCCTTTATTTGTATCAAAAATACATGTAAAATAAGCGGCTTGGCAGCAGTGTTAGCCTGATCCACTCACAGCGGCGACGGCCGTTTCGCGCAAACTCTGCGCTTCTTCTGGCCACTACGTCCGTTTATTGTGTTGCACTGAGGTATTTGGCTCTGCTAGGGTGGTATTTTGTGCTGCAATATGGTATTGCTGGCATCACCTACTTGTGTTAGCCCTGCCTTCTGTCAATTTGGACCCACCTACAACATGGGGGCACTTTTTGTTTTTTTCCAGGGACAATTTAAGTTCCCAGTCCGCCCCTGAGTGTATCCGTTCTCTCTACATCAGATGTTGATGGACTATACTGGATATACACAATCTAACATTATCCAATCAATGCTGCAAGGGTCAGACTGTGTAGTGACAAAGGCCCAACTGGTAAAACCCATCTGGACCTTCATTTTAGTTTGCAAAAGCATATCTAATATTTTTTGCATCTTGAAAATGATAAAAGAAGCATTTGTAAATGACAAATAGGTTACCAGCATATTAATCAATGATGTGCATGACTGTACATATCCATTTTGGAAATTATTCTGGATATTTAAAGTGGCTTAGTGGATATATCCCAGATAATCAGTCATTAAACCATATAATTTACAATAGGGAGATATTAGTCTGCATATTGTAAGTACAGGATTAGCTCAGATACCCATAGTGCTTGTATTACCACTTGCAGACATAGACAGGAGCGTCTGTAATCATATCTTCCCTCTTCTTTGCTTCTCTTGTTGATAAATGTAGAAAATTCAGTGTGAACAACAGGTTAGGGACACTTTGAATCTTACATGAACAGGTGCTATAGTTTAGCACTTGGTCTTGAAAATACAAGTCTCAGAAGGCCCAGCATCTCATTGGGATATGTTTGGTGGCTGTGGCTTTCAAGGGACAAGTCTGTCTCTTTGGCAGATGTTAGGGGTATATCCATCACCAGTCAACTGGGAGATTGTTGCTAAGTAAAGTGGTAATAGTCAATCCAAATGCAGGCTGAAGAACTGCAGTGAGAATTCTCACCCAATCTGAAAGTTAGAAAACAGATCTATGATTATGTATCTCATTCAGGGTTTCTGGAGAGTTGTTAGCCAGCATCTGTTACTTGGGAAAGAGATCATAGCTAAGAAACAAGTAGAAAGTACCAAACACAAAACATAGAAAGAATTTAAATAGCAAACTATATACAATCAAACAATGCAAAATCCTATTTAACTACTACAAATTGTAAAAAGATAACCCCTACTTATTATAATTTAAGCCAGGGGTCAGCAACATTCATTACTCCAGCTGTTGTGAAACTACAATTCCCAGCATGCTCCATTAATTTCTAAGGGAGTTCTTACAAGAGCAGAGCAAGTGTGCATGCTGGTGGTTGTAGTTTCCCCACAGCTGGAGTGCCGGAAGCAGCTTACTCCTGATTTAGACTATAGTTCTGAAAATAATACAATGTACCAATGAATCTGGAAAAAGTGTTAAAGAAGGATGTGAAACGTTTCAGGATCTAATCTGAGGCATAAGCTTTTGTAAAGGCCATCTGTCAGCAGATTTGTACCTATGACACTGGCTGACCTGTTACATGTGCACTTGGCTGCTGAAGGCATCTGTGTTAGACCCATGTTCATATGTGCCCACATTGCTGGAAAAAATGAAGGTTTAATATATGCAAATTAACCTCTAGGAGGAACAGGGGTGTCTGCTAGGGTGGCCAGACGTCCGGTTTTAGGCTGGACAGTCCGTTTTTCTGGCTCCCTGTCCTCCGTCTGGCGCAGGGCCTGGACGGACACAAGGATGTCCACCTTTTCAGCAGCTCACGCTCAGACAGCAGCATGTGCTGTCTAAGTGTGAGCTGCAGCAACTGGCTGAGGCTTCTCTTACCCCTAGTCAGTCACTAGAGCCACAGACCTGGCTCCCTGTGGCTGACTGAGGGGGAGAGAAGCACTCGAGCTGCCCCCAGCTCACCTTCCCCTCAGAAACTTCTCCCTTTCCTCCCCCCGTTTTTTCCCCGGCCGGCGATGGGGGAGGGGGGGGCCATGGTTTCACTGAGGCGGGGGCTTGGCTTCAAGGAGGCGGGCACATACAACATGCAAGACAATTTTATAGGTACAAATCTCCTGACAGATGCCCTTTAATTTTGCCATGTACCCATGTCACCCATATGGCAGGTGTTTCTTATCTGGACCTTGTGGATATCATGTGAAAAAAATGCTGTCATAGAAGCACTGTCAAACTTCAGAGGTGTGCAGTAGGTGGCAAACAAAAATACTAATTTATTTTAAAGAGGTTGCCTGGTGAGATAATATTTTTGCAGATAGAGGGCAAAATTATGCAAAAAATTAAAACAAGCATTACTCATGGCATAGATCACCTAATGGTATGATGCTTACCAGGTTGCCGCTTACTGGTCCGGACTTGACCCACAGCAAATGTCAGGAGATTTGCACTCAGCCAGTCACTGGTCACAGCATTGAACTGCCTTAGTCAGTGATTGGCTGAGCAGACATGTCCAGCCATTCACTATAGAACCTGGACCAGGAAGTGGGGAACCAAAATAAAAGCAGATAAACAGCAATGGTGAGGGATCAGTGAGGGTGAGTAATGCATCTCTTTTTTTTACACCATTTTGCCCCTTCTGTGAAAAAATATATATATTACCCCCCGGACTACCCATTTAACTTGTACAATGCTTTTCAAAATGTAACCAATTTCTTTGTCAGGTCCTGAAGTTTTGAAAGACAATGTCAAAGTTAAAATAAAGCCCTGTTTTTAACCGCCGACTAGGTGTCTTCAAAGTTTATCAGCGCTCCCATAAAAGCATTTTTTCCCAAGATTTTCCCCATTTCTAATGCTGTATTTGTTGGTTTTTGCCAGGACAGTTGAAGCCTCTCTGTGTCGTAAAAGCTTTAATTAGAGTTGTACCTAACAAGCTTAACCCGCAACTATGAGTATGTTTTTTATACTGCTGTCCTTTACATTTGAGATACCGCCATGTTTCACCGTATGGTGTGCTCAATGGATTTTCTCCTTTATCAATACCTAGGCCTAAAAAGCTCATCACTGGCAGCAGCAGTAATGTTGCCTCCATAGTGATTTCACCGCTGGGCATGTGACTGGACACAATTAAAAGCCACATTTAAGATGCAATCACTTCAAGCTATATTTCACAGTTATTTCAATTATCACATAAAGCAGCCATATGTTTTCTATTCAGTAACTATACATACTATGTCCCTTATTGTATAAATCACACACAGCCTCATGCTCATGTGGATCTCTCTTGTATTGATCTATATCATGGTTCCCATAGCCTGCTGTGGATCTCTACTGTACCTCTGTGTGTCTGCAATTTTATACAGAGGCTTTTTCACATTGATTTTATATGAATCAGTGAGAAAACAATCAGGCTTTGCTTCATTGCAGTAAAATATTTTGCCCTATGGGTATGTATTAAATTCTTCGTGCCTCTGCAGAGAGTCTGTGCCTGTGATTTGACATGTGCATATTTATTTCATGCACTTATATAGCGCTACTATAGTCAGCAGCACTTTACAGACATTAGCATCCAACTGTCCCCAATGGGGCTCACAATCTAAGTTCCCTATCAGTATGTCTTTGGGGTGTGGGAGGAAACCACACAAACACGGGGAGAACATATAAACTACATGCAGATGTTGTCTTTGGTCAGATTCAAACCTAGGACCCCAGCGCTACAAGGCACCAGTGCTAACCACTGAGCCACCGTGCTGCCCGTATTATGAAAATTTTCCACAATTTATTCACTTTAGTGATTTAGAAAACAAAGCATAAAATATGCTTAGAGTTATGTATAGAGATGAATAAATTTAACAAAATTTGTTTTGGGTATGATTTGACTGAATTGACTGTCAGATTCGATTTAGTCTGAATAAATTCGGTCCAAATAAAAAGTGCCCTGAATGCATTAAAAAGTTGTGCATGACATTTGGACATTTGTGAATGATGTGGTGAACATTAATTGATAACCTATCCTGAGGATAGGTCATCAATATCAGATCGGCGGGGGTCCAACACCCGGCACCCCCGCTGATCAGCTGTAGGTGGAGGCGACGCACGCAGTGCACACATGCCGTCTGTCTTCTCTCTTCTTATCTGCTGCTGCTTTCCCATAGACGTACAGCAGCAGATAGGAAGACAGAAGGGAGACAGCACGTGTACACTGCATGCACCAGCTCCCTGTACAGCTGATCAGCGGGGGTGCCTGGTGTCGGACCCCCGTCGATCTGATATTGATAACCTATCCAGTGGATAGGTCATCAATAGTAAAAGCCCTGACAACCACTTTAATGATTCACAAATTAATGTAAGCAATTGAATTGTATAGGTGTAGCAACACTCACAGCAATGGCTGCCTGTGACTGCCTAAGTAACACACGGACATTGACTTACTGATTCTGGGGCCCGCCCTCTCTCAGAATCCTCTTAACTGGCTCTTGCATTGAACACATGCCCACAGAGAAGCATGGAACTGTAAAATGGCTGATTATCGGAGTCCCCTGGGGATATAGGAATCTAACTGACCTGCCTCTAAGCCTAGAAGTTACCTCAGAATTCAATCTATTGGATGCATAGGCTGGTTGAAATGCTGTACAGTATGTTGTCTTTCTGTATGTAGTACAGTCAACTTGTGCAGGGGGTGGGGGACTGAGGATCCACCCTTGTTCAGGGGCTCACCTTTGCTGAAGGGCCCAGCATTGCTCAGGGGCCCACTTGGGGATTCACCTGTTCCCCTGTGGGCCAATGCGAGCCTGGTCTGACCCCTATCTCTCTCTCTAAGATGTCTCTATCAACTTATTGCAAATTTAGCTCTCTGTTCTTTTCTCCTCACTATAAAACAATCACTGCCACAAGTCCACTATCTATCTATATTCTGTATTTTACTCTCTCTCATTCTCCGTCTGATGTCCTCTCTTATATGTATCCCCACATATCAACAGCATTCCCTGGCTAAGCTGTTTTGCATTGCTTTTGGAAATGTTTACTCGGTGTATGGTGCCATATTCTTGTCACCCAGCTTGTGTCACTAGCTGTTTGATGTATGTAACCCGTACGAAAATGTGAAAGTTATGGTATATTGTCCACAGTATTGTGACCACACCGCACGCTTTTCACTATGTAAACTAGAAACCAGGTGCATATGTCCATAAATAAGAATGATTTCTATTCTGTGTCTTTGTCCTGCCACTCTTCTGCTTAAACATCCTGTTTTAACGGCCTGTAAAATATCACAGTCATAACGTCTAGGTCGGGGGGCTTTATTAAAACACTGCAACTGGTGCAAGCTCTGTAATTGGTTTGTGATAGCTTTACCCATAAAAATCACTCTGGATTTTTACAAGAGTTCCAGGCTATAAATTACAAACCAACAAACCTTGAAATGCTTAGCATGAAGAAGCATTACACATTTAGCCTGACTGTCCATGTGTACTTGCACGTACAATAGAAATGACGCCTTTGCTCACTAAATAATGCATTCCCTCCAATATGGGGAAAGGTTAAAGCGGGTCACCTCAAATTTACAAGAAAAGTTAATAAATAAATTAAGCTCTTTGATGTGGTATTATAAAGGTGCTCTGCCACGGTCATTTCTTGATCTATTCAATCCACATAAAACACTATAGGATATGATATTGTGCACGTCTCAAAGGTTTTTACATTCTGCTACATTAAAAAGGATCTGTCACCTGATCACAAAATTGCATACATTATTAAATCAGTGACTTAGACCTGATGAGGTTGGACTCTAGCTGATCGTGTTAGTATTGGCCTGGAAATTTATCAAAAAGGACTATACAGCCATTCTGATATGGATTTTCAAAGTAAGTACAACAGCCTCATCAGGTCTAGGAGAACTGTGCAGTTTGTATTGTGAAATCTGGGGACAGATTCTCTTTAAACCTTGCTGTAGTTGCATTCATTCTGCAAAGTTTTGATCTGTTTTTCATCAGTTTTTAAAAAAGTGCTTACATAATGAGAAACAGCACAATCAGATACCTATTTACAACGGGAGCATTAAAGGAACCGTCAGGACAGGTGAGTGTAAGCCTTACTTTTCAGTGCAATTGGTGCATCTACAATATGATCTACGTACTGTGTGTGGGCTGTAGATAGTAGAGCAACAGAACATTTTCTAGCTGAGCCTGCTATCTGTTCACACATTAGAGACTGTCTGTCAGACAAGTGCTTTGCAGGAAAAAGGTGCAGTGGCAGCGCACGCTTTACCATGCATCAGTCAACAACTCTTCACACATGATTTGGACTATTCTCTATACACTTTTGTCCAAGCTATGTAATGAAGGCGGCTGTCAAGAATTTTAGTTTGGGCAATCTCTCGCTTCTGAGATACACAGAGGATATATATGTTTGACTTAAATAGGTACCACTGCTTGGACAGATCAGAGACAAGCCAGAGGTAAGCAATATAATTTTATTGTGTATAGATGACAAGCAGTAGATTTGTTATCTTTTTGCTCTATCAAACATTCATTTATGACAGTCAATAGAAATTGTTTACTTTAAGGTGTAATATTGAAAGGTGAGGATTGAAAGATGAGGCTTTTTATTAGGGGTGCTCCAGGACTTCACCATCAATGTTGGATTGGATAGAGTCCGGACCACTGGGGCCAGCCACAATGAGGAGGCCTCAGTATTCCTGTGAATGCTTTGTCATGTGGATAGGCTGCTCTAGTACCAGGACACTTTCATTATGCTAAATGATGGAAACCTTCAAATATACATGACTTATCATAAGGATAGACCATGAAAGGTCCAAAAAAACTTCTTGAATGTTCACAGCATGAAGGCTCAAAGTGTCAGCTGGCAAAAATTCCAGAAAATATGAATAGCTTATCTTAAAGTGGCTAACCCCACGGAAGTACTTTTCACCTATCCACACGATCCAAAAGGGATCCCCTCCCCCAGACCCCCACGACATGTCGTAGTTTTATTCCGGCCGCCTCTCGGCATGTTTGCCGTGCTGAGGCCGGACCTCTGGCCCCCCATTAGTGAATAGGGCCAAAGAGGACTTCCAGCAGCACGCGTGCACTAGCAGCCGCACGGATCTAGCAGGCTGTTCACCAGCCAGAACAGCCTGCCGGAGAAGGCTGCCGCTAGTGTGAAAGTAGCATTAGCTATCTCTTGGCAGTCCTCTGGAGAGTGAATAGATTGCCAGTGTACATGTGCAACTTCCACTCTATTCACGCCAAGGATTCTGCAACCCAATTAGATGCTTTTCTGTGGATAGTTGATAAGTTCTTATGATGGTACAACTCATTTAAGGAGGGTGTCTTGTTTCTGGAGCACTGATTTTACATCGACAATCACTCGCCTCAGTCACAGGTCACATGTTGTCACCGTTGCAGCCAAGTAAACAGTTCCTGGCTGGGAGCAGAGGACCGGTAGCCATGTAAGTAAGAAGGCGGATTCTTTATGTTGTCCAGTTTCCTCCATGATTGCAGTTATTCTATTGAATTATGATTCCTTCTACTCTCAATGATCTGTTAATCAAATGGCATCAATTCCAGTGCCAATATGACCATGAAGTTGGTTTCCTAAAAGACCTAATTGTAGTGGTCCCAGATGATCATTGAGCTAGACAGCTGGTAGAGAACACTGCATGTAGCCAGAAGTAATTATAGATGATGGCTCCCAGTCCTGGACTAAATGTAGTGGACCCATGCCTGGATTTGGGCTTGGAATGCAGATACATAGAAAAATAGGTGGTAATGTGTGTGGGTAATGTACATTTCCAGGCGTAATCAGTGCCTAAAGCAGGTTTTTAGACTCGAGTTGCCCCTCAACATATACTCATACCATCTTCTGTTAAAGAGAATTCCATAAAAAAATTGACCTATTGCTTAAACCAATTCTTGTTAAACATGTTTTTAACTTTACTGAGTGTTTTTAAATTTTACATGTCACTCTATTTCTTAGAAATCCTAAGAGCTTGCAGTGTTCACACTGGAGAATAAGCCTAATAATATACTGATACTTCCTGTTCTGGAGAGACCAATTTTCAGCAGTAATGTCATTATCATCACAGGCAGCATTACAATGGCAGATATATTTATATCACAGTAGGTGATGGTCAAAGCTTATCTACTCCTCCTCACTTGACCTCTGCGTATGTTGCAGAGCATGTCTAGAAAAGATACCTTAACAGTTATGGCTTATGGTCTATGTGGCTGCTGTAAAACATGTCTCTAAGTGCAGTTAACAGCGACGCAGGCAAGATGCCTGCCCCATAATCCTGCAAATAAAATAAAATAACATATCTGCAGATTAGAAAACAATATGTATTGCTATCTTATATTAATTGGCAAAAGAATTATAGTCGATACATTTTATTTAAACAGATATCTAACACTGACCTATACTGTACCTTATAGAAATTGAAGTTATAATGGTTTGCAGGCAGGATAATAAATCTATCATTGGCATGTTACTGATGAGTATACAATATAGCATTATGTAATGACTGGAGAGCCGCTTCAGATTACCTGACTGAATTTATTATATAAATGTTTTTATATGTATATGAAAAGGACTTGAAACCCAACGGATGACAACCTCCTAAATCGGCATTAGTTGATGTCATATCACGATACCAGGCAGTTAACAGCCATGGGATGACAGAATACCCCCTTCTGTGAATGATGAATCTTTGTCAATTTTGTACAAAGTTCTATCATACCATCACCTTGAAGTGTTTCATATACAGACAGTTCACACTATTGCTTAAAGACCATGTACACCTTCAGGGGCATTTTATATGATTGGATTTTACTCAATTTAGACTAAACTAATTTTTTTCAAATAATCTTTATTAAAAATGTTCAGTCGTCTCTGAGGTACAGGGGTTAAAATCAGTCTGTTTGCAAGCTGTCACAGTCTGATTTCTTTGAATTCTGTCATCTGATAGCTCCTATCTCTGATCTCCTGACCTCATAATCACTCATTATTGCTCAACTCTTATCAAACTGATAAGAATTTGGCTTAAATAAGTGTTTATCAGGTCAGGAGATCAGAGATAAGAGCTACACATTAGCCGTCAGATGACGGGATTCAAATAAAATAGAGAGTGACAGCTTGCAAACAGACTAATTTTTAAACCCTGTAACTTAGACATGGCATTTTTTATAAAGACCAACTGAAAAAAAAATAGTTTAGCCCAAAATTTGTAAAATGCAATCATAAAAAATGCCCCTGAAGGTGTACATAACCTTTAATTTTTCCTACGTTCCGCTTCCTGCTGACTTTTCAACATGCAGGAAATGACTGTGAATGCCACTCAACCAATTACTGGCTGAGGCGGTGTCACTGCCATTTATGGCCACTTTCTGCATATTGAGAAGTCAGCAGGAAGTGGAGAGCAGCAGGGTGGCCAGAACATCAGGATGGCCACAGCGGAAGAACTGGAGGAACTTTATTTTTATACATTTTTTTACAGCAATAGGATTTTGCTGGAAGTCGTTTTTATCAGCCCCATATAAATGAATAGAGCAGCAAGGCACACACTCAACTGTTTCTCCATTCAGACTCCTCATTACTATTACTGAAAAGGCTTAGGAACCCCATTCTAGTGATCGGTGGGGTACCAGCAGTGGGGACACTAGAGATCAAACACATAGGATTAATGTCCATTCTGGCACACTCCCTTTAAGCTTATGAATAATTTATATTCAGCATTTTCAAATGCTTCCTCTAGAGGTTGCTAATAATCATTTACAATATTTTATTAGATTACAAACATTAGAATAAACATATAAAAGTATACCAGTATTAGTAATTTAGTCACTCTAAATGCAAGTTGGTGTAATAAAAATTGAATCTTTAAAAACCACGTTGGGTATGGCCTAGTTAGCATTAAAACGATTGAATACTTGCACAAGATATGCTCAGTTTACAAAGCAATTGAAGGGTAAAATGTTTAGTGCCTCTCCACTCAACCTGGATAAATTTGTAATACTTTGCATTTCTAATCTGAAAGTCTGCCCTTGGCCTGTACAGAGAAGCCGTCCCTTTGCTAACTGCATCAATCTACGTAGCAAGGTACCGTATTTTTCACTTTATAAGACACACCGGATGTTAAGACGCACCCCAGGGTTAAGAGGAGGGAAATAAGAAAAAAATATTTTTCATTAGACCTTATATCAGATCCTCAGATCAGACCCATGTAAATTTAAGGACATCAGATCAGGCCCCCCTATCAGGATATTACATCAGCCCTTCATGTCAGAACCCCATCATACCTCAGATCAGCCCACATTGTCAGACCCCCCATCAGACCTCAGATCAGCCCACATTGTCAGACCCCCATCAGACCTTATATCAGCCCATATTGTCAGACCCTCATCAGACCTCAGAGCAGCCCACATTGTCAGACCCCCATCAGACCTTATATCAGCCCACATTGTCAGACCCCCATCAGACCTCAGATCAGCCCACATTGTCAGACCCCCATCAGACCTCAGATCAGCACACATTGTCAGACCCCCATCAGACCTCAGATAAGCCCTCAATGTTAGACCCCATCAGACCTCAGATCAGATTAAAATAAAAACCTCCTCTTACCTGTCCTGCGCCATGGATCCTCTCTACCTCCGGCAGAAGTCACACTCACCTGTCTTCCTGACCTGCGCTGCTCTGTCACCTGACTGCATGGAGTATCAGGTCATAGTTCGTGTACTACGTCCTGGTGCTGTACTCAGAACAGTGAAGCGCCTGCCACAGGAAGGAAGACCGAGGATGGTGAGTACCACAAGCGCTTACGTACCTTCGCTCTCCACTCATGGCACCTAATGAATACTACTGAGCGCTTCCATAATGAAAGCGCTCACTATAAGATGCACAGCTATTTTCCCCCCACTTTTGCGTCTTATAAAGCAAAAAATACGGTATTTAAAAGCCGGACTGCCCACTCATATCAGGCTGGATGATAAATGTTGTGTAGGGATAGACACTTTTCTCTGAATCGGTACCAGCTATTGGTTGGCTTACTTTAAGACAGAATTTTACACCAGAATTGTGGTGCCATTTTGGTGGAAAGTGATGCATATTAGGCTGTGCCCCTTTCCAGTGATGCCATATGCATATCCATTAAGTCTCCAGATGCAAATACATTCTCTAAACATAGATGAGCCAAAACGCGCCATATTTTGGCACAATTTTTGCCGACATCTTGGTACACTGACATTAGTCAACATGGGCCTATATGTATGATGCATTCTTCATAAAAGTAAGCCTGCTTTTCATATTAGACTGAAGGCCCAATTAATTTTAAATGTGCTCGAAATTGTGTTCTGGTTAATTTATTTGCATTGATCATCTCTCTATTTTTTCTAGTACAGAGCTTCAAATTCCCAAAACAACCATAGAGTGAAATGATAAAATTCGTTCTGCCTGCAGTCACCACTAGAGGGAGCTTAGGAGTCTGAAGAGGTATTTTAGTTGGAACAAGTTATCCCCTATTCACTACATTGGGTATAACAGACTGGATCATGAGAACAGGGGGGAAATGGAGTTGATGTAGCTTTGTCAAGTACTGCTAGACTTTGATTCGAGCTAGACTCTTTGTCTGTCTATCTATCTATCTATCTATTATTCTCCGTGTGATGCAGTTTGGGATAAATTAGGCTTATAAAAAATGGATTTTTCTGGCACTTTATATACTGTGTGTAAAGGGTATCTCCTAAACGAAAGGCCCCTTTAAATGGGCAAACATTGCAGGCAATTATCGGGAATGATCTGTTTCTTCCCAATAATTGCCTGCTCGTCAGAATAGGTTAGACTTGCATTTGCATGCAGAAATCACCTCTGCTGCATGGGGACAAGGGATCGCTGCTTCAATAGTCTGTCCCCATAGAGAATAATTATTTCTGGGCAGCAGATCACTGTTTAGACACGATCTACTGGCCAGAAGAGATGATTTAGATGACCTTATCAGCAATGCCTTCACTTGATGAATGCATTTTTGCTCGTCTATAGGGTGATTGTCGGCACCTTTACACAGGGCAATTACTGCAAACAAGTGTTCCTAGCAATGTTATTTCCATATATTTGCCCCTATCATTGACCCGTGTAAGGGGCCTTAACTTTTGCCACTTGCAAGATATATCTGTAATTGTAAAATGCTATATTTTAGATATAAAAATTAAGCAGAGAGAGGTAATAGATTGTGTACAACAAGATGGTTCCAATCACCAGTCTTATGGACTTGAGATGTCTAAAGTCCAAAACAGAAGACTACTTATTCTGGATAAACACCTTACATGGTTTCCAAAAATGATTACTTACTAGTATCTGATTTCATAACTATTAAACATAATAGTTGCACCCTCCATTTTATCCCCTTCTGCTATCAGGGATGTTCGGAGGAACATGGTAATGTCGTGCTTTAGCCTTCATTTCTTCAAGATCTGCTTCTATAGCCACTGGCATTCTCCTAGGTATCATTATTTGAATGCATGTCTGAGACTGCAGACTACTTCTTTAATAGAGCTAGACACTGATGAAGGGAGAACGCGGGACTATTGACAACGTACACGAGTGTTTGAGCAGAAAGAGCCTTTGCTTGCATAGCCTTTACCGTGAAAAATGCTTCAAATAAAATTACTGTAAATCAATACATCTGAGCTCAACCTGTAATTTTTACAAAAGCAGACAAATTCTGGCAAAAACACATCTTTGTGTGCTGTTTCTTTCTGATAATGAATAGTAATAGATAGTAAAAGTGTTTTTAGACTTTAATAAATCTGGTTGACAGCTGGGTTGAAAATAACATTCTGTCACCTCCATAAGGGCATAGCGTGGTTGCAAGTAAACGATAGACTGGGCTCGATCAATTATTAGTCGCATGTGTCTTTGAGAGTACTTTTTCCTAGTGGACTCATCCATTGTGCCTTACTTAGAGGTCTTGTGTATGTTACAATCATTCAAGCTGTAAAGGAATATTCCCTCAGGAAGTGGTGTGCGTCTCTGGAGAAATCAACCTCTCATGGAGTGAAATTGGAGTGTGTTGATTCAGCAAGAAGCCACTGTGCCTTTTCTACATCACATCTTCCATACAAATGTAGAGGAGAGGTCAGTAATTCTCCCATTTGTTTTTTTGGGAGAGTTTGAGCGTTGGATTTTTTTTTTTTTACAGTACATCTTGCAGCTGTAACTTGTTTTACTTTACAATAAAAATAACCAGTTTTATGAGGGAAGCTGTGGGAACATTTGGCTTGGATGTTATACGTTAATGTTCTGAAATGAATCATCTGGGCTGTATAAAAACACATTCATGGAAAAATACGTATATCAGATGTGACAGCGTTTGTTTTATTTCACGTCTTTTTTAGTCATTTTAAGCGACTTAGAAATGTTAACACTTTGTAATTATTTTCTTTATCCTGGATAATGAAGTAACTTGCTAAAATGTTTATTTAATGGCAATATTTTTTATGTAGGACAGGTATCCAGCTGCATTGTAGCATTTATATTACAGTCGTTTGGGGACATATCTAACTAAATTGGATGTTTCAAAGTAGGGCGTGTGTGGATCATGTTGCACTGATTTGGAGTTTTTGGATGCCCCCTTATACTTCAGCTAAGTTTCTTCAACACTTCCCATTCTCCTGACCAAATTCTACAGTATCAAGATTCATCTTGGAAGACAGTGGGGAACATTTGGTGAAGTATATCACCAAAAATGATCTGCCAGTTTAAATGAGATAGCAATACATACTTTTTTTTCGAATCTGTTTTTATTTTCTGATTACAGATTTTTTATTCTATTTCCTGAACATGATTATAGGGGCGGCATTTTTGCCTGAGCTGTTCTTTAACTGCATTTAGAGAGTACAAAAAAAATTGCTTTAAGGCAGCCACATGGTCCATAGACACAATGGTCAGGAGGGGACCTTATTAAATTATATGGAAGAGTCTTCTAGGCATGCTCTGTGACCTGTGCAGTGGTTATTGTACAAGGAAAGAAAAGATGAGCTTTGACAATGAAAGGTGGATCCTGTCTTGTCTATACAAAGAGTTGATATCATTACAGGCAGGATTAGAATGACCTGTACAGTGGCACCTATTATTAGGCTTAGTGGCCAGTGTAAAAACTGCAGGATTTTGTTTTTTGCTTAAATATAGATATTGACATGGGAATTTTAAAATAACATCATCAGAAATTCTTTAAAAATATGTTTTACATAAAAGCGTAATTTAAGCTATATGTTATTTTCTGATGACATCTTTCCTTTAAGGTCCCTTTACATGGACAGATAATCAGGCCAATTATCAGAGATGAGTGCTTATACTAAACGCTCATTCCTGATAATTGGTAAGGCCTCTTTCACACTTGCGTTGTTCCTCTCCGTCCTAGAGTTCCGTCCTCGGGGCTCTAAGACGGAAAGATACTGATCAGGATTATCCTAATGCATTCTGAATGGAAAGAAATACGTTCTGGATGCATCAGGATGTCTTCAGTTCAGTATTCAAAGTTTTTTTGCCGTTGAAAAATCTGCAGCATGCTGCGGATTTTCCTCCGGCCAAAAAAACTGAAGGCATGCCACAAGGACAGATCCGGAATTAATGGCCATTGAAAAGCATTAATCCGGATCTGACTTTAAGCTAAACGTCATTTCGGGGCATCGTCGGATCCGAAGTTTAGCTTTCTGAATGGTAACCATGGCAGCCAGGACGCCACTAAAGTCCCGGCTGCCATGGAAAAGTAGTGGGGAGCAGTGGAGAAGCTAATTACCGTTCGTGCGGCTCCCAGGGCGCTCCACATTGACGTCACAGCGCCCCTACATCGCATGGATCATGCAAAGTAGGGGCGCTGTGATGTCATTGTGGAGCGCAACCTGGAGCCGCAGGGATGGTAAGTAGCATCTCCACTGTTCCACACAACTTTTCCATGGCAGCCGGGACTTTAGTAGCATCCTAGCTGCCACACGACTTTAATAGTGTTAGGTCAATGACAAATGATTGTCCACAGTGCTTGGTTTCAGAAAAATGATGTAGAATTTCTTTGTACATATGTCCTGCATACTCATCACTCATCCATTCTGAAGTATAGCAATGGGTCCAAGTGTCTATCATTAATCATAGTCAGAAGCCAAGTCCAGTAATTTAGGCATTTGGCTTTGTCAGACTCTTTCAGTTCCTACACACACGTTATTCAGTACGGTTTCAGGTTCAGAGATTTCAGCACTCGCTGACAAGTCGTTCATGATACACCAACTTGCTCAGACAGTCTTTGAGTTGATTTTTGGGGGCTACTTGCAGTCAGCTGTTGAATTTCATGCACAACTCCAGCCATCCTGATCAATGGAGCCCTCGGTTTCTTCATGTTTGCCACAGAGCCAGTTTGACACCATTTCCGATCCAGACTCTGAATACCACATTTATCTGCTGGTTTCGTTCCTGGGTACTTGTTATCAAAGTTCTCTTGTGTTTCCTTAAATCGATCTGCTTCGCACATTGGCGAACACCATTACTATTCTCTGTTCCAGGGAGAACACATCTTAGCCATCTAGGCCACTTTTATCAAACTAAATAATAAATCTGACTTAGTTGCCCATAGCAACCAATCAGAACTCAGCTGTCAGCTCCTACAGGGCTTTGAAAAAATGAAAGCTGAGCTCTGATTGGTTGCTATAGATAACTAAGACAAATTTACTATTAAGCAGTTTGATTTAGATATATTGCAGGGGTGCTACTTTTCGTTGGCCACCCTGTATATGTTCTTGCATTTATTTTACATACTGCAATTTATTCTTTTATGTTTTCTCTTTCAGTAGTATGATTTTTTTTGTCCTCTATGTTGGCAAAGATCCTTGCAGAATAGATATATAACATAGAGAGGGAATATGACAGAATGTATATATTCAAAGAATGTAAAGCGCATAAGAACCCCCATAAACCCTATATTATATACCTACATTCCTGTGATATTTAGAGGTCAAGCTACAAAATGAGTGTTATTCTAAGAACTTACTCCTCAGTGGAAAGAAAACTTGACAGTTCTAATGTTATCTTCTGAACTCACCGTCTCTCCATTAGAGAAACCTCTGCAGCTCTTATGTTATTCTATAGAGACTCGTTTTCTTTCTGAGTGACTTTTCACACACTTAATCAAATAGACTCAACAGAATAACATGGGAATTGGAAAGGTTTATTCCTCTATGCACTGAACTATCTCGTTCTCTTACTTATCTGTGTTATCACTTCTTACACCTTCGATATTGATGATGATGATAATCAACCACTTATGTAAGAATGCAAACTTTAGTTTGTCCCTCAGACTATCTAATGTCTAATGTTATATATGAATAATGTAGTAAAGTAATCCTTATTATAAGTTTGGTTTAATGTATATTACGTTATTGAATGTGAATACAGTGGCGGATTATATTATCACTATGTTGTTTTAATTAGTGTTGAGCGAACCCAAACTGCAAAGTTCAGATCCGTACCGAACTTTGCGAGATCGGGTACCCGGACACGAACACGAACTTTGCCAAAAAAGTTCGGGTTCGAGTTTGCTGTTCGGGCATTTAATAAAGCTTTTTGAAAGGCTACAGGGCAGACAATCAATAAGCTTTTAAGCTATGGACACTTAGAGGCCATTACAGTCATGCCTACTAATGGCTGTAGTATTACGTCACAGCCGCACGCCGCCGTGAACGCGCGCGCATGCGGCGCATTTAAAGGAAATCCCGCATCTCGCGAGATGACACATAGATGCATCAACGAGGAATAACCCAGCCCCCCGCAGGACGCATTCCTGCGTTAGGTGGTCGGGTAGTGGTTAATAAACACCAAACTAAGCTGTAAGAACCAGTGTCAGGCAGCTACTTTCAAGGCTAATAAGATATTGGGTTGCATCCAAAGGGTCATAGATGCCCGTGATGAGAACATAATCCTACCACTTTACAAATCTCTAGTCAGACCACACATGGAGTACTGTGTACAGTTCTGGGCTCCTGTGAACAAGACAGACATAGCAGAGCTGGAGAGGGTTCAGAGGAGGCAACTAAAATAATAACTGGAATGGGGCAACTACACCACCCTGAAAGATTATCAAAATTAGGGTTATTCACCTTAGAAAAAAGACGACTGAGTGGAGATCTAATATCTATGTATAAATATATAAGGGGTCAGTACAGAGATCTCTCCCATCATTTATTTATCCCCAGGACTGTGACTGTGATGAGGGGACATCCTCTAAGTCTGGAGGAAACAAGGTTTGTACACAAACATAGAAAAGGATTCTTTACGGTAAGAGCAGTGAGACCATGGAACTCTCTGCCTGAGGAGGTGGTGATGGTGAGTACAATAAAGGAATTCAAGAGGGGCCTGGATGTATTTCTGGAGTGTAATAATATTACAGGCTATAGCTACTAGAGATGGGTCGTTGATCCAGGGAGTTATTCTGATTGGAGTCGGGAAGGAATTTTTTCCCCTTAAGTGGGGAAAATTGGCTTCTGCCTCACAGGGGTTTTTTGCTTTCCTCTGGATCAACTTTTAGGAAACAGGCCGAACTGGATGGACAAATGTCTTTTTTTGGTCTTATTTATTATGTTACTATGTTACTTCTATGTCTCCTTGAAAAAATGCTTCAGGCGATGAAGGAAGAGGATGTGGCACAAGAGGAGGAGGAAGAGGGGTTATTTCCACAGTTATCAGGCTAGTCATTCACAAGTGGCTTGGAGGGTGGGTTCCTGCACCAGCAGAGGCCAGGTACACAAGTGTCCAGCCACGACACAGTTCTGGAGGTTGAGGAGGATGATGATGATGATGTGGAATCGTGTTCACAGCAGGATGGCACCCAAAGCAGCTCATGGCCATCACTGGAGCGTGGCTGGGGGGAGACAGAGGACATAGATGATACACATCCCACAAAGGACAGCTTGTCGTTGCCTCTGGGCAGCCGGCACACATGAGTGACTACATGCTGCAGTGCCTGCGCAATGACCGCCGAGTTGCCCAAATTCTAACCAATGCTGGTTAGTGGGTTGCCACCCTGCTGGATGCCCACTACAAGGACAATGTTCCGTCCTTAATTCCGTCACTGGACCGTGATCGTGAGATGCGCTAGTACAAGCACACACTGGTAGACGCTCTGCTAATGGCATTCTCATTTGACACCGGGGGCTCAGTGGAAGCACAAGACGAAGGCAGACGAGGAGGAAGAATTTGCCAGCACAGCTGTGGCACTGCCAGCACCTCAGAAGGGAGAGCTAGCATGGCTGAAATGTGCAAAAGGTTTGTCAGCACGCTTCAACAACCAGCACCACCAGCTGATATGGAACAGAATTTCAGCAACATGGTTGAACAGTACATGTGCACATGCTTACACATACTGACTGATGGGTCTGCTCCGTTCATCTTCTGGGTCTCCAAATTGGGCACATGGCCTGAGCTTGCCCTTTACCCCTTGGAGGTGCTGAACCTATCCTGCAGCCAGTGTATTGTCTGTATGTGTGTTTAGCATGGCAGAGGGGTGATAAAAGAGAAGAACAGGCGCCTGTCCACAGCCAACGTGGGGAAGCTCACGTTCATTAAAATGAACCAGGCATGGATCCCACATGACCTGTCCGTACCTTGTGCTGAATAGACAAGTATATCGGCCGCACCCAGCCATTGTTAGACTCCAGGGCATTTCTCTTTGCATTCTCTTTTCTAGTTCCCAATGTTTTGGGGTCTTCCCAAATTTAAAAAAAATAAATAAATAATAAATAAATAAAAACAACAACCGCCTCCTCCTCCACTGCCGCTTCCACCGCCACGTCCACAGCTTCCTCAACCTCCTAGTCCACTTTGACCTACGCCTCCTAGTTCAAGATTATTATTTTTAATTTTTTTTATATTCTATGTTATTTTACGTCATTTCCCTATCCACATTTGCTTGCAGGGCAATTGTCCTGCTCTTACCCCCATTTTGCTTCCTTTTGCAGCCCTCTAGCCCTCACTATGACTATTTTGACTTCAATGGGGTTCATGTTTGGGTTCGAGTCAAGTTCGGAACCCGAACATCCGCTCAACCCTAGTTTTAATGCATTTTTGTTAACCTAGTCAAAATTTACCAGTAGTAAAAGTCACAAATCCACCCGGTCCAACTCATTTGCAACTTTTCTAGTCACAGACTGCTTTTTTATGCCATCGCCAAGTCTACAAAAGAGGGGCATCGTGAGGGAGGAGTGAGGGCATTGCGAAGGTTGCACAGGCCTGATTAATACCTTACTCTCTCTAAACAAGAGAACATGACTTAAAGGGAATCTGTCACCAGTGATCTCACAATTGAACTGCATTAATAGACACATAGCTGTAGTTCACCAGATTAAAACACAGTTGTTGTTTTTTTTTGTTGATCCAAAGCCCAAGCCTCCATTATGATACTTTATCTTAATATACAAATTAGCCCTTTGGTGCAATGAGGACATCACTGTTGCTCTTGTTGCACCACAGCCAGAGGTGCACCTACCCTTTCTGCTGCCTGAGGGGAATAACTGAAATCCCCCCCATACCAATTTCTTCACCTTACCCCTTCCCTTTAGCCCATGGCCCTTGGGCTGCCCCCCTCTTGCCCCACCTGGTGCTGCCTGAGGTGATTGCCTCACCTGGCCTCATTGGTGGTGCAACCCTGACCAAAGCTCTACTGATTTCTGTGGCCAGCCCCTTCCTCATTGCTTTGATTGACCAGGCCAGGCAGTAGCAAAGCAGTGAGGTAGGGTGGCCACAAAAATAAGTGGACCATAGGTGCAACAAGAACAATGGTGGCACCCTCATTGCACTGAAGGCCAAATTTGCACATTAAGAAAAAGTATAATACTCAGATTAGGAAAAGAAAAATAGTGTTTTAATTAGGTGAACTACAGCTATGTGTCTATACACACAGTTTTAAAACTAATTTTCATAAATGAACAGCGCATGTGCATATAAGAAACAATAATATATCTTATATTATATATCTTTATTAAAGAAAAGGTTTCTGTCTGCTTTTATCAGACTGCTTCTCTCTTTCCTGTTATTAACATTATTATCTATGGAGAGAAAATGGGGGAGGGAGATGCTACTGGATGAGAGACAGATAAGCTGCAGCTCTACTATTCTTAGCGCTTTTGACTCTGCTATATCTAGTAGGATAAGGTTCTACCACTGAGTGAGGTAATAAATCACTTACTAGCAAGCAGCAGCTTCCTCATCCCTTCTCCTCTCTCCATAGAGTTGTGTATGTGAGGCTGGAGACATAGATGGGTGCTACAAGCAATAGGAGGCCAAGTGAAGGGAAGGAGAACAGTAACCTGCAAAGCTCAGGAGTAAGGACAATTATTTAATAGGATATTACAAAGTTTCTTATATTTACCTGTACGTGTATTTCTACTTGTTTAAAACTGGTTGTACTCTTTAATTTTGTGCGTAGATGCTACATTATCTCCTTAATGTCTACATCAGAGATCTCTAACCTTAATTAGCTTTTGAGTCATTTTCAGACATGGTGTTGTTGACCCATGGGATAAAGCCATGTGATAAAGTAGAAAAGTTCATGAAAGATATGAAAAAAATGACATAGCTCTTACTTAAAATCAACTGCCACAGATGCATTTCAGTAATACTATGACATCCCTGATGCCTCTGGTATACATTAGTATGTATAGCTGCCAACAACGGGTGAACCACATACACAGGTGAACCACATACACCTAAGCTTAGGAGCCACATGCTTAGAGAGTCAATACCCCGTCTCAGATGTTTTTTTCAGTGGAGGTCTGGATGCTGAGACCCCTATTGATTGTTGAAACAAAGCGGTGGCCCTTTGCCTCTTCAGTTGATTTAGTGATTGGGTCTCCAATACCCGCAAAACATAGCCAAAAGGGCACACTTGATGGAGTGCTTCTGCCCCTTCGTTTCAGCCATTGGCAGGGAGGGGCTAAGCACCTGGATCACTACTGATTATGCCTGACATATCACTATGTTTTGTGAAAGGACAGTCACTCTTTAAGCTGCTGGTTGGATAACCCTGATCTAAATTCTTTAGTTTACAGTGGTGTGCTTACCATGGAGGCAGATTTATTATTGATGTGCTCATTTGTTGGTGCATTTTGTGCCAAGACTGGCGTGCATTTTTTGCATCACATTTATCAACTTCACTGCCACCTCTTCATTCACCACTATGGGACTGCCAGAAATAGTTAAGCCAATGCTTGGTTATACCCATAGCAGTAAACACATGGTGGCCACACATACACGGTTGCTCACCTTTCACTTTGGGAGCCCTGTTCTGGAGAGGTGGGAGCTGGGACCTGCACCTATCTGACATTGATGGCACATCCTAGTGATATGCCATCAGATGGGAATACCTCTAGCAGTGAAATTTTATTTAAGTTACTATAAACCATTTATAAGAGACCTATAATGTCAACACCGACAAGTCTAAGTATGTAGTTGGCATTTGTATTTTATGTATTAATATTATTAGAATAATTTAATATTGCATATAGTGTTTCACTATAGCGTTGAGAATCACTATGAATATGCCTTGCAGAAGCTGTAATTGTAATAATTTGCAAAAAAGAGAAAAAAAAAAACAGAACTCAGAAGAGGATACAGACCATTACACAATACTTACGTAATTATATTTTACATCCTGTGGTAAATAATGATCTGAATGATGGTGGGACTTTGTCATGTATGCCCATCTCTTTTTGTTGCCTTTGCAAATAAAGTAAAGCCAAGGCAGAGGCACATTTTTTCTACTAGGATAAGTAGGAAGAATATAGTTTGACAAATGAGCCTTTGTTTGCTGACTTTGCAGTTTCCTTCATTAGAAGTAACAAGGGTCACATCTTCACAGGCCACTTTCTAAAAAGAAACCAACTCTTTAACCACTTTTGCTCCGATGCAATGACAGTGGACATACCCCAGCTTGCTAAAGGGTTCGCCTAGTATTCTGGAGAAAGTAAGTCTAAGTAAGAGTCAATGTCTTCAAGTTTTCTGACACTAATTCCTGCAAATTGAAATGAATGGATAAGGAATGTCAGGTATTCATTGTACATAATACACTTTTGTCTAAATGTCAAACATGCTGAGCCATCTACACAAAGCCTTTAGGTTTGCCAAACTGTTTGTGCGTATCCCTAGGATTGGGGCCAGTGGAGAAATTGCTGAAGACCATTGTAGCCTTGCACGTCCTATCAAATTCACTCTGTAGTCACACGGTTGCATTTAAATGCATTGCATTAAGATTTTGTTCTTTGATTTAGGGCAAGGGTACACAACTTTTTCTGGTTGGGGGCCACATTGCCAGACTGAACCAATCACGAGGGCCAAAAATAAAATTTAAAGCGGTATTAAGAACTGAAATACTGTATTTATGGTGTATTTCAGGGGCGTAACGATCAGCGATATGCCCCCCATTGTCCATGATGAGACAACCCATTTAATATCTATCCTCTAGCTAGGTGAAAATTTGTTATTATTTGAACACCCCTTTAATCTTGTGCTGGCAATAAAAATTAATAATCTATAATTGTTAAATATCCTTGTTAATTTATAGCAATTAAAAAATTGATATAATCTATCTACAACATTAAGTGTGTTGAAAATAGAGGAATGGAGCCCTGTAGCAAAGCTATGAAAAACTGCTATTAAACGATCCAAATCATTGAAGCTGCTGTACAACCATTTTAAAAAGAAGAATTAAAGGGGTGGTTGGGCTTTTACTATTGATGACCTATCCTCAGGATAGGTCATCAATATCAGATCGGCGGGGGTCCGCTGGTGCTATCTATCATGGACAGCAGAGGTGGACAGGAAGAGAGAAGGGAGAGGACACGTGCGCACTGGTCATGGTTTGCCTGTACAACTCCTCCCCGTTGGCAGCTAAAATGATAATGATGGAAGTGTTTAACAGATCCTTGGCAGTGATGTTTCAAATCACTGAATGCTTGTCAATGTTTTGAAAGATCATTGTATGGATGGAGCAAGTGTTAACTTGGCACGTGACATGTTGCAGCAAACTATTAGACTTGACACAACAAAGCCATTGAAATAGTCAAGTTAAAGTTTACTGCAACTGTCTAGAATGCATTGTTAAGCGAACGTACACTACATCCTTGTTAAAGACTATGTTCATCCAATGTGTTTAAAGAGGTTGTGCAAGAAACGGGGGGTTTGCAAATCCCTCTCTTTACAGGACCTATAAAGGGAAGCTTACTTACCTGCTTCCCAGTACTGGCTCTTAACTCCTTCGTTTCCAGGTCTGGGCTTCTACGCTGGGATCCCTCGATCACTGGCCATGGTGTAGACCGGATCATGTTGTGTCATGTGACCATTTGTTATAGTGTAAGGGAGGAAGCCCAGCAGAAAAGGAAGTCCAGCAGGCCTGGAGAGGAAGGAGCAGTGAGCAATTGCCATTGCCAGGAAAGAGATAAGTAATCTTTTTGTTTCAAGTCCTCTTTATGTTTAGAAATGAAATTCTGCAGCTTCAATGTAGATTACAGGTCTCCATGGCAACAGACAACAAGCAGAATGTAGTCATACTCTCTTTCATCTGATATAAGTTACTTTTTCTATGGAGCCATTTCCAGGAGCATTGTATTACTATAGAAGAGCATGGGGTGCTTCTTCACAAGGGACTGTTGCTCCTTCACCATTGGACAGATGTTAGCTCCGGACATCATGTAGTGGTTTTCTTTCTCGTATCCACTAGAGATGAGCGAATTAAAGTTGACGAGGTGGAATTCGATCCGAATTTCAGGAAAAATTTGATTCATCCCAAAGTCGAATATCCTCGTGGTTCGTGGTAACGAATCACATTTTTTCAAAAATGGCTGCTGCACTTGTTACAAAGTAAAGATAAGAAGCCCGGGAACGAGGGAGCACCCATAATGCTATGCAGACAGCCAATCAGTAGATAGCCAGCCCCTATGATGTCACAGCCCTATAAAAAGCCTCCTCATGTCCAGTCTCCAGTCCATTTTACAGTGAATTTAGTGCAGGGAGAGACGTTGCAGGCACTAGGGAAAGTGATTATAAAAGACTTTATAAAAAAAAAAAAAAAACTATTGAGCTGTTCAGGGAAAGATTATTAATAGTGTAGGGAAAGGATCGGGAGGCATTATCCATACTGTAGGGAGAGATCAGGGACCAATAGGCATGGCCATCTTTAATGATGGCCATCTATTGATTGGACCCTGGGCAAGAATTTACTTGGGCCCCCTGGATCCCGCCTTCCCGCACCCTAGCATGCAATCACACCCTCCACCACAACACACACAACCTCATCAATACAATGCACAAGAATGTGCAGTGTGTGAGTATATCATAGCCAACCCACTGCTTTCCCACAGAGAAGCATTGGGAGGCAATTGCGCATGCGTGGCTTCATAGAGATGCTTTGAATAAATGCATTTCTATGAGGAGTGTTTAGCGTGAATGCCAGTGTTGCGCGTTGTGCAACACTGGACTAGGAAGCACCTCTAGTGGCCGCCTGATGAGTGGCCACTAGAGGTGTTCCTTGGCAGTAGTGTAAATACTGCCTCTTTTCTGAAAAGGCAGTGTTTACATTAAAAAGCTTGCAGAGACCTTCCTTTAGACACCAGAACTACTACGTTTAGCTGTCCCTTAATAAAGAGGAAAAAAAAGAATCAGAACAAAAGTATCAAATAAAATGTCTGTATCATTATTCTGAAAATTAAAAAAGCACAACTTCTGACACAATTATATAGTATTACTTTTTTTTTTTACAATGTGCAGATAGTACTGTACTACTAACCCCTCCATCCACCCCTTGCTTCGCCTTCTCCATAACCCCTTCCCCTTCTCCAACTACCCAGCACCCTTACTCACATAAAACAAGTAATGTATGTAATATAGCTTACAGTGAATTACTGTAAATACTTACAGTTCTAAAGACTCCAGCAGGCTCAGGATCAGTGCTCTGGGCAGCTGTTCTCAGTGCTGGAAGTGGACACCACTCTGCAGTTTAGGAAGGACCGGGGCTCGGCTCACCCTACCATTGCAGTGTCTCCACGTGATGTCACGGCATGCGGCGTACGCAAAGGACACGGGAGGTCTGGAGCAGGAGAAAGCAAGTAAGTCCTTCACTATGCGAGCCATGCCGCTCGCATAGTGAATGATAGGATCGTGACACGGAGCTGGCGGAGCAGATGCAAAATATTTTACGACAATGTCATTGAATTTGTGGGCAGTGGCCACAATGGAAGCGCTCATCACCCTGTGCACTGCAGCCGCCACCCCCCACTTGTCACCAAGGCCGTGCCGTCTGAGGCAATCGCTTCACTTTGCCTAATTGGTGGTGCGGCCCTGCTTGCACCCCTGGAATTTTGCACCCCGGGGCAACGCCCCCCCCGCGCCCCCCTCTGCCCGCTATGTCAGTGGCCATCGGGGCTCAAGAGGTAGCTACCTTATGCCCCCCAGGAGCAACTGGGTCCAGGGTAGCTCCCCCTTTTGCCTCACGTTAAAGATGCCAATAGGGGAGTGTAAAGCCTGTGTAATAGGAGCGATTCCTTGCTGCGCTAATTGGGGTTACTAAAAGGGATTTATTACTACTATTTTAAAGAGTAATTGCAGTAATCCTAGCATCTGTTATTGGGTTAAAAGTGCTGTCTGATACAACCAGTTTTGGGGTGTCTTACTTTTAAATATATAAAAGTACTTTCATTCATCCTTGCTTCTGGGGTGAATTAGCAGTCTGATACAACTAGTTTTGGGGTGTGTTAATATAATGTATAAAAGTATATAGTGGGTAACAGAACAGGTTCTGTAGACATCTATGTGGAATCAGCGGAAAACGGTGTAAAAGGAGTGCGCTTCTTCTTGACTTGAACATTTACCTGTAAGGCTGAGTTCACACTTGAGTTATTTGGTCAGTTTTGGACCCGTAACTGACCAAATGAGTGAAGTGTAAACTGATTCTAAAAGTGACACCTGTCATTTGCATGTCATTCTGACAGTACTGTTTCACTAGCACAGCAGACTCCCTATGCATATTTCTGCAAAGAACAGTGTTCTACACCACTATGCAGTCTCTCAGCAGCCAGAAAATAGCTGTTTTTTTACGCGATTCGTCACAAATAAATTCGGATCAAATCAAATCTTTTTGAGAAATTTGGCGAACCGTTCGAATCGAATTTTTGGTAAATTTGCTCATCTCTAGTATCCAATTGTGTCAGCTTCTGATGATATTCTAACTTTGTTCCCAGCTAGTTTCTGTAACCGAGTAGAAACATTAGCTCACGAGCTGGTATGTGAGTGTTTTCTGTATGAATATTTTATCATTGCTGCAGTAAGCTCACTAGACAGCCATGTTGGTAATACTGTAGACAAGTCATTATAGATTCATTATTTCCTCTTCATTCATCTGAGCATTTTGCACTTGAAGCATCGCTGAGGCTTAATTATATTTTTGCTAATATTTCTTCCTGACACCATTATTTATGTGACTGTGCACATACACATTTAATGATGGTATCCATGATCATCAAAGCATTGGGATTTTTTATATATATATATTTATAATACTGTAAATATTGCTTGCTAGTCTATTTCTTATGAATAAATTATAGCAATTAGTTATTTCTAATGGCTAGTTCTTAACAACCTCGGCATGTTTGCTTCCTTTGTGAAGTTCTTACTAAGTATCCCTTAGCTATTTTTCTGACTTCACCTCCAACAAGTAGCAGAAATAGGCATCTTTTTTGTCAGGAGTGGAGCCATCTTAGACAAGTCTAATGACTTATGTTTAGTGTTGAGCGAACAGTTCAAGAATAGTTCGGGTTCGTACCGAATTTTGGGGTGTCCGGGACCCGGACCCGAACCCGGACATTTTCAAAAAAGTTCGGGTTCGGGTTCGGTGTTTGTCGATTACTTCCCGCTTTCTGAAGGGCTGCACAGCAGCCAATCAGCTAGCGTTTTACTTCTTGCCCTAAGAGCCCATCACAGCCATGCCTACTAATGGCATGGCTGTGATTGGCCAAGTGCAGCATGTGACCCAGCCTCTATTTAAGCTGGAGTCACGTAGCGCCGCATGTCACACTGCTCTGATTAGTGTAGGGAGAGGACGCAGCTTCTGTCAGGGCGAGATTAGGCAGGTTAAAGTCAGCAACAGCACCTAATGAACGGATCGATTTACAGCTGAGAATCATTGAACTTCTGCTAGTTACTTGCTCGCTGGTTTTTAGGCTGCACAGAGCGTTTTTCTGTCACTTATTTTCTGGGTTGATCGGCGGCCATTTTGTGACTTGTGGTGCGCCAGAAGAAGCTGCCACCAAGTCCATCAATCCATCAATACTAGTTTTTTTTTTTGCTATATCTCTACATCAGGGGCTTGGCTGTGCTAATTGTCACCCCTAGAAACTCAGGAAAGAAATTTCTATATTTTATTAAGGGTTAAATACAATTGCCCAAATACCAATCCCCTAAATCTGGTGTTCCAGCTTTGGTTAGACAAGTATAATACTGTCTGCTGTCTGGCAAAGGATAGATTATTTTCTGGGGTTAAATTCAATTGCCAAAATAGCAATACCATAAATCAGTGGTTTCAGCTGTGGCTGGCAAAATAGAATAGTGTCCGAGGTAACGCACACACGTACAGACGCACGTACACGATTCTTGAATAGTTATATTATCGCGATAATAAAACTAACAGTGTAAAGTTGACTGTATTGCTCTAAGTTATATTCGCGTACGAATGTAACTTCTATTACAGCACACCAATACTTAAACTGACTAAGAGACAGCTTTAAGTTCTATTCGAACGCGATTGCAACTTTGGAACTTAAAGTGGTGTACGATTTTAAAAGTTGAGTACTAAAAAGTTGGAATCGCAATGCGATTCTTATGTATTTGCCTAATCGCATTGCGATTACAACTTTGAGCTACCGATAACCATGGGAACGCCTCCTCCAGTAGAATATACTGTCGGATGTGAGAATTAAGTTGAAATCGCAATGCGATTATTATATATCTGCTTAATCGCATTGCCGTTTCATTTTCCGGAAGTTCGGCCGAACCTCTCGAACCCGAACATCCAGGTGTTCGCTCATCTCTACTTATGTTCCATCCTATTCATGGGTACAATAACTTTCCATGTACAAATGCTGCAGTTGAGGAAAATAAAAAAATAAAATGTCCAATAAACATATTTGTCCAGCATCAACTGAGGGTACAGATTGTATGATGTGTGTTATACTTTTTAATTAGCTGCAGTGTTTTTTAATGTAGTTTAAAGCAACAAATGCATGTGCGAACGAAGCCTAAAGTGCTAAACTTGTCCACACTTTGTCAGTCTGCATGATTCTTACAGTAATCCTGCAGAGAATACAGGTGCTGCTTATATTTTCAACTGAGAGACAGCTAGTGGACTTATCCAAATAGGCAGGGCATAAAGGGAATCTGTCAGCAGTTTTGAGCATGCTAAACTACTGAGAGAACTAGGTAGGAGTTGAGGAGACAACTACAGCTTTCTTTCAGGGCAGAAAGGAGGAGCTGTGAAGAAGCTCAATTCAGAGAGCAGTGTACCCGTCACAGTGAAGCTCTGCATCCAATGCCCCTGCTGGAGCATAATCTGGCTGAATTAAAGTTCATATTGACACAACTCCTGACAGGAAAAGCACTGCAAATGGTATGTTTGCACTTTCCACTCTAATCCTTACCTAGCACTCTCACTGGTTTAGCATGGTCAAGGCGGACCGACATTTATTTGTCTACAATGACAGATAGAGCATTATGAAGGGTGTGCTACTGCAGCCAGCTGTTTTACAGCCAGACAAAGAGGATTGAGAAAAAGATGACATGGCTGATCTGAGGAGAGTTTTTTTTAACCTCTTGGAGACACAGGACGTACCGGTACGCCCTGATGTCCTGGTACTTAAGGACACAGGACGTACCCGTACGTCTTGTGTATTTATGATCACTGCTGCTCGGCCGGCGTTGATTGGAACAAGGTACCTGCTAAAATCATTCAGCAGGTACCTTGTTACAATAACGAGGGGGTCCTGTGACCCCCCCATATCGGCGATGGCTGAAAACTGCAGGTCAATTCAGACCTGCAGTTTGCAGCGCTGTCTGAAGATTCTGATCGCGGGGATCAGAAACGTAAAAATGGACAAACTTTTAATTTTTAAACCCCTTCCGACTGCAGCCCTCAATCATATTTTGCCGGGGGGCTGTGCGGGAGGGGGGGGGTTGCGGGCGGGGAGGGCAGTGCAGGAGGCGGCCAGTGCGGCAGGCAGGATCGCGATCCCCGTCCGCCTCCTCTCTAATATATTCAAAATGACATATGCACCTCAAGATAGTGCCAATCAAACCGACAACTTATCCCGCAAAAAATGAGCCCCTACATAAGACAGTCGCCCAAAAAAAATAAAAAAATATGGCTTCCAGAATGTGGAGACACTAAAAAATCATTTTTTTCAAAAATGCTTTATTATGTAAAACTAAAACAAACCCCCCAAAAATTAGTCATATTTGGTATTATCATGTCTGTAACAACCTGCTCTACTGAAATAGCACACAATCTAACCTGTCAGATCAACGATGTAAATAACAAAAAATAAAAACGGTGCAAAAACAGCAATTTTTATGCTAATTTTCCATTTTAATCCATTTTTCCAGTAACAAAGCAAGGGTTAACAGCCAAACAAAACTCAATATTTATTGCGCTGATTCTGTAGTTTGCAGAAACACCCCATATGTGGTCGAAAACTGCTGTATGGCCAAACGGCAGGGCGTAGAAGGAAAGGAACGCCATGTGATTTTTGCAAGGCAGATTTTGCTGGACTGTTTTTTTGACACCATGTCCCATTTGAAGCCCCCCTGATGCACGCCTACAGTAGAAACTCCAAAAAAGTGACTCCATCTAAGAAACTACACCCCTCAAGGTATTCAAAACTGATTTTACAAACTTTGTTAACCCCTTAGGTGTTCCACAAGAGTTATTGGCTAATGGAGATGAAATTTCAGAATTTCAATTTTTAAAAAAAAGGGTCATATAGATCAACCAAAAATCATATTTACCCTAAAATAGTACCAACAAAACTGCCACCTTATCCCATAGTTTCCAAAATGGGGTCACTTTTTTGGAGTTTCTACTCTAGGGGTGCTTCAAATGGCACATAGTGTATACAAACCAGTCCAGCAAAATCTGCCTTCCAAAAACCACACGGCGCTCCTTTCTTTCTATACCCTGCAGTTTGGCTATACAGCAGTTTACGACCACGTATGGGGTGTTTCTGCAAACTACAGAATAAGGGCAATAAATATTGGGTTTTGTTTGGCGGTTAACCCTTGCTTAGTAACTGGAAAAATTGATTAAAATGAAAAATTTGCCCAAAAAAAAAAATCACAATTTTAAAATTTTAGCTCCATTTGAAAATAACTAAAGGGTTATAACACCTAAAGGGTTAACAACATTTTTAAAATCAGTTTTGAATACCTTGAGGGGTGTAGTTTCTAGAATGGGGTTATTTTTGGGTGGTTTCTATTATGTAAGCCTCACAAAGTGACTACAGACCTGAACTGGCCCCTAAAAAGTGGGTTTTTGAAAATTTCTGAAAATTTTCAAGATTTGCTTTTAAACGTCTAAGCCTTGTAACGTCCCCCCCAAAAAAATGGCATTCCCAAAATGATCCAATCATGAATAGTGTTGATCACGAATATTCTAATTGTGAATATTGGCACTTTGAAAATTCGCGAATATTTAGAATATCTCAAAATATATTCGTAATCGTGAATATTTGTCTTTTTTTAAATATCAGTCTATGTGAATTTTTATGCAAACTTTATGCAAATTTTTTTAATGCGGTTTTCGCAATCAAGAAAGTAATGCCTGAATATTTCCCCTGCCGCTCATCACTAATCATGAAGTAGACATATGGGGAATGTAAATTAATAACTTTTTTTGGCGGTATTACTATGTATTATAGAAGTAGACAAATTAAAACTTGGAAAATTGCAAATTTTTCAAAATTTTTGGTAAATTTGGTATTTTTTTTATAAATAAAAATGAATTTTTTTTACTCCATTTTACCAGTGACATGAAGTACAATATGTGATGAAAAAACAATCTTAGAATGGCCTGGATAAGTAAAAGCATTTTAAAGTTATTCAATGGCCTGGTCCTTAAGGTGAAAATGAGCCGATCCCTCCTAAGGGGTTAAATATATCTCAATCAAAGGAAAGGAAGATATTAGGTGAGAAATTGCTGGGATTTGTTAACATTTTTTTAAGCTTTCGTGTTCCTACAAAATAGCAGAAAAAAAAAAAAAAACACCATCAATATCAACTCCACAGGAATAACTAAAGAGCTTATCCATTCATTCTATAGTTACTGTACAGTTTAGGTTGTAAATGATTTCATTTAGTGATATCTCATCTTCACTGGGAGGTTGACCCATGACTTCCAGCTTTATGCACTTCACCCCATTATTTATATATTTATTTATTTATTTATACAATTATTTTGCCTATATAGCACCTACATATTGTGTACATGGATTGTCATCAGTCCCTATTCCCAATTAGTGATGAGCGGCAGGGGGAATATTCTAATTCGCGATATTTCACGAATATTTGGGCGAATATTCGCCATATATTCGAAAATTCGCAAATTCGTAATCTCTACTCATTATTTTCTTGATTGCGAAAATTCGCATATAAAAATTTGCATATAAATTTGCATAAACTGGTATTTAAAAGATACGTTATGACCTATCTTTTAAATACCAGTTTATGCAAATTTTTATGCAAACTTTTATACGCGAATTTTCGCAATCAAGAAAATAATGACATTTTCTTGATTGCGAAAATTTGCATATAAAAATTCGCATTAAAAAATTTGCATTAAAAAATCGCATAAACGATTGCAAATATATTTCGCGATATTCTATAAATTCGCAAATTCTCGAAGTGCCGATATTCGCGATTAAAATTCGCAATTCAAAAATTCGTGATCAACACTATTCCCAATGGGGCTCACAATCCACTTTACCTACCATATATCAGACACACATTAGGAAGCTTATGAGACTACCAGTAAATTTTTGGTGTGTGGGAGGAAACCGGAATACCAAGAAGAAACACTTGCAAACACAGGAAAAATATACAGTCTCCAGGCAGATGTACACCTTCAGTGGAATTTTTTTTTATAATTGCATTTTACTCATTTTGGTCCAAAAATCATTTCTTCAATTGGTCTTTATTAAAAATAGTGAGCCATTCTGTCACAAAGTGGTAACTGTTTTTCTAGCTCTGTGAATCTTTTACTTACTTTCACTTTCACTTTGTCCTGGCCATCTAATAACCCTTATCTCTAAATTACTAAGAGGTCAGACTCATAAACACTTATTTTAGCCACATTCTTACCAGTACCATAAGGATTGAGCTTTAATGAGTGTTTAGGACAGAGAGCAGAGATAAGGATCCTGTCAGCTAGCTACCTGACAGAAGAGAGAAAATTCAGATCCTGCTAGTAGAGCATCTCAGCTGTGTCCAAGGAAAGAGATTCCATATTTTTAATAAAGACCAACTGAAAAAAAATGTTTTACTTCATAATGAGTACAATGCAATAATAAAAAAATTGCCCCCAAAGGTGTACATAGCTTTCAATATCTGAGTATTGTAGAGGACCTGGAAGTAAATAAATGTTACATCAGAGCCGCTTCCTTATCGATTGGATACATCTTGTGGCCGACAGCTGTTTCTCTTGACTCCAAGTGTGCATGTTTATTTCATTGGATAGACTGAAATTAGATGAAAGACCATACACATTGGATAGTTGTCCAGTCTCATCAAAATCATCAAGTTTGAGCTTCTTTCACTGTATGGACACCTTAAGACTTAGGGTTATCTAAAATAAGCAACCTTTTTATCTACATTACTTAGGGATGAACACATATCATACATTTCCATGTATTACTGTATATACTACCCCTTCCACATTAGTTGCATATACAGAAGACAGAATTCAGTTTGGTACACACTTTTCTGGCGCTGATTCATGAACTCTTGAAATTCATACCATTGATTAAGAAATGTGGTCATCATCACGAAGATAAAGAGCTGCATTGTGGTTTAAAAGAGTTGCTCACCCCTGGGGACCTTTTCTACAGACACCCCAGTGTGGCCAGACCCACAGTGGTAATCATACTTACTTTATCCCTTCCGCTGGGCTCTGGCTTAATCTATGACCCCCACCCCCCTGCTCTGCAGGTCCGAGATCTCCCTGAGTCAACAGCAGCAGTAACGTGTCACCCATGCATCATGTCACTGGGCATGGATGACACGTGCCCTCTGTTCAGTCATTGGCTGCAGTTGCCACTTCACGTCAAACCAGATGCTGACACAGGGGAACTTGGGACCTGCAGAGTCAGAGGGGCAGAAATGGAGCAGAGCCAGCAGCGTAGGTCAGGTAAGTATGATTACCACTGCGGGCCCAGCCATGCTGCAGGGTCTGTAGAAAAGGTCCCCACAGGTGTGAGCAACTCTATTAACCCCTTCCTCAAGAAAAAGAATTCACGGTTCTAGTTTAGGTGAAGAGGAGTTCTGTATCTAACACAGCCTTTCTAGTGGCATGCCTGCCTCTATGGCAAGTTGACACTGCAATGAACCCTAACAGTAATTTGGGAATTACCTGCTGTCTAAAATCATGCCCTTATTCTGGTTTGCAATAAATGTACACACATTAAGGTATTTAATGCATTAATGAAATACATTAGTAAATATCAGAATTATTATCAGAATTATTATTTCAGTACTTCTTGGGAAAAAGCAGCAATCACTTTGCTTACTTTTTAAATCCCTATGCACTGTTTATTTTATACAGTTATTTCAGGGAGCATACAGAATTGATGTATTTATGAATTAAATACAAATTGCAGTAATGTCCGCACTTTGTTTTATTAAAACATAGTTCCATTATGTTTTACAAAATATGTTGTCTCCATTGAACTCGCTGGAACAGCTTTTGTACAACATAAATGGGTTTATGCACCTATTAAAACGGCTTAAGTCTAGACAAATTTATGTCTTACACAAAGGTTAATCCGTAAAAATTATTGTATATTAATTTCTACTTAATGCTGGCATGGCAACTGGATTTTTAAACACAGTTACCCATATTTACAGAGCAGCATAGTGCAATCAAGCACATTCCAGTGCATTAAGAGACCTGAAAATGCTGTAAATATGGAGTAAGATGTATTTGATGTGTTCAGCCCAGTGAAATACTTTCTGTGTTGCTTTATAGCCTTTTGTTACTACATCCATTAAATGTACTTTTATAATATATTTAATTTTATACAAATAGAGCTGAATTGATGTCTGTGAAGACCCCTTTGTCAAACAAACATTAGGCCCCATTCCAGGAAAAAAGAATGTATTACGCCTCTAATATTAATGCCCAAATATTATTTCATGCATCGCCCATAAAATACCAATGCCAAAAAACAGTACCATTCAGTGCCTACATAATAGTTGTAATAAAAAACTATGGTCACTTTCCGAAACCAGAAGCCAGAAATTGCTGCCAGTCTTCCTTAACTACTCTGGTTGGTAGGAACTAAGGCTACCCCTAAGTTCTTCATCATAGCCTGCGACAATGTTGGATGGACTTGGCTTCTAGGGACCCAGGGTACGTCTGTGGAGTAAGGTAGCAGAAAACTGTTGTGAGCTCACTAGAAGCAGACCTATTAGAATGACTGGGGTGCAAAATGTAGTAAGCAGGCATCATCAGAATCTGTAGAGATAAATAAAGCCTAAACAAGGCAAATGAAGATCCAATCCAGAAACTAGCCACGGTCAGTATTCCAGTAGAATTAGTAGAAGCCAATTCAGCAGATGATGGGTTAATCAAGAAATGAAGTATTGGTAATGATATGGCACTCATAATCTGGAGTAAACAAATAATTTAATAATCAATCAATAAATTTCAATAAAATTTATAAATCACAATGATTAAATTAAAAATAAAAATTAAGGTCCAGGGACTGCAAATTAATCAGGCAACAACCAGCTACATCCAATATGATTCCCAAAAACCGCATTCATTTGTTGCTGTTAGTGTCCAATTAATTCCCACTGGGCGCTCCCATATGCTTGTGCTATGTGGAGCACTCGATACATTGATACTTAATACTTAAAGAGGACCAGTTTATCTGTAGACATGAAGATCCTATAGGTCACTTTTGGTCAAGCAATTTTCTAAAGCAAATGTCTAACCGATGGGGCAGACTCCATGTGCAAATGGTGGCGTCCCACCATATAATAAGCACTCCTTGTCTTACCTCGATCCCACCGGTATTTCGCCACACTTGGCTGGCTAGTAACTCACCACTTTCCGCTTGGTTGGCGGCGTCCCACGTGTTGGCGTGGTGAAGTTTCTCCCCTGTTGTGTTCAAAGGGTGGTTTGTAATAGGCGGCACCTGCCGAACGGTGCTCGTTTCTCAGATTGAGAAGTGGTCCGATCAGAAGTGTGATCTCCGTGTCCACAATAAGCCAAGGCTTTATTTCAAAGTTCCAGCGTACGCTGATTAGGAGGTATTTGGAGCTAAGTTTTTAGTTTTTTCCCAAACGTGTTTCGAGGTCTCAATGTGTCTCTGACCTCTTCCTTCGAGTCGAAATTGGACTTCTGCTGCTAAGGGTCGAATTCTCATATGAGTCATGTTTTCTGATTCATTGAATGGATGAATGTTAGCGTGTCGGTGAGAAACATTGGAGAACAAACACCCTGCACCTGTTGCTCAACACAAGCTGGTGGTAGTAGTAGTCTAGTAAATATGTTTGTGGCATTCTCTGGGTCCACTCATCCATGTGGAAAGCACTTTTATCTTATTTGGGTATGAATCCATCCTTGCAGGTCATGTACAACCCATAAATGCTGATTGTCTTTTCCTGAGGCGGAGGGCATCTAACAACAAGACAATATGACGTATCACACAGCTAGAAATGTCTGACATTGGTTGGAAGAGCATGACCAAGACTTACAAGTACTACCCTGGCCCCTGATTCTCCAGACTTGAACCCGATTGAGCATCTGAGGAACCGCTTCAATTGTCATGCTCGCTCTTTGGATCTTCTTTCACTCACCGTCCAGCAGCTGTGGGATGTACTTGCAGTCAGCATGGCTCCAGATACCTGTCACACAACCTACCAGTAGAGATGGCCCGAACTATTTGCCGGCGAACAGTTTCCGGCGAACATAGTTTGTTCACGTCCGCCGCGGCGGGCGAACATATTCGATGTTCGCGTTCGCTCCTATACTTTATCATTGAGTTAACTTTGACCCTGTACCTCACAGTCAGCAGACACATTCCAATCAGCATACCCTCCCTCCCAGACCCTCCCAACTCCTATCTAAACGCAAGGACAGCATCCATCTTAGATTTGCGATTAATATAACCTGTATTATTCGCATTGCGATTACAACTTAGATCTGAGTTCCTAATGGTTGTATTACTAGAATATAACGAAAATAACGAATATAGCACTATATTCTAAATCTTCGTTATATTCTAGCAATACAACAACCATTAGGAACTCAGATCTAAGTTTAATCGCAATGCGATTAATATAATCTGCATTAATTGCATTGCGAATTCAACTTAGAGCTGAGTTCCTAATGGTTGTTGTATTGCTAGAATATACGTTATATTCTAGCAATACAACCATTAGGAACTCAGCTCTAAGTTGCAATCGCAATGCGAATAATACTTACAATTATTAATCGCTTTCCGAATCCATTTGATGCCTCTATTTGATTGTATATGACGGTTGACTATGATTACCACCAACGTTCTACTGCCTCCAAAGCAAGATATCTGAACCCCCGAGGGGCCATTTGGGTGTTTTTGATAGAAAACGCATCAAAAACGCATCAAAAACGCATTTAATTTTATTTTTGTGTATTGTGTATTTTTTTGTGTATTTTGCCACATTTGGTTGCATATTTACATTTGGTATAGGCAAATAAGGTAGTCTAGATCATGTGTCTATACCAAAACCTAGGATCATTGTTTGACAGCATATTTTCTAAGCCATATAGCTGAATATAGACCTGTGTTTCACAACCAGTGTGCCTCCAGCTGTTGCAAAACTACAACTCCCAGCATGCCTGCACAGCCAAAGGCTGGAGGCACACTGGTTGGGAAACACTGAATTCTAGACTACCATATTTGCCTATACCAAATGTAAATATGCAACCAAATGTGGCAAAATACACAAAAAAAATAAAATAAAAAATAAAAAAATGATAAAAACGCAGATGCATTTCTGATGCGTTTTCTATCAAAAACGCCCAAATGGCCCCTGGGGGGTTCAAATGTCTTGCCTCGGAGGCAGCAGAACATTGGTGGTAGTCAACCGTCATATACAATCAAATAGAGGCATCAAATGGATTCGCAAAGCGATTAATAATTGTAAGTATTATTCGCATTGCGATTACAACTTAGAGCTGAGTTCCTAATGGTTGCATTGCTAGAATATAACATATATTCTAGCAATACAACAACCATTAGGAACTCAGCTCTAAGTTGAATTCTCAATGCGATTAATGCAGGTTATATTAATCGCATTGCGATTAAACTTAGATCTGAGTTCCTAATGGTTGTTGTATTGCTAGAATATAACGAAGATTGAGAATATAGCACTATATTCTCAATCTTCGTTATATTCTAGCAATACAACCATTAGGAACTCAGATCTAAGTTTAATCGCAATGCGATTAATATAACCTGCATTAATCGCATTGAGAATTCAACTTAGAGCTGAGTTCCTAATGGTTGTTGTATTGCTAGAATTATTCACCGGCGGACAGTTCCCGACGAACATAGCTTGTGCTCGTTCGTCGCGACGGGCGAACATATTCGATGTTCGGTCCACCCCCTATCATTGAGTAAACTTTGACCCTGTACCTCACAGTCAGCAGACACATTCCAGCCAATCAGCAGCATACCCTCCCTCCCAGACCCTTCTATCTCCTGGACAGCATCCATTTTAGATTCATTCGGAAGCTGCAGTCTTAGTGAGAGGAGGGACAGTGTAGCTGCTGCTGATTTAATAGGGAAATCGATAGCTAGGCTAGTGTATTCAGTGTCCACTCCAGTCCTGAAAGACTCATCAGATCTCTGCTGTAAGGACAGCGTCCTGACAGCACCCCAAAAAGCCCTTTTTAGGGCTAGTAAATCAGTCTCCCTCCCAGACCCTCCCACCTCCTATCAAAAGCAAGGACGGCATCCATCTTAGATTCATTCTGAAGCTGTAGTGTTAGTTGCAATCGCAATGCGATTATTATAACCTGTAATAATCGCATTGCAAATTCAACTTAGAGCTGGGTTCCTAATGGTTGCATTGCTAGAATATAACGAAGATAACAAATATAGCGCTATATTCTCAATCTTCGTTATATTCTAGCAATACAACCATTAGGAACCCAGCTCTAAGTTGAATTCGCAATGCGATTAATACAGGTTATATTAATCGCATTGCTAATTAAACTTAGATCTGAGTTCCTAATGGTTGTATTGCTAGAATATAACGAAGATTGAGAATATAGCGCTATATTTGTTATCTTCGTTATATTCTAGCAATACAACCATTAGGAACCCAGCTCTAAGTTGAATTCGCAATGCGATTAATATAACCTGTATTAATCACATTGCGATTACAACTTACCACACTCTGCGTCAACTATGTAATTTTCCATGGGAGTTTTGCCATGGATCCCCCTCCGGCATGCCACAGTCCAGGTGTTAGTCCCCTTGAAACAACTTTTCCGTTACTATTGTGGCCAGAAAGAGTCCCTGTGGGTTTTAAAATTCACCTGTCTATTGCAGTCTATAGCGGTTCGCATTGTTCGCATGTTCGCGAACATTTGCGGAAGTTCGCGTTCACCGTTCGCGAACGGAAAAATTTATGTTCGCGACATCACTACCTACTAGGACCTTTATTAGTTTCTTCCAGCCTATCTAGCTGCTGTATGTGCTGCAGATGGCGGTTACTGTGGATATTAGCTGGTGGTCGTAATAATGTGACTGTAAATGTGTGTGTGTGTATATATATATATATATATATATATATAAAAAGAAAAGAAAAAAATATATATATACTTTCTAGAATGTTATTTAAATGTCGTACAGATCTCACCACTGATATTCTTCAAGGATCTCTTGATATGTCTCATTCTGAAGGTAACTGTACAGTTATGGTATTGCAAGTTTATATAAAGATACAGGAAATGATGGGAGGCAGACTATAGATTTTGACATAACAGGATGAAATAACTGTCTGGCGTGAAGACAAAGCTATGAAACAGCTTGGGGTCCAATAGGGGTCATAAATACACAGTGCATTTTATACTGTTTTCACAGCCAAAATCTCTGCTGTGCACAAAACACAAAGGAGTAATTATAAACTCCATTGCAGCAGAGAAAAGGGGAAAGAAATTATCCAAGATATTCCTCTAGATAATCCTCCAGACAATATTAAACAGCGAGAGTCTGTAACTTTTTTTTTAATTATTAAAAATGCAACCTACTGTAGATTAATTTATTTGCTGAGGTTTATACATTATAGAACATAATTCCGTATGGTACTTGCGATATGTGATTTAAAAAACCTTTTAATACATAATCACACTAATGATTATAATTTTCTCCAAATCCTTTTATGCTTATGTTGACTTTTCTCTGGAGCTTCATCTCATTCATAAGTATAGATTGATGAATCATGTTAATCATGGTACTATACCTTGTAGGAGATCAGTCTCTCAAAAATATATCATAAATTTGCTTTATGTGCCCCATATTTTCATCTGAATTGGGACTTGGTATACGGTATACGATATATTGGAATAAAGAAGTTGACTGGTGATTCCATCTTGGGATGGAGGTCTGTAGAAAGGTTAATGCTGCATACCTGTGGTGCAGTTGTATAGTTCTCTCTATAATTCATAGAGCTTCAGGACCACTCTGTCTGGGGGCACATGAGGTCTGTGCAGGGGTGTAGCTAAAGGCTTATGGGCCCCGATGCAAGAGTTCATCTGGGGCCCCCCTTCCCTCAGTACTTGTGGGTAGTACTTGTACTATTGTGGCCAGTGAAAGGAGAGGCCATAGCTTGCTGAATGAGGCAAAAATTGAAACGGCACCACTCATGCCAAATTATTGACATAATCCTTTCCCTCCAGCCAGAGGTGTAACTTGAACATTCTGGACCCCAGTGCAAAATCTATAACAGATCCTCCCAGCATACACTTCTTCTTATGTGGCACAAGGGTCTTTAGGCCCCCTCAGGCTCCAGGGCCCAGTAGCGACTTCTTCCTCTGCACCCCCTATAGCTACGCCCCTGGGTCTGTGTGTTAGAATGAAACTTTTCTGGCAATTGGGACAATTAACTTCTCGAACTCCCTGAGGAAACTATTGATGTTCGAGTGGAAATGTAGGATCACATGGAACTCATATCAGTGCTGCCAGACTGGGTGTTATGATACTTACTCATGATTTAATGACTTAACTTGTTAGAACTCCAAAGTATAAAGATAACCCCCAGTACAGCAAGTATCTGTTATGAAGAATAATGAGATGCTGTTTATTGAATTTGGTCTGAAAGAAGTGGTACATGGGTTTTGTGGGCTTTTGTTCTTTCATTTAATGTTTATGTTATTTTTATTTTATTCATTTTTTTATCTCCTGGATTTCAAGGTGCATTCTGGACTTGGGCTGTGTCTTCCTTGCAGTTTGTAACTACAGTTATGAGATTACAGCTACCAGTAATGGTGACACAAATAAAGCGAGCCTAGGGGCAAGCTTAAAATTTTAAAACTAGAAATCATAGGTCTATAGACAACCTAGAAACCTTGGACTCATACAAGTGAAAAGTCATCAGCTTTCTATCAATAGCATGATCATCCCGATGTGGATACATTTAGGGTGTCTCAGTGCAATTACTTTCATTGGAAATGCTAAAACTTTTATTGAGTCCAATAGATACATGGATCAAAAGTGAGACTGTAAGCCCTCGTGGACAGAGTTCTTTCCTCCTCTTCTGTACCAGTCTGTTCTTGCTTATTTTACTTATTACAGTATGTATACCACTTTTAGATTGTGTGTTCACATTACGTTTTTATCCCATGTTTAATGTAGCCACATGATATATGCAAGATGCCTCCAATGGATGCAGCACAGTGGTATGTCCTTACAGGTCATATGCACCGTAACTTTCGTAGTGAGACAACCCCTATAAATGTGACCAACTTTTTTCATTCTGACTTAAAGGGTTTGTCGGACCCCAAAACAAATTTTAGTGAGGGACTGGAAAGTGTTTAACATAAAGAAAAAAAAAGTCAGTGTCCTATTCACCACGACTTTGTTCCAGGACTGCAGCTCCCATTCCCGCTCCCTAGTGGACCAGAAGCATGATCAGAAGACCTGAAGCCCCATCTGTGGTAATCTGCACTGTTGGAATCATTTAGTTGTGGTGTGTTCATAAGCTGCACATGACATCTGAGCCTCTGTGGGAATGTGTCACTTGGAGAGATTTCACCCCTGAGGCCAGTGAAGGGCTGCAGCGGTACCTGTGGTCAAGGACAGGAGCAGGAATTGGAGCCTCTGCAAAAGAATGGAGTTGGCATTGGAAATTTGTTTTATACATTCAATGATTACAGAATTTAAATTGTCCGCACAAAGTGGTATACAGATTTTCTTATAAACTCTCTTTTATTGGAAGTAAGAGGTAGTTAAAGCTGTTAAGGTCTAAAGTATAGGCATAGACAACATAGACACCTCATGTGAAGCATTTTAAAATCTAATATTTTAGATTAAGTGTAAAGATAAGCAAATTTGAAAAATGTTGCCGTCTCCGCCTCCCTGTACCGATGCTATACATTAGCATACCGGGTGCCAAAAAAGAAAGGGGGGCACAGTGCCACAATGGAGGGGCATATCAGGAAAAAAAAAGCAATAGGACATCTACTAAACATGGACTACAGCATGAGGTATTGATTTTATAAACTATAAACTGGTGAAAGGTGCCCTTTAGGAACTATCTTTAGTGTAAAAAAGGAGTCCTATAAGTGATGATATGGTCTCCCCAGAGCCCTGAACTCAACACCAATTCAACTAACCTTTTCTGGGATTACATGACGAGACAGAAAGATTTGAGTAAGCCTACATCCACAGAAAATGTTGTTAGTTCAACCCTGAAGAGTTCCTTCAAAAAGTGGAAATGTACCTAGAAGAATTGAAGAATTGATGCTGTTTTGAAAGCAAAGTGTGGTCACATCAAATATTGATTTGATTTAGACTAGATCTTTTTGTTCTTTCACTTCGCATGGTTAAGTGATAAGAATAAAACTAGTAACACTTTTATATCTATCTATCTATCTATCTATCTATCTATCTATCTATCTATCTATCTATCTTCTATGCATATTATGGTTGCAGCCATCTTGTCTGGACCTAGTTATTTAGCTTTCAGTGATACGCTTTACTGTAGTCACACAGACACAGCAGACAGAAAATATTCATTGACATTTATGGGAGAATTGTCTATGCATGCTCTGTGACCTGTGCAGAGGTCACTGTGCAGTGAGAGTTAGAATAAGCTGTGCCCATCAACTATTGTGAATACTATCATACTGACTAATCTATATATAGGTATCACCTTACATTGTAATCCTACCTGTGATGATAATAAAAAGACTGTTGAAGAGTGACCTGTACAGAAAAGGAATTCTCATCTTATTAGAATTAGTAGCAAGTGTGAAACTGACGGATTTCTAGGATACTTTTAAATATAGATGATGATATGGAGATTTTTCAAAATCACCACAAATTTTAAAAAACACATCCAACATGCAAATATGATTTAAGCAAAGGTAATTTTCTCTTAAAAAAAGTGAAATTAATTGTTGATTCAATTGTTCATTTTTTTATATCTTTGGTATAGAAAATATATATTTTTGTTCCCCATTGCAATGCTTATAGTATATTCTGTTAAAAGATGAAAGTAAGGTGAAGGACCTTGTCTAGACCAGCGCTGATTTCTGTTGTGATGCAGATATTAGCTATTTATAATATTTATATTAAATTCTTCATCTTTATAAAGGAGTTGGAAGCACTGTAATTATAGCTGTGTCTATTTTTCCCATTGAGATATGACCTTGATGCAGTTCAATTTATGATTGCCATGAAGAGTGTACTGTCGATTAGCATTTCTGCATTGTAAGCTATGTTGGGGTTTAATGCCCTGACATTAAAATGGAAGAAAACATGGAAATTATAAATGGATTTCAGGTTGTCTACCGGATGAGGCTGTTTCTATGACAACCTAGAGATTGTGAGGTGCTTCTTATTCCTCCCTCTTGCGTGGTGAATAGAAAATTCACCCAATATCCCTTTTGCCTCCTTTCCACTTTCTTTAGCCTTACAGCTGGTGATAAGATTTATAGTCATTCACATTCATTGCTTTTTTTCTGTATACACATAGATAATGCCAGGTAACTAAAAATGTATAAATCAAACAGAAAAACAATAAGAGCAATAGAAATGTCTTGGGATGCATAAAAGAAGGAAAGAAAACTGATGAGCAGCTACATTGTTATATGTTGGGTTCATATAAAAAAGCAGTGGGCAAACATGAAAACTGTGTAGCCCATTAGACGCTGCAAGGACTTACATGAAAAGATAATCTAGTACAATAGAGCAATTGTAATGATGTTCATAAAGGATATTACAGCTTATTGAGCTAGGACAAGAAAATGAACCGTGAGCTCAAATATCGCTGAACTATATTACACATAAAAAACACAGCATTTCAATAAAACCAGGGTTCATAGTAAAAGTGTAGTAACTGAATATCAGCAGCGACCAATTACATTCTGGCTTTTGACAGCCTCATATTATTACACAGTAGAAAGAGGTCTCATGGCAAAGATCAAACTGGGCTATCTAATATAGTGCCTGTTTGTTCCACCCAGAACAGAAAGATTTGTTGTTTTCTCCTCTACTACCTTTCGGTGATCCAATTTCCTATCTCTTGGTCTCCACCTTATAGTGAAGTTAATAGGATCAACCAGAACTGGGCCTCTATCTCCAGCGTCACCATAACCACCACACAAAGTAAGTTCAATCAGCTCAGCCCACCTGGTGCCCAGATATCATTGTCTCCAAAGAAGTCCAAAAAACACGAAGGATCCAGCACCATAGAATAAAATCCAAAGCTTTATTCTTCTAGTTTAAAATCAAGTAGCAAAACTATCTCCATAGTATGTTCCAAATACCACATGTCCCGCAATGCCTGATTCTTCCACCCAGAACCGAAAGGTCTGTTGTTTTCTCCTCTACTACCTTTCGGTGATCCAATTTCCTATCTTTTGGTCTCCACCTAATAGTGAAGTCAATGGGACCATCCAGAACTGAGCCTCCTCTCTCCAGGGTCACCATAGCCACCACACAAAGAGAGTTCAATCAGCTCACCCCACCTGGTGCCCACATCTCATCGTCTCCAAAGAAGTCCAAAAAACACAAAGGAAGGATACAGCCCCTAATTTGCATTATAAATTAAAACAAGCAAAATAATGTTAAAAACAAAAACAAACGAAACACATGAAAAGAAAAGGATAGTGGTAAATTTGAGTTGATACGTTTTGCCTTTATGCATAAAAAAATCTAAACTTTGCAGAAAATGTTGAAAAATTAGCTATTTTCAAAATTTGAATTTCTTTGCTTTTAAGACGAATAGTGATACGGATGTAGCAGGGTTAACACGCATGCTTTATGAGACGTGTTCTCTAAACTAAATGCAACTAAATGCCTAAAGAAATTGCTTTTCAATGGCTTTTGTTTCATGATAACGCGATGAGTTAAGAAATTTGAGTTAAGAGTTTGTGTGTTACCCCTGCTACATCTAAATAGTTATTACTTTACATTCCCCATATGTGTCCTTTAGGTTGCTATCATTTTGTAAATGTAATTTTCTTTTTTTAGGACGAAAATTTCCAAAACCCACTTTTTTCAGGACCATTTCAGTTAAGAAGTCACTTTGTGGGGCTTACATAGTAGAAACCACCCATAAATGACCACATTTTAGAAACTACACCTGTCAAGTTATTCAAAACTGATTTAAAACTTTGTTAACCCTTTAGGTGTTCCACAAGAATTAAAGCAAAATAGAGGGGAAATTTATTTTTATTTTTTATGGGGCTCCTCTTGTGGTAAATATTATATGATTATTTTATTCTGTGGGTTGATACGGTTATGGCGATACCAAATTTATGTGGTTTTATATGTTTTGCTACTTTTTCATCAATAAAATCACTTTTGTGTTAAAAATAAAGGATATTTTGCATCACCATGTACTAAAGTCCATAGCATTTATATTTTTTCACCAATGTAGCTGTGTGGGGGGTTCTTTTTTGCGGGAAGGGCTTTAGTTTTTATTGGTATTATTTTGGGGTACATATGTCTTTTTGATCACTTTTTATACCATTTTTTGTGGAGGCGAAGTGGGCAAAAATGCATCCATCACAGCAGCGGCGGCCCAATGGAAGACAGAGGGAGCTCCCTCCCTCTCAACCCCATGGATGCCACAGGCGGCTGCTGACCGCAGCATCTATGGGGTTATATGGCCGAGATCGGTGCCAGAGACACTGTCTGCTGATGGCAGCGGCTCTGTTCCTGAGCCGCTGCCATCAGAGCCCGCACAGAGGATCAGGCTGCAGGGGGCATCTGGGGGCGATGGGGGACAATGGGGGGCAATTGTGGCATATGGGGGCCGTATAATCAATAGGGGCACTGGGGGAACAGTGGGGGTCATGGCTGATTTCAGGCTGTGATTTCCAGTGTGGAGATAACAGCCTGAAACCGGCATTTTAACACTAAAGCACTCCGATTGGTTAGTCTGTAGAGACTAATCAATCGGATCGCTTGCCCACAAGGGACCACTTTGATTGGTCTCTTGCCTGCTTCCCCGTTGTCTCATCTCTCCGGGAGCAAATTGGATGTGACTGTACGTCCAAATGCAGTAAGTCACTTGCAATTTGGACATACAGTTGGGTCCAAATGCATGAAAGAGATAATATGAGACTTGAACCAGAATTTAAGCCATGGGGATGGACCATGTTTAATAGAAATGTCCAGTGAGATTCACAGTTTAATAACACACGTCCCCAATCCCCACCCCGCAATGGACGATTATCCCTCTTAGTGCCATGGAACCTCATATGGGCAATGTTCCCTTGGTGTTTCTGAAAAAAAAAATGCTTCGATAAATTGGAAGGGTTAATCACACTTTATAGTAAACCAGAAGAATAAAGCTTTGGATTTTATTCGATGGTGCTGAATCCTTTCTTTGTGTTTCTTTGGATACACAAAGTTCGATTGCAGTAGGGCTACACCAAAAATACTCCCAAATCAACAGAAAATACCTTCCCTAGAGAAGCGGGAATGTACAATTAAAACTTAACTTTTAAATCTGTAGTTTAAAGAGTTCATGATCATGAATGCCACAAATGCTAGAAATAATTGCACTAACAATGCACTTAAACTGCTTAGGTGCTAATAGTAGGTTAGATAGTTATCAGACCATATGATACCCTCAATGGGGTCCCAGAAAAGCTCGATTGGTTACAATAAACGGTATGGTCTTATCAGATCCTGAAGCAATGGTCATGGAGGAGAGGTTCCGGATATATTCAGTCAGATAGGAAGGCAATATATGGGAATATATGTTTTCACTGTCTCTGTTATTTTAAATACATATAGTAAGGTTGAAAAAAAGGCATCCGTAAAAGTAAAACCTATTGTCCTGCAGTGTTGATCCAGAGGAAGTCAAATATAGTTGAGATAGTTGTCATAAGGGACAAATTCCTAACAATGGCAACAAAATGAAATCCCTGAATCTATCACCTTTCTTATCAATCTTGTACACATTTTATCTTTCCAGAAAGAAACTTATGGCAACTCTAAACCAAAGGTGCTCCTGCAGAATGGCATATTGCCCACCAAGCTTTGAAATAGAAGCCAACTCATTGGAAAGCATTCAATGGGAGAACGTGTTTATTCTCAGTTTTACTGTACTGTATATTAACTGCAATGTACTTTGTGTTCAGTACTATGTACTTAGCATAATATCGACTAACAGCTTAGAAACTGCCCTTCTGGTTCTCTGTGGAACTTTTTTTTAACGTTTATCACCTCTGATTTGCTTGGGTCAAAAGCAGCAAATGTGTAAACACGGAACCAGTTTAGCTCATATTGTAAGCTTTTTACTTGTGGCAAATGACATATTTGGGTCAACACAAGTAGAGACTCAATCTGTAATAAATGTTTAATTTTTATTGGCCAGGATTTTTTTTAACCGGACTTGTATTAAACATCATTAAAACTAAGCTGAGCTTCTCATTATATTGGGCCAGGCCATGTGCTTGCATATCTCGCAGACTGTATTCATTAAGATTGTTACCTCAAAAAATATTTAAAGAATTAGAAAGACATCTCCAATATCAACTTATTCATTTCCAATAAAACTACAAGTTGCTTTTGAAAGATAAAAGATAGATTTTCTGAAGTTTGTTGTCCAGCAGACCCTAGACATGTGGTTATGAAATTTCATATAGTGGCAATATTTTATCGAAAGCAGCACAGTGGGAAAAATATTTTGTTATTGTAATGATTTCTTACAGAAACAATTAATTAAATGGCTTTTCAGAGAATTGGATACTGTTGACCTATCCTCAGGATAGGACATCAGTATCTGATCAGTTGAAATCTGACTCCCGGGACCCCCGCCAATAAACTGTTTAAAAAGGCAGTGACACTGTCAGTAGCACCACAGCCTTCTCACAGCTTCTCTTAGACCAGTGACGACACTTTCATCGGTCACATGGCCTAGAAGCAGATCAGCCCTATTCACTGTGAATGGGGCTGAGCTCGATACCAAGCACGGACGCTATCCAATGTATGGGGATGTGCTTGGTGAGAACAGAGAAGCTCACAGCACTCACAGGTGCACCAGTGCCTTCCCAAACAGCTGATTGGCAGGGGGCCCTGGGTATTGGACCCCACCAATCAGGTACTGATGACCTATCCTGAGGATAGGTAATCAGTATAAAAATCTCAGAAAACACTTTAAAGGGGTTGTCTGGCTAATTATTTTTTTTAAAAGCTTAGAACTGTGAAAAATAATAAAATAACTCAAACTCACTTTACTGATCCTCCATTACTCCTTTTCTGAATCCTCCAGATTTCACTCTGTACTCTACCTGATCCCTCTCGACATGCAGGAGATGACCACTCAGAAACTCACTGGTGGAGGTGTGTCTTCCCTGCAGCTAATGATTATTTGAGCTGTGATTTCCTGTGCGTTGAGAGGAACCATGAAATAGTATGGAGTAAGTATGACTTATCTTATTATGTTTTTGGTTTCTAAGCCATTTTATTAAACAAAATTGATCAGCCAGAAAACCATTTACCAGGTCCTCCCAAACTCTGTGGACATGGATGAAGTCACTTGCCTATCTAGAAAATGAAATGGATGACACACCATCAGAACATTCACAGCACCGCCCCATGTCATCTTTTTGGAAGATAATCTCAGTCTGCCTCAGTCTGGCCTACAGGGGAGCAGGTAAATCCCCAAGTGCGCCCTTTGCCATGGTGGGCCCCTAGCACCGACCCCCTGCACAGATGACACATGACACAGCACACTGACTGCACTACATACATATAGGCATCTCAACCAGCCTATGCATCCATATGAAAAACTGGATATTTTGCAAGTTACACAGATGCATTGGGTGACTGAGATAACATCTAGGCACAGAGGCAGGCAAGCCAGTATCCGCTTTACCCAGAGATCCACCTTGATAGGGCCACAACTATCTATCATCCTGCAGCTTGTTGCTGCTGCCTGCTGCTGTGTAAGAATGTGTTACTGTTGCATATTCCTAAGAGAATCCAAGGCAAGAGACAGTCAATAAGGTACTGACAGGGGCTAGAGGACAGAACAGTCAAAGAGGCACAGCCTATGCAGTGGGCTACTTCTGAAAAAATGGGTTTAATATAGTTTTAGGAGTAATATTTGCATGTAGCTGTACAATGGGACCCCAGAATGAATTTTACTGGTGGGCCCCTGACACCCCAGTCCACTGAGCCCAGCTCATATAGGGTAGTTAAGTAGGTGGTTAACATAAAGCAGCTGCTGTCTGCTGTCAATTTTATGCTTCTTACCTGCTATTTTATGTAACATAAATGGAAATTCTATAAGTACTCATTAGGTAGTGCTTGGCTTCCTGTCGCTGAAATTTTACCCTGCCACAGATTTCTACATGTTTTTCTTAAAAATCCAATATTTCAAGTTTCAAACATTTAATGCCGTTATGCACAGGCTGCCAACCATATTAAAGTCTATTAAAGCCCAAGTAAAACGAGAAGTTAGGTACTTGTTTCCTCACCGATGTCACCACTGAACTATACTTCCCGGTATTTTTTTTTCAGCTTGCATAAAAAATTAAATTGGGACCCATATAAGAACCAACCATTCCACATGAGAGCACTCCAGAATGGTCACTGCCCCATTTGTCAAAAATTTGCCTAAACTCCTCCTCTTATGCTGTAAACGATAGGATCGTCCCATAAAATTGGCACTGTTAGCAAGTCTGTGTAACTTTACAAATTCCAAATTATCATGACGCCTCTTTTCTGTCTGATACATCCATGATGACCAAATAAATATCGGTCATTGATACCAGATCTTGTTTTATATATGTATTTAAGGGGTTTTACTCTCAATGATTGACTGCCAGAGAGACCTTCAAGAGTAGGACTGGATGAAAGACAAATTGTCCGTTAAAGCTAATATGGCTGACCATGGAATTTCTGAGACAGCTAATTCACGTTCCATAAATTGAACATCTGGAGCACAAATGGTTAGACTTAAAGGGGCAATCTTTTTCTAACAAAGCTAGAAGCAGCCCTGTACCTCACATCTCCTCATTCATTGCTTCCACTGCTATCCTGGATTTTCTTCAGGCTGGCTGCTCAGGGGTTGTGTTCTTATCAGGGGGCATGTCTTTTCTGCTGTCGCTCTCCACCTTTCACAGCTCAGGAGAAGTATCCTATCTGCTGCAGCTCCTCTCCTTGTAACCGTCACAGCTTCTAACAGTAGATCTGGCTGGTGGTAGTTGAAGGATGGAAGTGAGTATGTGTGTCCACCTCAGTAAGTGGATGTGCACATTACTATACAGATTAAACACCAGGGGGCTTCGTTATAATTAATTAAACAGAATATCTTACAACTGGAGCAATTTTAAAAATAAATTCCAAAAGTAAGGCTACTTTCACATAGACATTATTGCTATACAGTTTTGAGATTCAGCAGGGAATCTCAAAACCACAGCAAAACGCTTGCGTTGTAATAATTAGTGTTGATCACGAATTTTCGAATTGCGAATTTAAACCGCGAATATCGGCACTTCGAGAATTCGCGAATATGTAGAATATTGCTAAATATATTCGCAATTGCGAATATTAGTTTTATGTGAATTTTTTATATGCAAATTTTCCCAAGCAAGAAAATAATGTCAATTTGCATGGATTTATATAAAAATTAGCATAAAAATTTGCATAAACTGGTATTTAAAGGGTATCTTAAATGCCAGTTTATGCGAATTTTTATGCAAATTGTATGCTAATTCTTATGCAAATTTTTGCAATCAGAAAATAATGACTGAAGATTACGAATTTGCGAATTTTCGAATATATGGCTAATATTTGCCCAAATATTCGCGAAATATCGCGAATTCGAATATTGCCCCTGCCGCTCATCACTAGTAATAATACAACTGGCTGCATCCATTCAGAATGGATCTGGTTATATTATATCAAAAATGAAGAAACCAGCACGGGAAACTGAACAAGCCAGATAGGTGCCGGATCCAGTTTTTTTGTGTCCCAAAAAAATGATTCCTGCACCATTGACTTACATGTTTTTTGGTGTCTGGCATGGGAACGCAACAAACCAGAATGGAATGCATTTTGGTGCACTCCGATCCGGTTTGTTCAATTTTGTCCCCACTCACAATGAACGAGGACAAAACTGAAGTGTTGTGCTGCCGTTTTTTAGAGCCTGTGCCGTACGCTGATGTAAAAGTAACCTGTTTTTCTCCTTCGTAATTATATTAAAATAAGATTTAATGGTGGCACATCCACTTTAACCCCTTCCTGATTCCCCTTCCCCTTCCATGTGGTGTTTTTTTTTTCTTGTGGGATGTGTTGCCATTTTCTAATGACACTATTTAATATTGTATATGATGTGTTGGGAAGCTGTAAAAAAATCCAAATGGAGTGGAATTGGAAAAAAACTATTCCGCCACAGTTTTATGGGTTTTTTAAGGTGTTCTCTAAGCGGTAAAACTGGCCACTTACCTTCATTTTCTGGATCATACAATTAAAGTGCTATCAAATTTATATATATGTATAAATATTATACTTAAAAAAATATTCTTTTCTTTGCACAGCCATATTCTGCCCCCCACAACTTTTATATATTTACGTCTATGGAGCTGTGGCTCATTTTTTGCATGCCAATCTGTCATTTTTATTGAAAAGATTTTGAAGTGTCTAGGATTTTTTATAACATTTTTGGGAGGTAAAGCGTAAAAAAATAGAATTGGCTATTTAGATTTTCCCCCCATTACGCCCTTTACCGGATTAAATACATTTATAGTTTAATATTTTGGGGTTTTTGGGATGCGGTGATGCTAATGATCTTAATTTTTTATTGTTTATTTTTATTATGGAAAAGAGTAGTGATTTGAATTGTAATTGTTTAAATACATTTTTAAAACTTTATAAATGTATTTTAATTCCCCCTAGGCCTAGGGGATAAGAGCATGTGAACTTCTGATGACTTCTTCCGTTGACTGCAATGATTTATGTGAGATCCACTGTATTCTTATGAGGGAACATTGCTGTGGCAGGCCTTGGATCCTTCAGACGAACAAAATGGCCTCCTCGATCTAGGCTAGGGGGAGATGTTCAGTCCCTGGTAGCTGCTCCCAACATATTACCCCACAGATCCCATGGTCTCATCTGAGGTATTAAAAGTCCAGGATCTGCATAATTGACGATACTAGACAACGCCTCCGGGTTTCTGCTGTGTAACCCGGCGGCTATATTGCCCGCTCTGCTTCTGAATGGTGCCATCTTTAAAGACATGACATCTCCCATACATGTACAGCAGATTTTGGGAAGAGGTTAAAGGGGTTTCCAGGATTTGAAGAAAAAAAAAGGTTACTTTCTTCCAAAAACTGGCCAAATATGTCCATAGGTTGTGTGTGTTTTTTTTTTAGATCAGCCCCATTCACTTCAGAGGACTTGAGCTGCAATACTAGACACAACCCATAGACAAATTTGGTGATTTTTTTGAAAGAAAGCATCTGTGTGTGTTTTTTTTTTTTTTAATCCTAGACAGTCCTTTAAAAGAAAAAGAACAATATAAGGGTGGGTTCACACTAGCGTTATGCATTCCGTTATGGCCTTCCGTTATAACGTGGTTATAACGGAACATAACGGAATCCATAAGACGGAAGGACGGATCCGTTTTTTTGCCCATAGAACTCGATTATGACGGAATGCAAAACGGAAGCCTTTAAAAGGCATTCTGTTTGCTTTCCGTCATAATACAAGTCTATGGGAAAGCATAACGGATCCGTCTGGGTCCCGTTATACAAGACGGAAAACAAAGTCCTGTGGACAGGACTTTGTTTTCCGTCTTGCATAACGGGACCCAGACGGATCCGTTATGTTTTTACATAGACCTGTATTATGATGGAAAGCAACAACAGAATGCCTAACGCTAGTGTGAACCCACCCTAAGGCTGGGAACACACCTAAGCGTTTTTGGAGCGGGCGTTTTTTTGAGCGTTTTTTCGCGTGACAAATGAGCGTTTTCATGGGCGTATTTGCATTTAAGGAACGCGCGTTTTTGAGGCGTTTTTTTGATTGACAGGTTCCAGATCCACTAAAAAGGGTCTCCGCCTCACATCCAGCTTCCTCCATGCTGGGGCCTAGGATTCTGTGTTGAACCTGGAAGAGGCCTTTTTATGCTGGGTCAAATGAGAAAAACGCGCGTTCGTATGCACGTTTTTTAAACAGAAAACGCGCATATCTTCAACTTGGAGCGTTCACATGCATTCCAATGGGTGGAAACGCTTGAAAAAACGCCCCAAAGAAGCTCAAGCACTAGCGTTTGTGTCAGGCGTAAAACGCCAAATGTGTACCATGCCCATAGGAATACATGGCATTTCACATGTTGTGCGTTTTTCAGCGCGTAGGAACGCGCTGAAAAACGCTTAGGTGTGTACCTAGGGTTTTAGCATGGCCCATAGGCGCGTTAAAACGCCCCAAAGAAGCTCATAGTGAAGCGACAGCGTTTGGCGTGTTTCAGCGCGTTCAAACGCGCTGTAAAACACCCAAATGTGAACCATGCCCATAGGGAAGCATGACTTTTCACATGTCGTGCGTTTTACAGCGCGTTTGAACGCGCTGTAAAACGCTTAGGTGTGTACCTAGGGTAAGTGCAAATGAGAATTGAGAAGCACAGTCAAGTTTTCATCTATGGCTTGTGGTATGCTGGAAACAGACAATTCTGAATAGTGGCAAACTGATGTGCGCTTTTAAATAAATGAATTACTTGCAAACCATAATCTGTGTGTTCAGGATTGTATTCAGTTTACTGATTTTGTTCTGGATTTTAAAGCACACTTAAATGGTGGATTGAGAACTCTTTTTAGACGTATACATTACATGAGACAATGGAGCTGATCATTAGGTACTAAATAACCCATTCATTGCACATCTTGATAACCGGGTAAATATCTATTTTGAGCTTAATGCATAATGTTGCCCTTGTCTAACTGAGAGTTCTTATGTATAGGAGAAAACTAAGATAATAAGGTCCAGGCTCCATTGAAATCTTGTCTCTCATTACACAGGCATGCTTATTTGCTGCTATATTTATGCACTATTCATGTGAATAACTTTTTCCTAAATTGCTCAGGACCTGTTCCCTGCTTTCTTTTACTTTGTGATCAACTGAAAAGAAAATGAGGCTCTGCAAATATTAAGAAGAAACCACTCTGCCAACTTAATATAGATAAGTGAGTGCAACACAGGCATAACTTGGCTGGTCGAAAATATTTTAGATAATATTTAAAAAAAAGGATAATAAGCCGCTATGCAAGTACACACTAGAGATGAGCGAATTTTATATTTTGAAATTCGTTTACGCTTCATTTGGTGGTAAAAGCAGAATTGCATTATGGATTCCGTTACCATAGACCATAACGCAATTCTATGAAGGAATGCGAAACAGAATGCCTTTAAAGGCATTCCGTTATTCATTCCGTCATAATAGAAGTCTATGGGCTGCAAAACCGATCCGTCCCATTTCCGTTATGCAGGGAAGTCCTCTCCTGAAGAACTGAAACAAGACGGATCCGTTATGCAGGCCATAGACTTCTATTATGACGCAATTAGTAACGAAATGCCTTTAAATGCCTCTATTCTGCCTTTACTACCAAACGAAGCGTGAACGAATTTCATAACATGAAATTCACTCATCTCTAGTACACACTGAATATAGATATGGCAAGAATATACACCGTGTGCAGACTTGTTAAGCAAGTTGTATTTTTGAGGATTAATTGTATAACCCTCAGTTCACACTTGCGCATTTTACAGCGCGTTCGAACGCGCTGTAAAACGCTCAACAGGAGAAAACTCATGTTTCCCTATGGGCATGGTTCTCACCTGAGCGTTTTACAGTGCGTTTGAACGCGCTGTTAAACGCCCTACGCTCAAAGAACTTCTTGAGCTTCTTTGGGGCGTTTTGTCGCGCGTTTGCACCCATAGACTTCAATGGGAACGCGCGTAAAACGCGCGTTAAAGTGTAGATATGCCTTTTTCAATTGGTCTCCAGAGTCACGATCGCGCGAATGACGCGCGTTTCCTATTTGCAAAAACGCGCTGTAATACGCGCAACAAAAACGCGTGTAAAACGCGCATCTCAGAAATGCTCAGGTGTGAACCCAGGGTTACTGAACAACTACGGTGCAGTCGGTCAATTCAAAATGTTAACAAACCTCAAACCTGAATATTTAAGAAAGTAAAAGTGAGGTTTTGACTTTCTCAGGAGAATATCTATGTGTGCGGAATTATTGAGCGACTGTTATCGTGCGGAATTATTATGTAACTACATGAAAAAGGAAAATGTTCCCAGCTCACTTGTTTATTTTCATCTGGTAAAGTGAGAATTATGAACAAACAAATCAAAATTTACAAATAAACATTTGTGAGATTTAAAAAAAAAAGGGTCAGTGACCAATACAGCCACCTTCTAATCAATATCCGTCATAAGCCTTCCATCCATGGAGTCTGCCAGTTTAATCTGTTGACAATCATCTTTTTGTGCAGCAGCACCTACAGCCTCCCAGACACTGTTCATAGAGGTGTACGGTTTTCCTTCACCATAAATCTTCCGTTTAAGAAGGGCCCAATAGTTCTCAATAGGGTTTAGGTCAGATGGGGAAGGGGCTGTGTCATTATTCTTTCATCTTTAAGGCCTTCACTGGCAAGCCATGCAGTGGATTACTTCGATGCATGTGATGGGGCATTCTCCTGCATAATAACCATTGTTTTCTTTAAACATGTAGACTTTATTGTACCACTGCCTGAAGAAAGTGTCTTCTGAAAGCTGGCAGTAGGTTTGGGAGTTGATTTTGAGTCCATCTTTAACACGAAAAGGTCCAACAAGCTCATCTTTGATAATACCAGCCCGTGGCAGGACCCCACATCCACCTTGCTGGCGTATGAGTCGAAGTGAAGCTGTGTGCTGTTATTTATCCAGCCACGGGCCCATCTATCTGGTCCATCAAGAATCACTCTCATCCTATAAGTCCATAAAACCTTTCAAAAACCTGTCTTCAGATATTTCTTGACCCACTGGACTCAAGCTGAATGCACCTCTGACACAGTGAAATCATGCAACACATATCACTGACACTCTGGACTCATGCTGCACACACCATTATCACACTGGATTCATGCCGCACACACCAATGACACACTGAACTCATGCTGTACACCTCGCTGACACTCTGGACCCATGCTGCACATAACACTGACACTCTGGACCCTTGCTGCACATAACACTGACACCCTAGACTAATGTTGTATACACTACTGACACATGACACATGCACCACACATCACTGACACTCTGGACTCCTACTGCACACACCACTAACACACTGGACCCATGCTGCACACACCATTGTCACAAATGACTCAGGCTGCACACACCACTGACACACTGGACTCATGTTGCATACACCACTGACACACTGGATTCATGCCACACACACCACTGACATACTGGACCCATTCTACACATACCACTGACACACTGGACTCATTCTAAACACACCACTGACACATTGAACTGAAGGTGCACACACCACTGACACACTGGCCACATGTACCACACATCACTGTCACTCTGAACACATTCTGCACACCTCACTAACACACTGGACACATGCTGCACACTTCACTGGCACTCTGGACCCATGCTGCATACATCAGTGACACTCTGGACTCATGCTGCACACACATCTGACACACTGGATTCATGCTCCAATTACCACTGACACACATGACTCATGCTGCACACACCACTGACACACTGGACTCATGCTGCACACACCATTGTCACAAATGACTCATATTGCACACACCACTGACACACTGGACTCATTCTACACACACCACTGACACATTGTACTGATGGTGCACACACCACTGACACACTGGCCACATGTAGCACACATCACTGTCACTCTGAACACATTCTGCACACCTCACTAACACACTGGACACATGCTGCACACACCACTGACACAGTCAGATGACTCAGATGCCACTAATTGACCACACACATAGTGCAAGTTTCACTCATATATTGCACTTTTAACATCACAAATATTGCTGCAAAAATCAATGCCAGGCTTGATTTATACATGCAACATAGGGACTGGTTTTCCTTTCTGCTCATGAGCTGGGCAGCGGCCCACTGCTCACCAGGCAAGTCCAGCCCCGGTCCTGTCCCATGTACTAAAGCAATTCACCTAAAATTAGGATTCCTTTAGCATCCATGCATGTCAATATGGGACGTAGAGATGAATTGTTATCTCATCCAAATGTTTGATCATGTCTACTAGACACCGTTTACTGTCAGATCTGTGTATAGAGAGTAAAAGGGGGACTCATATGGGTCACTTCCTATTTCTTCTGCTTCATCTTCTGGTCCAGCTGCCCACTGTATGCCAGGCTTGCAGTCTTCTGTTTGTATGGCACTGGAGGGCAAGAGCACTCCCACTGAACTTTAATATTTATCCAGGCCAACATGACCTAAACAGAGCACTATGGGGGCACATTTATTAAGACTGGAGTTTTAGGCGCGAGTCTTAATAACCCCTGTGCTTGCGGTAGATCCATCAAAGTTATGTAGAGGTGCCGGCCTGCCCTCTTCTCCACCCATGCCACACACCCTTTTTTAGACCTAGCGTGAGCGAGGAAGTCTCATTAATCTGGGAGAGATATGTGCAGGAAAACTGGCATATATCACTTAGCAAATGACCCCTTATATCTGCAATATTTGAAATGTTCCTAACTCTATAGTTATTTTATTGGTAAAAGACCATATTTTCAAACAGAGCCTGGAAACATGCTGCTATTCTATCCTACAACTGAGCAAAGAGTATGGATTTGCTGTCCCCCATGTCACATATTTGCTCTGCACATCCTGAAAACTGCAAAATCTCATAGAGGGCATGCACAGTCATTTTACAGCAAGTGGATTGCTTGATATCCTCTACAATTTAAGTTGTATATGACCTCTTCTAAGTTTAAAATAAATGTAAGGCTTTGGACTCCTTTGAGGCATTTTACTCATTTTGGGCTAAAAATCATTATCATTTTTTCAGTTGGCTTTTATTAAAAATTTACAGCACCTTTTTAGATAGAGGGGTTAAAAATCAGTTTGTTTGCAGACTATCATTTCTGAGTCCGGTTATCTGATGGCTCATGTGAAGCCTTATCTCTGATCTCCAGACCTTATAAATACTCATTTAAGCCATGTTCTTATCAGTTTGATAACAGTTTAGCTATAATGAGTGTATATGAGGTCAGGAGATCAGAGATAAGGCATCACATGAGCCATCAGCGGATGGGACTCAGAAGTAACTTGTGTCTCAAAAACAGCTGAACATTTTTAATAAAGACCAAATACAAAAATAATGTTTAGTCCAAAATGAGTAAAATGCATGTTGTAATATGCCGATGATGGTTCAGCTCTGATACCCGCCACTGGTATATTACAATATATATACCCATCACAGAATACAATTGGCAATCTAACGAATGCTGGTATAGTCACCCAGGGTGACTTAAAAAAGTTAAAAAAAGTTAAAAAAAAGTTTGTAGAAATCTAAAAAAATATAAAAGTTCAAATCACCCCCCAAAATCAATATACAAATAAACAATTAAAAAACAAACAAAAAACCTCCAGTGCTATTAAAATATAAAATATTTGTCCCAATTTTTGATCAAATAATCACACACACTTCAAAATGGTATCACTGAAAAGTTCAGATTGCCCTGCAAAAACTGAGCACCAGACACCTCCATAGACATAAATATAAAAAAGTTATAGGGGTTAGAATATGGCAATACAAAGAGAATTTTTTTTTTTTACGCTTAAATTTTTTCCAGTATTAAAACACAAGAAAAACTGTACAAGTGTCATTGCAGTTGTACTGACCTGGAGAATGAGGCTAGAGCACACCTACACTGCAACATTTGTCGTGCCACATTTTGTTGCATTAATGACGCGCGGCAATTTTTATAATGGTAGTCTATGGTGTCGCATTGCAACATGCGACATGCTGCGACTGCGACACGACAAAAAATCCATTCAAGATGGATTTTTCGGCGACTGTCGTAGTCGCAGCATGTCGCATTTAGCAATGCAACACCATAGACTACCATTATAAAAATTGCCGCGCATCATTAATGCAACAAAATGTCGCGCGACAAATGTCGTTGTGTGAACCTAGCCTAAAAGTAACAGGTCAATTTAACTACATAGGAAATGCCTTAAAAAATAAAATAAAAATAAAGCAGTGGTAGAATTGTTTTTTTCCCAATTGCACCCTATTTGGAATTTTTTCCAGCACCCCACTATGTGATATGCAACATTAAATGATGCTATTATAAAGTAAAACTTGTCCCAGAAAAACTAAAAAGATATGGCTCTAGGAAGGCAAGGAGTAAAAAACTAATTTGCAAAAATGGAAAATTGCAGGGTCCTATAAGGGTTAAAATCATACCTTTCATTAGAAGATCGGTTGCACCTTTTCTAACAAAACATTATTTAAATTAATAGGCAATTGAGGGCATGCATGCCGTGGGGGTGGGCTCTACCCCTTCATGCTGCCTAGCTCTTTCTCTCTACAGTGCTGTACAATCCTCCTCCACTTGATTTATAGGTAGGCATCTGCAGTGTCCTCTTGTTTGGTTCTGTCTACCAAGTGGTGTAGGTTGTGCCCACAAGGTATATATTTTTTTTTTAGCAGGGTCAGTCATATGAGGCATCATGCCAGGTTTGATTGGGTTGATCCTGCTGACAGATGACGTTTAAAAGAGTAGTTGCCCTTTAATAAGTTGTGAGGTGCATAGTGTATAATGACATATTAAGCAACAACATCGGTTGAACCACAAAGATGTTATCAAAGGCAATATGCTTCATGACGGATAAGATAACCAAAGCACCCTTGTTTAAGAGGGTGAAAAAGATAAACCGTCTGGAACACAGGAAATGTCAAGTAGAAGAGAAAGTAGAGCTGACAACAAGTAGAGCAAACAACTTACTGAGTAAACATCCATTCACAACGCTGAGAAGTTTTCAACTGAGATTTACGTATTAGTTTTGAAATAAGATATGAGTCCATCTGGTTCAAACTATAAACCTACATTGTTAATCCAGAAGAAGAAGTTTAAAACCCCACAGGAGCTCGTTACCACTCATCTACCAAATGTAGCAGTAAAAATAAGACCCCTGATTAGTTAAAGGGGACCTGTCAGTTCTCCTGATATAGTCCCTGTTAAGTAATTCTGGAGCATTTTTTGTTAGACCTTTGCATTATTCGTTTCCTCTGTATTCCTCCTAGAAATTGTTAATGCAAAATCAATAACAGCCCCCTCTCACTCATCGTGCATCATTTATGCTACTGGTCTCCTTATATATGCAACAATGACCTATTGGGCTTCTCAGGATCCTGAACTTTCAGCAGGGGCGAACTAGGAACTTAAATGGCCCTGGAAAAAATACTAAAAGTTTTGTAGCAGTACCATATTGTGGAATATTATACCACCCCCAACAGAGCCAAATACCACAGTCCATCACAAAATACTGCCGCCAGCAGCAATACTTCCTCAAATCTTCCACTGACAGGCCGTGAGGGCTCAGATGGCCCCTTGGGCATGGGCTCACCAGGAAATTTCCCTGAAGGGTCTATGGTCGATCAGCCCCTTACTTTCAGCACCATTTATTGTTACACTCCTTCTCGGAGTAAAGATCCCTCTACTTTGTTGGGTATCACAAGTATTTTCCTCAGCTCGGGAGCCTGTGGTTTTATACATTTATTGCCAAATGACATATGCTACATTTATTTAGCATTTATCCACGTATCTTTAGCTAACATTTAGCAGTTTGCTATGGTACGATATTTACTATATTGATATATGCATCACCTCAGCTTTTAAAGTAAAGCGATTTTTGTCATCGTTGTGTTCGCATTTTTTTCTCGATAAAAGCATACATTTACATTCATGTTTTAGCGACAGTAACTGCCAAACTGTAACTTACCATCCTTAATGAAATCCTTCCACAACATCACCTTCTTGAATGTATGTCATTCTGCATTCTAGCTCCGCGCCTCATCTGGTTCCCATCCACTAGATGTGACACTTATGGCACACAGATCAGTGATCTTACAGAGTCTAGAAGGCAAAATGCTTTAACAGTGCCAGTTTATTTTTATCCCTTGGAAGCAAATATAGCTTCTTGTTCCAGTAATATAAGGTAAGTGTTGTATTAACAATGAGGAGCTAAGAAATGGGTGCAAACTAAGAACTATAAGGAGTCTCATATTTCAGAGGGTCACTAAAACAATCCCTTGCTGCTCCGGAGGACTTGAGCAGTCCATGTATTACAAGGGTGCCAGTACGTTTGAATGACTGCCATAAGCTACTTTCACACTCGCATTCTGTGTGGATCCTTCATGGATGGATCCGTTCAGATAATGCAACCATCTGCATCCGTTCAGAACGGATCCATTTGGATTATCTTTAACATAGCCAAGACGAATCCGTCTTGAACACCATTGAAAGTCAATAGAGGACGGATCCGTTTTCTATTGTGCCAGATTGTGAACATTTTTGGCTCAGTTTCATCAGACGGAAAAAGAGGAATGGAGACTGAACTGATGCAAACTGATGCATTCTGAGCGGATCCTTTTCCATTCCGAATGCATTAGAATGCAAACTGATCCACTTTGGACCGCGTGTGAGAGCCCTGAACGGATCTCACAAACAGAAAGCCAAAATGCGAGTGTGAAAATAGACATATACTACATTTCCTCTGTAATGGTCTCTGCAGGTGAAATGCCTGGTAAAGTAAGATGTGTGCTTGGAGTGCAACAACAGTTGTCTTTGATGAGAAAACCTCTGTACAGTTGATGTGCCTTATGTGTGAATCTGGTTTAGCTTATTGTCTAGCTTGGCCTGGTTAATCTTGGAAGTAATAGTTGATTGCTTAGCCTTTATATGTCCAGGCTTTTTTCCCCTCTGGTTGCTGAGGTGTATATTTTGCGTATTTCTTTCCAGATTCTGCACCTAGTTCTTGTTTATTGTTTAAGTCTGTCTATTTGATAAGTTGTTTTTTAAGTTTTTCTTGGCTGTCTTCCTGGGTTCTATTTCAGGGCACAGTCAGTATATCTTTATTTCTGTTCACTATCATTCATCTGCTGGCAACCTGTATGCCATTACATCGCCCATCCACCTCTTTGCCATTGGCGGACATAAGTCACGCACCTTCCTATAATGCCACACCACTTCCCTACTAAGTCGCGCCTACTTGTCAAGGGAGGCGTGAAAAGACACTTAAAACCCCTATAATGCCCCCCCCCCAATGCTTGGGCACCTCATATAGGTTATACTTACCCCACTCCCTGGCACTCGCATCACTCCGTAAGCACTCATGGCTGCCGCTGCAGCCTCTCTAGTGTCACCCACGACGCAAGGGTAAGTATAACCTATATGAGGCGCCAGGCCTTGGTGCATTAATTGTAGGGGTTGGATAACCCCTTTAAGCATTATGCTGCTTTTTCATTAGTATATCTACCCCAATGCCTTCATTTTAAAACATCTCTAATGTCGGTGGTGCTGTCAGCTCTTCCCCAGGTTGCTCATGGTATTTTCAATACAATATCGCTGGATGATATTTATGTAATTTAAACAAATTGGCCTAACAGTCGATTTTATCGCAATAGGAAAACTTTGGGAGATTTTTTAAATATATTTTGTATGTGCGGCACTTTTTAAACGGGTATTGTGATCATTTCAAGTTATACTATGTCCACAGGACAGGGGATGACTATTAGATTGGTGAGGCTCCTACAGCAGGGATGACGGGAACATGGGCCCTGTACCTTTCAGGGCCCCTCCCCCATATGAATAGAGCAGCAGGTCAGCCATATGCACTGCCACTCTATTCATCTCTATGGAACCTGCCTGACATATCATGCACTGTACTCCACTATCTCTGGCAGTGCCATAGAGGTGAGTGTAGCGGTAATGCGTATACTCGACCTGCCATTTCATTAATTTCGGGGGACCCAATGGGGTACAGGGCCCTTGTTTCCCAGCAGTATGACCCCCGTTCATAGGGAATAACTTGATATTACTGGAATTTTCTTTTTTACTGTACATACAAGTAAAGTGTGTGACAAAGCTGTAAAAAGGCTGGACTTTTTTCTGCTTTTTATTCTGTTATTTTCTGCAAAATAAAATAGTATGCAATTAAATTATTTTTGCTTTAACCAGCGCAGAGCAAAACTGTGAAATGTGTCTGGTTAATGAAGGTATGCTAGACTTAATCACTGTGTAAGACATATGGTTTTGCTTTAGCTTGTTGACATTCACAGGCTATGCCAAACAATTTCAGATACAAATCAGCATAAAGTGCTGTTTAATACATATTTTCTAGCTATCTCTGCTCTAGATGTCTGACAGATGTTAGACTTCTGGGTCCATTAATGTCTTAACCTGAAAACTATGGATGCACATTGCAACCGCTAACAGATTTTTTTTTATCTTCTAATATTTAATAGAGCTATAAAACGGAATATTACTGGTTACCGGAGACAGTACTACTATTGGCATGTCGACCAGTTGGGCATTGCAGAGAAATTGGTTTAAATAGGGTACTCTTTCAGGTCTGACATCTGTAGATATGGAGAAAGAAGTTGCAGAATTTAAAGGGAAACTCTGATTAAGGGCTCATGCACACGACTGTTGCTTTTTTGCAGTCCATACATTGCGGACCTGCAAAACACGGATAGCGGCCGTGCATTCCGTATTTTGCGTAATGGAACAGCTGACGCCTAATAGAACAGTACTTTCCTTGTCCGTAATGTGGATAGTAATCGAACATGTTCTTTTTTTTGCGGACCAGACATACAGAATGGAATGAACACAGAGTAATTTCCGTTTTTTTTGCAACCCCATTGAAGAGAATGGTTCTGCATACGGGCTGCAAAAAAAAAAAAAAAAGGAATGGACATGGGAAAAAATAAGTTTGTGTGCATGAGCCCTAAAGCTGTAATAATGATGTTTATGTAGTGTAGGATGTAAATATCAGAGAATGTGCCTGTACCACAGTTTAGGAATATTCCATGATTGCAATACAGTAGGGGACAACCTCACCAATTGAAATCTGTGTATTTGACAATTGTCACTCAACTTTCTGCAGTTTCCTATTAATGACGTACTGTAAATCCAGCCATATAAATGGATATCTGTCAGCAGAAAGATCCGGTAGAGGGGAGAGACACATCTGGCAGGCGAATTATCTCTTCCACTGTGGAACAGTTGAAAGTCTCTCACACACATTAGATGGTTGACTGATTCCGGCAAAATTGGCAGGTTTGGCAAAATACATCTAATGTGTATGGTCAGCTTAAAGCTGTGTCTCCCCGCAGTAGGCTAAAGTTTACACTGTGCTGGTGACATGCATGCTGCTGCATAGGCACAGCCTGCAGCATCTCCTTTGCCTTTGGATGGCATCTGCGCTTATAAATTATAATTTGTGATACTCAATATACAGTAACTGTAGCTTCTGCCAGATGTCTGGGTGCCACGCTTTCTTATATGATGCCTAGAGAATGCATCAAGGGGCATGGCGTTACCAGATCTGCTTGCTGCAATCAAAATACGGGACAGAAACTGGGTTATTTTCTTCTAAAAGCAAGTTAGAGGTGGCAAGGGAAAAATTGCAGAACACTATTATAATGTGTGGCTAATGTAGGGGGTTGTGAGAAAGGTTCCATGGCCAGCATTTTGGATATGTATTTTGGTTATTAAATGTGAGAAATTATACAATGCAGGTCCTTTATAAAACTTGTACGTCAGTTTTCTAGTGTACAAAAGTCACATATTTTTGTGCAAACAGCATTTTGCGCAAACATTTTGTGACTTTCTATTTCTTGTTGGTCTCACCTCTTTCAGTAAAAGTGGATGGATCTTAGTGGAGGGGTAAAGTCCAGCACAGCCTAGATGTCTGCAGTAATGTACACCGGGAAACTGGAGTAAATTGTAACTGAAATCTACGCCAGTTCCTGGCTGGATTCAATTTCAGTTTCTGGAGCATGGACAGCAGAAGATACAGCAAAGTTAGAGGCACACATATCTTAATAGATTTGTTGCTCTTAACCACTTCAGCCCCCCTAGCTTAAACACCCTTAATGACCAGGCCACTTTTTACAATTCCGCACTACACTACTTTCACCGTTTATTGCTCCGTCATGCAACTTACCACCCAAATGAATTTTACCTCCTTTTCTTCTCACTAATAGAGCTTTCATTTGGTGGTATTTCATTGCTGCTGACATTTTTACTTTTTTTGCTATTAATCAAAAATTACCGAAATTTTTGCAAAAAAATGACATTTTTCACTTTCTGTTGTAATTTTTTTTTTAAAAAACTACATTTCTATATAAATTTTTCTCTAAATTTATTGTTCTACATGTCTTTGATAAAAAAAAATCCAATAAGTGTATATTTATTGGTTTGGGTAAAAGTTATAGCGTTTACAAACTATGGTGCAAAAAAGTGAATTTCTGCATTTTGAAGCAGCTCTGACTTTCTGAGCACCTGTCATGTTTCTTCAGGTGCTAGAATGTCAGGAAAGTATAAATACCCCCAAATTACACCATTTTAGAAAGAAGACACCCCAAAGTATTCGCGGAGGGGCTTGGTGAGTTCATGTATCATTTCATTTTTTTCACAAGTTAGCGGAAAATGACACTTTCTGAGAAAAAAAAAAAAAAAGTTTCAATTTCTGATAACTTCTGGCAAAAAAAAAAATCTCAGACGGACTCACTATGCCCCTCAGTGAATACCTTGGGGTGTCTACTTTCCGAAATGGGGTCATTTGTGGGGTGTGTTTACTGTTCTGGCATTTTGGGCGGGGCTAATTGTGAGTCGCCATGTAAACCTAAAGGTACTCGTTGAATTTGGGCCTTTGCACTCAGGCTGCAAAAGTGTCACTCATGTGGTATCGCCGTACTCAGGAGAAGTAGGGCAATGTGTTTGGGGTGTATTTTTACATACACCCATGTTGGGTGAGAGAAATATCTCTGTAAATTGTCAACTTTGTATAAAATTTTTTAAAAGTTGTCGCTTACAGAGATATTTTTCACACAAAGTATGGGTATATATAAAAATACACCCCAAAACACATTGCCCTACTTCTCCTGAGTACGGCGATACCACATGTGTGCCACTTTTTTGCAGCTTGGGTGCGCAAAGGGGCCCTAAAACCAATGAGTACCTTTAGGATTTCACAGGGCATTTTTACGCATTTGGATTCCAGACTTCTTCTCACGCTTTAGGGGCCCCTAAAATGCCAGGGCAGTATAAATACCCCACATGTGACCCCATTTTGGAAAGAAGACACCCCAAGGTATTCTGTGAGGGGTATGGTGAGTTCATGTAAAATTTTATTTTTGTCACAAGTTAGTGGAATATGAGACTTTGTAAAAACAAAATTAAAAAAACAAAAAACAATTTCCGCTGACTTATGCCAAAAATAAAAATTCTGTGGACTCACCATGCCCCTCACAGAATACCTACGGGTGTCTTCTTTCCAAAATGGGGTCACATGTGGGGTATTTATACTCACCTGGCATTTTAGGGGCCCCTAAAGTGTGAGAATCCAAATGCATAAAAATGGCCTGTGAAATCCTAAAGGTACTCATTGGTTTTAGGGCCCCTTTGCACTCAGGCTGCAAAAGTGTCACACATGGTATCGCCGTACTCAGAGAAGTAGGGCAATGTAGTTTGTGGTGTATTTTACATATACCCATGCTGCGTGTGAGAAATATCGCTGTAAACGACAACTTTTTAAATTTTTTATTCAAAGTTGTCAATTTACAGAGATATTTCTCTCACCCAGTATGGGTATATGTAAAAATACACCCTAAAACACATTGCCCTACTTCTCCTGAGTACGGCGATACCACATGAGTGACACTTTTTGCAGCCAAGATGCGTAAAGGGGCCCTAATTCCAATGAGTACCTTTAGGAGGGCATTTTTACGCATTTTTCTTCTCACGCTTTAGGGCCCCTAAAATGCCAGGGCAGTATAAATACCCCACATGTGACCCCATTTTGGAAAGAAGACACCCTAAGGTAATCCGTGAGGGGCATGGCGAGTTCATAGAAGATTTTTTTGGCACAAGTTAGTGGAAATTGATTTTTTATTGTTTTCTCACAAAGTCTCCTTTCCGCTAACTTTTGACAAAAGTTTAATTTTTCATGGACTCATTATGCCCCTCAGCGAATACCTTGAGGTGTCTTCTTTCCAAAATGGGGTCACATGTGGGGTATTTATACTGCCCTGGCATTTTAGGGGCCCTAAAGCGTGAGAAGAAAATGCGTAAAAATGCCCTCCTAGCAGGTACTCATTGGTTTTAGGGCCTTGCATCTTGGCTGCAAAAGTGTCACACATGGTAGTCGCCGCACTCAGGAGAGTAGGGCAATGTGCTTTGGGTGTATTTACATATACCCATGCTAGTGAGAGAAATATCTCTGTAAATTGACAACTTTGAATAAAAAATTTAAAAAGTTGTCGCTTACAGCGATATTTCTCACACACAGCATGGGTATATATAAAAATACACCCTAAAACACATTGCCCTACTTCTCCTGAGTACGGCGATACCACATGAGTGACACTTTTTGCAGCCAAGATGCGCAAAGGGGCCCTAAAACCAATGAGTACCTTTAGGATTTCACAGGACATTTTTACGCATTTGGATTTTCACGCTTTAGGACCCCTAAAATGCCAGGGCAGTATAAATACCCCACAAGTGACCCCATTGTGGGAAAGAAGACACCCCGAGGTATTCCGTGAGGGGCATGGCGAGTTCACAGAAAAAAAAATTTGGCACAAGTTAGCGGAAATGGTATTTTTTTTTTTTTTTTTTTACAGTCTCACATTCCACTAACTTGTGACAAAAATAAAATTTTGCATGAACTCACCATACCCCTCACGGAATACCTTGGGGTGTCTTCTTTCTAAAATGGAGTCACTTGTGCGGTGTTTGTACTGCTCTGGCATTTTAGGGGTCTCCGCAATCATTACACGTATGGCCAGAATTAGGAGTTTTTGCTATTCTCCTTATATTGACCATACGGGTAATGAGAATTTTTTTCCGCTCAGCCTCTGCGCTGAAAGAAAAAAATGAACGTCACAGATTTTTCCATTCACATTGATCAATGTGGATGAAAAATCTCTAAAAATGTGCAAAAAAAGAGGGAAAAGCTATAAAGCTGCGATCGCTAAGGGACCCTAAGGCCTCATTCAAGCTGCCCGCAATTCTGTTCCGCAAAATTTTGCGGAACAGAAATGTGGATACATTCAATTCTATGGGGACAGACTTTGTCCCGCTCGATCCGTAATTGCGGATCCGTAATTGGAGATCCGCAAAGTATAGAACATGTCCTATTCTTGTCCGCACTGCGGACAAGAAAAGGCATTTTCTATATAGTTCTGGCAATGTGCGGATCCGCAAAATGCGGAAAGCACATTGCTGGTGTCCGTAGCTTTATGGATCCGCGGATTTGCGGATCCGTGATCCGCAAAACACATGCGGACATCTGAATGAGCCTTACAGGGGGTGATCAGTGACAGGGGGTGACAGGGGGTGATCAGGGGGTGACATGGGAGATCAGGGGTTAATCAGTGACAGGGGGTGGTGGGTGGGTGGGGGCGGTGGGGGGTTGTGTGGTGATTGGTGCACTTTGATATTTTTTCTCTGGTGGTCCCAAGCAAAGGGACCACCAGAGAAGCTGGCAGCAGCAGATCAGACGCTGTTCACAGAACAACGCCTGATCTGCGATTTTTTCTGCCATATACAGCCTGCCAGCGCACGATCGGGCGCTGGCAGGCTGTAGTATAACTACATGCGAGCGCGCCGATGGCGCGCATTGCGCATGTGCGGGCGCGTCCTCGCGTCATCTCGCGTCTCGCGAGATGACGCGCCGATGCGTCCGATCAGAGCTACAGGGCCGCCGCCAGGACGCAATCCTGCGTGCGGCGGTCCTGTAGCGGTTAAAGAGGACCTTTCACTGGTCCACAGTTTATTAGGCAAAGCTATGTACATGGAGAGCGGCACCCAGGGATGACCCTGCACTTACTTGTATCCCTGGGTGCCGCTCCGTTCGTCCTCTGTAGCCCCCGGTACCGGCGCTCGTGCTTCTCCAATTTTGCCTGGGATGTAGACTTCTTCTTTTGCCCTGGGCGTCTCCTTCTCCCAGGGCTGGAGCACTGGCCAATCGCAGCGCTCAGCTCATATCCTGAATATCCAGCCCTGGGAGAAGGAGGCGCCCAGGGCAAAAGAAGATGTCTCCGCCCCAGGCAAAATTGGAGAAGCAGGAGCGCCGGTACCGGGGGCTACAGAGGACGAACGGAGCAGCACCCAGGGATACAAGTAAGTGCAGGGACATCCCTGGGTGCCACTTTCCATGTACATAGCTTTGCCTAATAAACTGTGGACCAGTGAAAGGTCCTCTTTAAGGCTCATTCAGATGACTGCAAGTGTTTTACGGTCCGCAAATTGTGGCTAAACACAGGTATACGCCGTGTGCGATCCGCATTTTGCAGAACGCATAGGGCCAGCGCTATATAGAAATGCTTATTCTTGTCTACAATTGCAAACATAACTAGGACATGCTCTATATTATTTGTGGGGACGCGGAACGGAATTACGGATGCAGAAAGCACACTGTGTGCTTTCCGCATCTTTTGCTGACCTATTGAAATGAATGGGTCCGCATCCGTTCCGCAAAATTGAACGGATGCGGACCTGTACATACGGCCGTCTGAATGAGCCCTTACTCTGGTGAACATTTTAAGGCTGTTGTATGTAAATGAACCGCAGGATTATATACAGTACATACCGATGTAGCCGAGTTAAAATTTACTCTGATAACACATGGCACAGTGTTATCTTGGTTATCTTGTGACAATAGCCATTGAAATCCATTGAAAAATTATCTTTTTATTGCCAGTCTTTACTTAATGTGTTAAGCATCAAGTCTAGAATGTTTAAAGAAAAGAAAACCAGTCCTGTACACCCGCAGGGACGGAATCACTTTGCGCCGCAGGTTCACACTAGTGTGGTGGATAATCCAGACTTATACAGTATTTAACAGATAGAAATGGAACCGCGCTGCTTCAACTCCGACACTCTATTTCAGTCAGGTTCTGCCGTCTATCCTCCGATGTTGTCCCGCTTCAAATCACAGGGATCCAATGGCACATGCAACTGTTCCCTCTGTTGGTTCAAAGGAGTGTACGGACATAGTGAAGGACACTCTTTGTGATGTTTCTCACACAAGGATTTATTATACTCACAGACACAGGAGCAATAAAAGCATATCTCAATATAAAATCCGGACACTTCCAGTCTCTTGCCCGACCCGGGTTTCGCTCCAAGGCTATCTCAGGGGCGACTACGGCGCATCTCTCGACCTGAGGTCATTTTATAGCGCCATAACTCCATATGTTCATGCCCTTTTTCATAAAAACTCGATTTGCACACAATTTTTCTACAATCAATTATAAAATTCATCAAACCCTATTCATAAAAACATAGAAATTTTTTCTTACAAACAACGTGCTTCATACTATAAAATACATCAGGTTCCTCATATTCCGAAATACATATATCAACCATAGAATAATAGCAAAATCCTTCCCATCCCTTTCATTCATAAACTCTTAGTTGGTAAAAATATCATTCATTTAAACAGAGACATATGCGTATAGAACTACACACAACGGAGGTGTCCGCCTCCTTCCCGCATCACTTGGTGTTACTCTCCCCTCCCCAACACCACGTGAGCGGAGGAGACCGGCCTCTCCATTCATAAAAGAAGTCATGTGAAAAAAACAGTCAATCTCCATTTACTATCATTGGGCGGGTATTCGCAGGTCCTCAATATTCAATTTAAATCAATTACAAAACGGCTCTAAGCGATTTATTTTCAAACCAAACATGGTTTGAGGTCAAATTCAATATTAAGACCCCCAGGCTGCAGAGTACCAAGTTGATAAATCCACTGAATTTCTCTACTATTTATTTGTTTGATGGAGTCGCCTCCCCTCCAATGTGGTTTAACGACCTCCACACCAACAAATTTCAGACCTTGGGGGTTCTTTCCATGTTTCGATTTGAAGTGGGCAGAGACACTATGACTAATTAAACCTTTTTTAATATTATTTACGTGTTCTAGAAAGATAGAAAGAAACTGCATAAAATATGATGTAGCTGTATACATAGGCATAACGCCTAACATTTGTTTTAATAAATTTGGATATGTAACTTATTTAAAGAGGTTATGTACATTTTGGGGGGAAAAAAAAAGGGGGGGGGGTATGGCAACCCACCCTCTTTGGCAGACCTGCGAAGAGAAGCATGTAAACTTCCATTTTAATGCTGCTACAGCCAATAGCTGGCCACAGTGGTGACCTGCTTCCCTTGCTTCAGGGCAAATGGTCATGTAACACAAGGGGGGGAGCAGGTGACCGTTGCAGCAAGCGTTTGGCTGCAGACGCATCAAAGCAGACAGAAGTTTACAATCAGCGAGCCGAGTGGAGAATCCCAAAGAGAAAGAGCCAGTGCTGGGAAGCAGGTATGCTTCGCTTCACAGGTCTGCCAAAGGATGGAAGGTTGCAAATAGTTATAGTTTATTAGTAAAATAAATAACAAACAATTCAGTCAGAGATCAGAGTTTTTCTGAGTAAAGTGCATGAGTGTCATATATATCAAGTCAAATCTGTTACCAGCTCCAACAACTAGATAATTGCAATAATATTAAATAATTGTCAATGTCCCAGATACATTAAAACAAGTGCAAACTCCACGTAGGTTTGATTATACAGCGTCCACCCTGTATTTATAGGGTCTCCGTATCTTAAATAATGATCGTTCCTCTGTTACTGGTAAGAGCGGCATCCCACTCCCCAGTGTATACTCGCGGCGTCCCGCTGAGTCAAATGCGCATATAAGTACAGTTCGCGATCACTTCCTTACAACCTTCGTGGTGTCCACTAGATGGACCTTACCAGGTTTGTAGTGATGTGCTCTCGACACGGTACTTCTCTATGATGTGAATTGTAGTCCGGTCTCAAGAGCTGCCTCCCCGTACCTCACCTCGGCGTTGCACGTGCGGGTCGCGTGGATGAAGGTTCCCGAATTATGCCAACGTCAGTTCCTGTGGGTTTTGGGGTTATTCCGCTGCAAGTTTCCTGGTAATTGATGGCCCAACAGTCGTGGATATGAATTTACACAGGGGAATATTACCAAACGCGTTTCTGAGTTTGTTTCAAAACGACCCCTTCTACAGTGGTGAAAATATCCCCTCTATTTCCCTCCTTTATAAGGGTTATGGAGATCCTGAAACATCGGGATGGATTCCCAATTTCGGTGGAGCGTGGGTTCATAAAGACATATATACATATGTGCATATGATGTTTGTGTTTATCATAAACGAGGATGAGGTGTGTACATATCAACTTATCAACTTTGGATGTAGCATCTGAAGCTCACTTCGCTCATCACTAGTTGTCACCCAAATATATTCATAGTCAACAGGACACGTATAATGATTCTTCTGGCAGTCTGATGAGCTCCCTATGATATGCCATGATATCCGTCAGTAAAGCCCATCGTCCTATCACACATATCCATAAAACGCATTCCAAATCAGCCCTTTAATTCTCGCCAGCAGTAATGTAGGTGTTGAAATTCTTTCACATTTTCAGTTCGAATGATTCATAGAAGGTGCCATTCAAAATGCCATTTCCTGAGCTGAAAATCAATATTTTCCATTCAGTTGTTAGAATATTCCTCACGGTAGACACTTCAGATATTATTCTGTGCTGTGGTTGCCATAATCTTCTCCCAGTCTAGTTTTCAGCAGTAAAATGAGTCTGCGTTTTGTATGATATTGTTTTAGAGCCCGTCCATTTGGCTCCATGACTATAATTGATCATAAGATCACTTTCCTGTGTTTCAGATTTAGATTTACTGGAGTAATGAAATCCTTTCCGTGGTAAAGTTATGGAACTCGGTTGCTCTTTTACGGATTAAGCGTTAGGAAACGGATGACCCAAATAAAAATGTTTCCCAGTTTTATTATAATTTGTTTTCATTATAATTAGACTTTTTACTGTTCAGAGTAAAACTCAGTTGACTTTAGCACAGACCGGCAGCTTCACTGTTGTCTCTGTGGCACAAGCAACCGGCGGTAAGTTAGTAGGAGCAGCGTCGCCCTGAAGTCTCTTGGAAATCATTCTGAGGGCCCACCCTCTGTGTATATAGGACCTTAAGGGTCCTATTTTACTGGTGGTCCATTATTGTCAGAGTTTGGGCCACCGGAGGATCCTCTGGTGCTTTGGTGGGCCAGTTCTACCCTGAGTAGGAGTTTGAGGATTCAGAATTATTTGGCTTACCGCGTCCTCCTTAGGTCTCCTGCATGCGACTGTATCTGTTTTTGTGGTCCGAAAATCACGGATCTGCAAAACATAGACCCTGACCGAATGCATGCTGCCATGTTTTTTTTTTTCTCCTGCAGAAATGTCATATCCTTGTCCGCAAAACAGACAAGAATAGGACATGTTCAATTTGTTTCCTGGGTCACAGAATGGACTTACGGATATGGGACAGCAAATGGGTGTGTTTTTTGCATCTTTTGTGGTTCTATTGACATGAATCGGTCTGGATATGATCCGCAAAAAACGCTGATTGGATGTGGACCGAAAATACAGGCGTGTGCATGAGCCCTTATCAAGGTGAAGTTGAAGACTGTAAACTGACTTGTTGATGAGTTGGTTACTCTGTGATTTCTGATTTGCATGTGTACCCTCTGCAGAATATGTTGTCGATATATATGGTAAATAATGTTTATTACTATAAAATGTTCCCATCTTGTCATGGCATTTAATTGGGTTAACCCCCCGCCCCCCCTCTCCTTACCCGACTGTTCTGATTCACCCTTCACTGATTTTCTTGCTCAGCAGTGCTCCTCGCCACTTGACTGTGCGTGGACCTGCAGTCACTTGAGCTGGGTGGCAGTTCTCCTGTACAGTGGGTGGCAGGCACCAATGTGCAGGCAAAGACCATAAAGTGGCTGCAGTACTGAATCAATGCAGTGGTTTATTCATTCTCAGGATCGTCCTAGAAGGTCCTAGAGGTTGGACCTCCGCCATGTCCTCGTGATGGCAATACACTTTAAATCGTAACGTGATAGTCCTAGTTGCATCGAGAGGCACACATAGTGTGTGTGACCAGAGATCCTACCTATATAAGTCTCACAAGTTATATCTCCTGCTTTAGTGGGGAAAAGTGGTTGTTTAAAAATTCGGCACATATACATTGTGGATATGCTTGTTATACTCACCCCTTTCTCCAGCACCATTCTCTGCAGTTTATCAGCTATGGGTGAGTCCCTGCGCAATCTGACACTTTCCAATCAGTACTGCCAGGGACCCCCCCCCCCCAAATGGTAACACCCTGCTGGACCTTCTTTCCAGACTGCTGGCATTTCATTGATAGTGTCTATCAGGAATAATTAAGGAATGGTACAACATAGTCATAAAAATAGATGCTCCAAAATCCATACTACATGCGGAATGCAAGTACTAAAACAGACCTGTCAGGAGAGGTGACCGGTCCTCTAATCAGGCAGAGTGATGGAGCCAGTGTTCTCTTGTTTTCAAGTCATAGGGGAAGAGTTATCAAGACTGGCGCTTTCTGCGCTGGTCTATGACATCCCTTGCTCTGCCTGAGGATGCGCCTAAGTTATGACGAGGAAATCTGGCGTAAATGAAGATACATTTTTGGCGGCTGCTGGCCATGCCCCTTCCCAACTTTGCCACGCTCCCTTTAGGAAATGTGACAAGGGCGACGTAAAAACCTGGAGATGCAACTATTTTCTAAAAGGTCGCAAACAGATTGTATGCAACATTTTAATGCCACTTTTTAGGTGCAAAGGAGATGATAATCTCCCCCCAAGTCCGGGATAAAAGCATTAAAGTAGAAAATGGAGTGTGGCGATTTGGCACAGTGTATTAGAAATAGGAAGCACTGACCCAAAAGATGTATTATGAAATGAAGTGTGGTCCATTCTCAGTTTTGCTGCACAGCCCTCCTGTGTCAACACTTGCATGTAATCATTCATGTTACAAGCCAGTTGGCAGTCCTATGTACAGTCCTGACATTCCCTGTTTTGGTAAATAATTGTAGTCTACATGTAATCACAGTTTTGGAGTATTTATTTTTGTAACTCTATATTGTGCTATACCTTTAGTATTCCTGCTAGAAGTTGATCAATAAAGGTACAACTAGGCGTTACCAGTTGGGGGGTATTCCTGCGCGGTCTGACACTATCCTATCAGTGCTGGCAGTGTCAGACTATGCAGGGACACATACTGAGTTGTTCCTTTATTCATAAACTTCTAGCAAGAATAATAGAGGGTTGGTACGGTATCTTGTCATACGACTAGATGCTTTAGAATTGTTATTATGGGGGGATTTGAGTAGGAACCAAAACTGACATGTCATGAGAGGTGACAGGTCATCTTTGAAGCCTTTGCTGCGTGAAACATTGCCAATGTTCCTATTTTCCTGATCACCATCCAGACTAATGTGCGCACTATTAGGATATGTACATTGATGTGGATGGTGATTTGGATGGAAATCTACTGGGGAACTAGAGGAATATAATTGCTTGTCTCACAGGGTTACATTGCCATATACATTTATTAGGCATCATTATTAACCCACGTGTGTCAAGCTCTATAACACTTTGGAAAGGAATTTAGTTCATTTTTTTTTTACTTTTGCTTATTATGTGAGCTACAAGTTACTCACTTGGCTATACAAAGTGCATTACATGTCAAGAAATAGATTAAAGTCTAATTGGCATAACAATTTAGTTATTTTAATTCCTAATAACCTTACGGGGCATGAGTTTGGATCATGCCAGTGAATTACTGCAAAATGCTTACAAGTCAGCAACTAATTGGATTCATTCTAATTGCAATAACTACAAAATTTGGAACACAGAACAACAGTAGACATGCAAGGTACGGGCTAGCCAAATTTACTGACGTAGAGAAAAGAATTGTCCGGAGTGTGTTGGTTCAATCACAGCATAAATGCCATTATACCCACTTGATTCAAACACAGGGCCTCTGTGCCAATGCCAAAAAGCTCTAGAAAAGAACGGCTTGTATGTACTTGTGTGTAATCTCGTTAATATACGAGGGATTAATGGGATGAAAATTAGACTGCGTAAAGTCTGCAATGCTTCTCCAGAAATCAATAAGAAAATGCTTGGTTACAGTATTTGCTCCTTGCTCGATTTCTTCCACTATTTACTGATTTGTCATTGTCATTTTCAATGTTTCAGATCATCCAACAAATTTTAATATAACATGAGGGCAACCAGAGTAAACAGGGAAAACAGTTTTTAGGAGATCATTCCATTTATTGAAGATAAAAATTTATTTAAAACCTATTTGACCAATGTGAAAAAGTAATAGAAATCAATGGAGTGGCGGCTGCGCTTGCACGTTTCACTTCCCATTTGGCTGTTTTCAGCACTGCCATAGAAATGGACGAAGGGCGGCTGCGCATGCGTGGTCCACTCTCCTTCAGCTTGCGGGCTCAGTTTCAGAGATAGCTTCAGGTTCCACCTCTGGGGGAGATAGCTGTGGGTCCCACCATCCTAGCGATATGCCACCAATGATTGAGATAACACAAACCCTTTAATAACTGGCTGTGCCATCCTTGTCAGTAACAAGTGCAGTCAAACATTTGAAAACTTACGATCCATCTTTTATCTCTTTTTTGCTGAATTCTTTTAACTTGGCTACACTGGAGGAGTTTTGAGCATGACTGCCCGTTTAAAGGGGTTTTCTCACCTCAGACATTTGGGGCATTTTGCTTGAATATGGCCCCAGTGTCTGGGGCCTGCACCTAACATTAGAACGGAGCCCTCAAAGTGAAGGAGGGTGGACCGTGCATGTATAGCAGCCCTCCATTCATTCCTATGGGTGCGCCAAAAATAGCCGAGTACTGTTTTGGCTATTTTTGTCAGCCCCATAGAAGTGAATGGAGGGGTGGCAGTGCTTGCCCAGTGCTCTACCCATTCATTTCAATGAGACTGCTGAAAATAGCCAAGCTAAAAAAACTAGACTGCTGAAAATAGCTAAGCTAAGCCGCTCAGCTATTTTCGGGGGTCCCGTAGGAATAACTGAAAGATGGCAATGCTCCCTTCATCCCTTTGCAGGCTCTGTTCTTAAGATAGATGGTGGTACCAGAGGTCCCAGACATTAAGGCCATATGCTAGCGATATGCTTCAATATCTTAGATGAGACAACCCCTTTGGCGGTTTGCTGTAGCATCTCATTGGGATTGAAATCAGGACTTGTAGCACATCTTTTGGGTCAGTGCTACTCGCCACTCTAGAACTTTAACTCTATTTCTTTTCAGCCATTTAGAGGTGGAATTGCTTGTGTGAGTCAAATCATTGTTCTGCTGCATAACCCAACTATGTTTAAGCTTTAGGTTATAACCTGGAGGGTGAACATTCTGCTTTAAGATTTTCTGATAAAGAGCAGCACTTTAAGGTTCTATCAACTACAATAATTCGTGAAAGTGTCGCAGAGCACCTAATGAACAAGTGAAACACTTGTTCATCTGGTGAAATTATTGGAGGTGCGGACACCTCAATCAATGTCCCCGGGAAGCAGATCGTGTTGTCTAAACAGCACTCTGCTGCCCAGGAGCAATGATTTTGTATGGGGACAAGCGATAGCAGCAGCGATCACTCCTCTTCATACTGTGGAGGTGATCTCTGTAAATGCAGAGCTTCACTTCCAGTTAATGAGAAGCCAACTGTTGGGAAGGAACACTTCATTTTCCACAATTGGCTGCTCCTCGGATAATGTAAATGCGCCTTTACTCTAACGCAACCATGTTTAACTGATGGTATGGTGTTCCTATTGTGGAATGCAGTATTAGCTTTACTCGACATGTAACTGGAAAAATCTTTTCTAAAAAGTTCCATCTTTGACTCATTAGTCAGCAGAATATTATTTCAAAAGTCTTTGGGTCATCTAGATGATTTTTGGAAAATGGGAGAAGAGCCTTTGTGGTTTTTTGTTCAGCTGTGGTTTACACCTTGCAGCTTTCCAATGGATTACATTTTTGCTTAGTGCCTTTCCTATCATGGAATTGTGTACATTGACTATAACTGAGGCAAGTGTGACCTGCAGTTTTTTAAATGTTTGTCTGTGTTCTTTTGTGTCCTCCTGGATGAATTATTGATGCACTGTTGATGACATTTTGGTAGGTCACTGCTGGGAAGGTTCACCGCTGTTCCAAGTTTTCTCCATTTATGAATAGTGTCTCTCACTGTTGTTTGCTGAAATCCCAAACCTTGATCAGTGGCTTTGTTACACTTCCCAGACAGGTAGATTTCAATAAAATCACTCTGTATTTTATTCTCTTTACAATGTGGCATCATGTGCTTCTTTTTGAGACCTTCTATCCTGCCTCACATTGCCAGACATGTACGATTTAAGTGGTGTTTAGATTTAACATGTGTGGCAGTAATCATGCCCATGTGTGTGGTTAGTGAAATTGAACCCAATTGTCAATTGAATTTGGTTAACTGGTTGATTTAGTAGCTGGGGGAGATATTACTTTTTCACACAGGGCCAAGTAGGGCTAAATAGAATATTTCCTTCTATAAGTAATAAAAAAAAATCAGGACTCATCATTTGAAAACAGCATGTTGTGTTTATTTATTCTAATATTAAATGCAATATGATGATCTCAAACAAGTGTCATAGATTTGCCAAAATAGAAGAAATTGGGAAGGCACAAATAATTTTTCATAGCACTGTGTATTAAAAATAAATTTCACAATTGTAGGATTTCTAATAATGTTACTACCCAGAATCATTAGTTGATTGTTTTCATCCATTCTTGGCCAGACTGGGTATCAACAGGCAGCCTCAGGCTATATTTCTTTTGGTATGCCTTTTGTCTATTGTTTTATTCAAAATAAGCTAGTGCTTTTGCTTTGCAAGGTTGTAAAAATATTTCAAAAGCAAAATCTTGTTTATGTGTGACAGAGCATACAGCATTACCCTAAAAATGTACATATTGGCAAATATTAGTATATTTCAGACAGCAGTGAGATAAGCTTCAGCTGTTATGAAATTATTAGTACACAATTCTAATGCAAATATCTACAATTTTATTGTACCTGGTAATGAATCCGGGGTTGGTGCATGATCTAGCGCTTAGTCAAGCTGAAAATCAATTGTCGAGGTTTTTCTTTAAGTTTTAGAATAGAATGTTGCACAGATTATCTTCCATTATTTTTATATTATGCAGATTCCTCTAGATATTTTCTTGTACCAATGGTTACAGTATTAAAGGGTTTTTCCGGTAATTAAGAAACAAAATATTCATACTTACCTGTTCCACGACACTCCAATCTTCCATACTGTCTCAGTTGTCTCCATCTTCCGGTCCCCTGGTTGTGCGTGGGCATAGTCACATGCATCGCTCCAGCCATTGATCGGCTTCAGCGGTGATGTGGACAAAAGCAGCACATCACCACTTAAGCCAGTAATTTGCTGGAGTAGTGTAAGTGATCATGGCCATGCACTTCTAAATGTAAACAGTGCAGGAACCTGAAGAACGAAACAGCGGAAGCAGTGCGGAGGACCAGATCGGCGTGGAGCAGGTAAGTATGAATCTTCTTTTTCAAGGGGCAGGCTGCAGACACTTACTTAAATTTTTTATTTTTTTTTGCCTTCCTCTGGATCAAAGGAATGCAGGATGACAGGCCAAACTGGATGTACTACTATGTTACTATGTATTATTACTGGAAAACCCCTTTAAAGAGTTACTGTACTTTGACATAATTAAATTTAATAGAGAATGGTATAATTAGCAAATTTCTAAATCATTTAAAAAATCTGCGTGCATTCCTTTGAACAAAAGCTGTAAAGTCATCTCCACTGCTGGTTGTTAGGCTAGATCTGTCTCTAGTAACAGAAACATGGAAGACAGTTCACAGAAAATGGGGGCGCTTCGAAGCAAGCTTACCTCCTAAGCCTGATAGAACTGTTTCTACACTGCATCTGAAGAGCAGAGAAACAACTGTGTGTATCTAAGTCTGATCTCCCTCTCCTTATAAGCGTTCTGAACTCCCTAGAAGAAAATAAACATAGTCGGAAGTAAGGGAAGTGAGGTGGCGGATTCCATAGTAGGGGAAAAACCCACTACTTTTGAGAGAAATGCATCTAATTGTGCAGATGAAACAGGGAATAATATGGTTGAGGAAGACATTAGAGAATCACAGTTATGATTTTACAACGAAGAACAGCCATTATGCAAACTTTTCTTGAAAACCCACGTATACTTTTAGGTTCATGTACGTTGACACTGAGCATGTATGGGAGCGTAGTACAGTGCCATATACAGTAGTCCCATTGTACTGACAAATCTATGTATGCACCCATAGACAATAAAAAGGCACACAGAGATACAGTAAAAGCCCCATGGATCCCTATGGCACCTATTCCAAAGCAGAACCATAATACCACCATGCGTATGTATTTATTCTTAAAAAATATTCTTTGCTAGCAAAATAATTTTGAAAGTAACTAGAGCAAATTTATTTTCCTATTAGAAATCATTTCTGTCATCACATTAAATTAAATAAACCTATTAGCAAGAGCTATGCAAATATTCCTTATATTTATCCATTTTCAATTACTCCAGTTCTTTAAGAGGAAGTTCAAAATTTTGTTCACTCATTGTAATGATATATGATTTCATCGGTAGTCATTATTCAAATCTTGGCCTAAAATAACAAGCCAGTTACCAATTTGGCATAATATGCTAAAATTTGGCACCAAATGTTCCAAATACCTCAACAAAAGGCATCAGCTTAGAGGGCATTTTGTGTGTCAAGAAGCATTGTGTTGTTCAGAAAGTCTAAACTAAAATAAATGACCCTGTAGAAAAGATGCTGGGCTACTCAAAATTTATAGTAAAAAGTGCTGATTTAAATCCCACATCGTGTGTCATCCAGGACTAAGAGATCAACAATCCAACTGTTATCATGACGTAGTAGCACAAAAGAAGCCGGAGAAGACTTACAGCTAAAATATTATACCCTAGAGATTTCAATATATGGCCTTGGCACAAGCTTAACTTTTGGGAGCCTGTCTCTGTGAAATATTTGCAGATTAGCAAATGTGTGAGGAGAATGTGTAAGAATTCATGTTTCTAATTATATTATATCTGATTATATTTTTAGTGCTCTGCCATATGTGTGTATATTTTGTCCTTTGGGTCACAGTGTTGGAGGTGGGAAAAAATTGTGCATGCCTTGCAAATCTAAAAAGTGACTTAAGATCATTAAAATATATATTTGCTATACTTTATAGTTACATAAATATAGCGTCAGGCAACGTTGTATATTTTTTGAGATACATTACAGCATTAGTTTCAAGTACTTAAAGGAAAATGTTACAATTGAAACTGAGAAATATATAAAGACTGTTTCTTTTCTGTGTCCCAGGAGATCAGCAGTGTCTCTTCTCCTCTTCACGGTAAAATGTCTGGCTATAAGACAAGTGGCTGGAACAGTAGCCTCCCACTCTGCCCATTCTGCAGAGGGGTATAATGAAAATTAAGGCTCACGACTCCTTGGCTAAATTGTCCCCTCCACTGTTCCCCAGACAAGAGTGGAACAATTCATTAGCGTATTAACCCTTGGCTTCTCTGCAGGATTTCTACACTGGAACATGCAGAAACTCTGCAGACTGATTAAAAGTGGGGCACACATCCTCTGTTTCATTTTAATATTAATTTCTAGGTTTTTGTTCCTTTTAGGCATAGATAATGCAAAGATGTAGACTGTATTTAGTTATATGGAAGCTGGTAGAAAGAGAAAATTCTGTGAACACCTGCAATTTTGAGGTGACTATTCAAAATTGCAGAGAAAAATAGTTTTCTAGAGGGCTGTACAGTGCCTCTCATAGAAGAGGCCAATATACAGGGATATGGCTGTATGGGAAAACTACCAGGCCACTACCTCTTGGAGTAGTCTCTGTATGATTGACAGGTTTCCATGGGGGTCAGAAGACACTAGTGCAGAGCACCAAGAGATTATTCAATAACCGTAGTCACAGACAGGCCAGATCAGGGCAAACAGAGTATTATCAATCTGATAATCAGGTCAGGGCAGGCAGCTCAGGGTCAGAACAGAGAACAGGCTGAAGTCAAGTACACAGAACAGGCAAATTAACATGGCACACCATAACAGGAAACAGGTAAACTAGAACCTCTTGCTCAGGCACTTTCTCATGGGGGAAGGTGCCTAAAGTACACCATGGTAACCAGTAGTGCTGAGCAAGCACCCTTGGACGAACACCAGCATGTGCTCGAACGTGATGCTTGATTCAATATATTTAAATCTATTTCTATGCAGAAGATCGCTCTACAGTGGAGGAATCTATAGCTTAGGAGTCCCTGCTCTGACTCCATATATAACTATGTCCATATATGGAGTCAGTGCTTGGGAACACCCCAGGGTATTTAAATCTAATTTAGCCTGTATTTCAGCAAAGCATCTGCTGGGATTCAAACTCAGGACCTCCTGCATTACAGGCAAGGCACTTAACCACTCAGCTATCATAGCTACATAGCCAGTTACCTTTAAAAATAAATAAATAAATAAATAAATAAATAAATAAATAAATAAATAAATAAATAAGTAAATAAATAAAATTTTAAAAAAATATGACTTCTTTTGTATAGGAATACTTAATAGTAGTGAGCTCCCCCTAGTGGTAGTAGTAAGTTTCCCTATACAGTAGACCCCTTTTTTTTTGTAACTGGCTATGCAGTTATTATCGCTGAGTGGTTAGAGTTCTGGGCTGTGAAGTGGAAGCTGTAAATTTGAATCTTGTCACAAACTTTTTCAGAAATAGAGGCTAAACTAAGCATACTGTAAATATATAAGTTTTTAGCCATAAATATATTTACATTATTATTTAGAATATATAATATAATATATGTAAAGATATTATGGCTAAAACATCAGCAGTATTTTCCCACATAATATGCATTCATATATATTAGTATCAAGTATGATTTTATCTATCTGTCTATCTATCTATTTATCTATTTTTTTGTAATTACTCATTTATTTTGTGTCATACATTTTTTACAATCACTAAAAAAATATAAAATATATAAATTTAATCTCTATTTCTGAAAAGTTTGTGGAGGGATTTGAACTCACAGCTCTCACACCACAGCCCAGAACTCTAACCACTCAGCTATGATAGCTACATAGCCAGTTTGTTCAGTAATAGCTATGATAGCTGAGTGGTTAAGTGACTTGCCTGTAATGCAGAAGGTCCTGAGTTCCCTGAGTTCAAATACCAGCAGAAGCTTTTCTGAAATACAGGCTAAACTAGATTTAGATACACTGGGGTGTCCCCAAGCACTGACTCCATATATGGACATAGCTATATATGGAGTCAGAGCAGGGACTACTAAACTAGAGTCCCGACACCCTCCCTTCTTCCAAGCAGGGTGTGCCTTGGGTTCTTCCATTGACTTCCATTGTGGGTTGAGCACACGAGCATCCTGATATGTTTGGCTAGAGCACCCGAGCATCGATCAACACTAGTAACCAGCGATTGGCTGGGAAAGATTAGGGTGCTCGTGCTGGCCTAAGGGAGTGTTTGCATATAAGCAGAGAGAATAATTTCTGGCAGGAAGCAGACCTCAGCCTGTGTGGAAGGGACATCATTACTGAGGTGTTTGGGACTATCGAAGAAGTCACTGGTGATACCAAGCCACCAGAGCCTTGCAGCTATGGAGCAGGTGAGCAAGGTGAAAGGCTGTGCCCACTAATAGTAGAGGAGTGGTGGTAGGCACCACTGCCATAACGAAAACTTACAAGATGCTTTACTCACCTCCACACTCCAACTCAAAGAGTCTGGCACCCATCTGAAAATTACATTTTAGAGGTTTATTGTGAGGAGAGCTCTTAAAGGGGGTTATCCAGAAATGGATAATAATAATGATAATAATAATGATGACCTAACCTCGGGATAGTTCATCATTATTAAATCGGCAGGGGTCATTGCTCTTGTTGCACCAAAACTCAGCTCCTGTGGCAAGCTCCTCCCTTGGTGCTTTGATTGACAGGGCCAGGCAGAGGCAAAGCATTGAGGGTAGGGCTGGCCACCAGAGTTGAGTGAACACCTGGAAGTTCAGATTCGCCGGATTCGGCCCAACTTCGTCGCAAAGTTTGAGTTTGTCTCAAAGTTCGAACCCGAACCCCATTGAAGTAAATAGGGACTTGAACTTTGGGGCACTAAAATGGCTCTAAAAAATAATGGAAAGGGCTAGAGGGCTGCAAAAGGAAGCAAAATGGGGGTAAGAGCTGGACAATTGCCCTGCAAACAAATGTGGATAGGGAAATGACTTAAAATAACATAAAATACATACAAAATTTAAATAATAATCTTGAGCTAGGAGGAGGAGGTCCATATGGAGTAGGAGGTTGAGGAGGCGGTGGACATGGCGGTGTAGGTGGAAGCGGTGGTGGAGGAGGTAATCACCAACAACACTATTTTTTAGTTTTTTTGTTTAAATTTGGGTAGACCCCAAAACATTGGGAAATATAGAAAAGAAAAGAAAAGAAAAGAAAGAGAAAGTGCGTTGGAGTATAACAAAGGCTGGATGAGGCCAGTATACATGTCTATTCTGCACAAGGTACAGACAAGTCCTGTGGGATCCATGCCTGGTTCATTTTAATGAACATGGGCTTTTCCACATTGGCTGTCGTACTAAACACATGTTCAGACAATACACTGGCTGCAGGGCTAGGCCAGCACCTCCAAGCCGTAAAGGGCAAGTTTAATGGGGCAGACCCATCAGTCAGTACGTGTAGGCGTGTGCACACATACCACCATGTTGCTGAAATGCTGCCTCCTGCTAAGACGTTCCATATCAGCTGGTGGTGCTGGTTCTTGTGGCGTGCTGACAAAGCTTTTCCCTATTTCAGCCATGCTAACCCTGCCTTCTGAGATGCTGGCGGTGCCCCAGCTGCGTTGGTGACTTCTTCCTTCGCCTTGTCCTTCCACTGAGACCCCAGTGTCAGATGGGAATGCGATTAGCAGCTCGTCTACCAGCATGTGCTTGTAGTCACGCATCTTGCGATCAGAGATCAAGCAGGGTGGCCACCCAGTAATCAGCACTGGTTAGAATGTGGGCAACTCGGCGGTTGTTGTGCAGGCACTGCAGCATGTAGTCACTCATATGTGCCAGGCTTCCCAGAGGCAACGACAAGCTGTCCTCAGTGGGAGGTGTTTTGTCTGTGTCCTCCGTATGCCCCCAGCCACGCTGCAGTGATGGCCCTGAGCTGCTTTGGGTGCCACCCTGCTGTGAACACGGTTCCTCCTCATCATCATCATCATCCTCCTTCTTCTTATCCTCCAGAACTGTGCCCTGGCTGGACAATTGTGTACCTGGCCTTTGTTGGTGCAGGAACCCACCCTCTGAGCCACTTGTGAATGACTAGCCTTATAACAATGGAAATGAGCCCTCATCCTCCTGTGCCACATCCTCTTCCATCATTGCCCGAAGCCCGTTTTTTCAAGGAGACATAGAAGTGGTATAGTAACGCTGATCACGGCGTTATCGGCACTGGCCATGTTGGTGGAGTACTCGAAACAGCGCAACATGTCACACAGGTCTCGCAGAGCGACTCACCCTAACGTGCTGCAGCTGAAACTCCACTATCGCTTACTGCTGCTCACACAGTCTCTCCAGCATGTGCAAGTTGGAGTTCCACCTTGTGGGCGCGTTGCATATGAGATGGTGAGCGGGAAGGCCAAAGTTATGCTGCAGCACAGACAGGTTAGCAGCAGCAGCGTGAGAACGCCGAAAGTGCGCACAGACAGCCCGCACTTTCTGCAGCAGCCCTGACATGTCGGGGTAGTTTTTCCGGAATTTCTGCACCACCCAATTCAGCACATGGGCTCAGTGAGGCTCAGTGGCACCGACCACTCAACGGTTGTTTGTTCCATGCCGTCCACAGCTCCTGCGCGGTGTGGTGTTTTTCCCCCCAAACAGACGAGTTTTAAAACCGCCTGCTGTCGTTTCCCCCTGGCTGTGCTGAAGTTGTTGGTGAAGGTTTTACGCTGAGAAGATGAGGAGGTGGTTGAGAATGAAGCGGAGTAGGAGGAGGAGGCAACAGGAGGCAAAGAAAAATGGCCTGAAATCCTCGGTGGCGAAAAGACATGCGCCAAACTGCTATCCACCTCAGGCCCAGCCGCCACTGCATTTACCCAGAGTGCTGTTAGGGAGATCTAACATCCCTGCTCGTGCTTACTGGTCCACGTATCAGTGGTTATGTGTCCTTGCAGCAGTGCAAACCTGATTTTGTCCGCCACTTGGTTGTGCAGGGAAGGGATGGCTCGTCTGGAAAAGTAGTGGTGGCTGGGAACCACGTACTGTGGGACAGCCACCAACATAAGGTTTTTAAAAGTGTCCGTCTCCACCAGACAGAATGACAGCATTTCAAAGGTCAGATATTTTGAAATACTGGCATTCAGGGCAAGGGATCGCGGGTGAGTAGGGGGTTACTTCCTCTTTCGCACCAGTGTTTGGAAGATGGACAGCTGAACGCTGCCATGGGACATTGTGGTGCTGCTTTTTTACCATGACGGATGTGGTGGCATTGCTGCCAAATCCTCTGTTTGCTGGGTGGCAGGTGCCACTTTCACTCCACAGGGGGAGGAAAAGGCCAAGACTGCAGCAGTAGAGGGAGCAGGAGGAGCCTCAGACCTTTCTTGGTTTTTGAGGGGTTTACTCCACTGCAGCTCGTGCTTTGCATTAAGATGCCTGGTCATGCAGGTTGTGCTCAGGTTTAGAACATTTATGCCTCGCTTCAGGCTCTGATTGCACAGCATGCAAACCACTTGTGTCGCTTATTTGACGCTCTCCTCATTCTGTGTTTTTACCCACAAACTAACAGACGGATTTAAAAAATTAATTTCCCAGTCAGGTATGTAGTGCAGGGGTACTTTGAAAGAAAAAAGGGGTACAGATCACCCAACACTCTAAACGCCGCCAAATTTACAAAATATATTTCCCAGTCAGGTATGCAGTGAAGGGGTAGTTTGAAAGAAAAAAGGGGTACAGATCATCCAACAATCTAAACGCCGACAAATTTACAAAATATATTTCCCAGTCAGGTATGCAGTACAGGGGTAGTTTGAAAGAAAAAAAGGGTACAGATCACCCAACAATCTAAACTCCGCCGAATTTACAGAATATATTTCCCAGTCAGGTATTGTCAAGGATGGAGGACAGTTAGCAGGAACTGATAAATAACGACAGACTGGCTTGATCCCAAACTAAGGAAAACATAGGAGGGCCCTATAAATCCCTAAGAACTCCCAGTGGTAGACAGATACATGCCCTCGTACCTATAACTGAGTGACACCTGAATTCCTTATAGTAGTTCCCTGCACTGAATACGGAGGGAGTCAGGGTTACCTAGAATCAAGCCAGCAAACAAAACACAAAGTAAACGGAAAGTACTAATCTTAGAGCAAAACAACTGCAGCCTCCAGCAGCACACACTTCATCCAGGAAGTAATATAAACCGCAAGGAGGAGCAGTAAGGGAGAGAATATAAAGCAAACCAATTAATCAAAGATAAGAGGCAGCTGAGGGAGAGAAAGGAACTGAGCAAAGTGAAACCAAAACAAAGAACGTCATACACAAGACAGGGAGGAACCTCTGACCGACCGTCTCCCAGAACCGGCGGTGACAGGTATGCAGTGCAGGGGTAGTTTGAAAGAAAAAAGGGGTACAGATCACATAGTAATCTAAACGCCGCCAAATTTGCTGAATCTATTTCCCTGTCAGGTATGCAGTGCAGCAGGAACACACCCTCCAAGCCACTTGTGAATGACTGGCCTGATAACCGTGGAAATGCCCACCCACAATCTAAGAGCTGGATTTACCGATTTTCTTTCACTATCAAAAATGGAGTGCAGGCCACAAAGGTACTTTATGGCAAAAAAATGTGATTTTTTCACCCACAATGTCACAGTTGTATTTAATTTTATTTTTCAGTATCAGAAATGTAGTGCAGGCCGCAAATGTACTTTTTAGAAAAAAAACATTTATTTGTTCCCCCAGAATCTAACAGATGTATTTACTGAATTGATTACTGTCACATATGCAGCACAGGGGTACTTTACAGAAAAAAATGTGAATATGTCGCCCCCTGGGTCCCTGAACTCACAGACGGATTGCCTATATTATTTTCCCTTCCCCTGGCACATATGCAGTGCAGGTGCACTTAATAAATGGGTATATGTCGCCCACTGAACTACAAGAACAGGATTAAATTATTGTCCCTGGCACATATGCAGGTGCAAGTGCATTGCACTTACACAAAATGGCCGCCGATGCCCACCTAACTAACAGACGGATTAAAACTTATTTTTCTGTGTCACTCGGCTCAGGGCAGGGTACAAAAATGTTGCATTGCACCCACTAAAAAAATCGCTGTAGATCTCAGACTTAACACCAAGCTCTGATATCAGATTCTTTCCTAATCTCTTCCTCACAGCAGCAGCATCCTATCCCTACACTAGTAAAGGCTGACGTGTCGTGCGGCGCTACGTGACGCCAGCTTATATAGAGGCTGGGTCACATGCTGCACTGGCCAATCACACCCATGCCATTAGTAATTAGTAGGCATGGCTGTGATGGCTTCTAAGTGCATATATCTTAAACACTCGTTGATTGGCTGCCCTTTTATGGAAAAGTTCACGTTTGGGTCCGGGTACAAAAAAACCTAAAGTCCGGTATGAACCCGGACTTTACAGTTAAGGTTTGCTCAACACTACTGGCAACATAAAGGAGTGGAGCTTTGGTGCAACAAGAGCAACGGTGACACCCTCATTGCCTAATTTGCATATTGAAAAAAAAAAGTATCATAACTTGAGAATGGAGCCTCAGATCAACAAAAGAAATACAGCATTTAAATCTGGTGATCACAGTGGAAAGAGTGCAATAGGGAAGTCGCTGGTGACCGATTTAGTCAAAATTGCAGACCCCCCAATTCCCAGATGTAGGAATTTTCTTGTATTTTATTTCCACTGTTCAGTTTAGGCAATTCTCCTTCGGCTAAAAACTACAATAGGACAAATCCTTTTCCTGTCCCGAGCCTCACAAAGGACTGGATACAGTTATAGAAAATTCACAGCTATTAGAAGTACTGTGCAGACATGTTGGATTTGTTTCAGATTTTCCAGGTGGATTTTGTGCCAAATTACTGAGCCATGCTAGTGAATGGGGTTTTCAAGACTATTTTTGTACATAGCGGATTTTAGGTCCTGCTGTGGAATTTCTAATTCACGGTATGCCTATCTATTCTGTTGTGGATTTGTAGAGGATTTAACCCTCAAAACACATGCAGATTTTGCCAAGGATTTTGCCGGCGTTCGGCATTCGGGTTGTGGTAATCGCCGCATCCCGTTATGGATTCTACTACCGCTGACTATCGCGGCATATGGAATCCATAAGGGGCGGCTTCCATGAACCCGAACTGTTGAACAGCCAAAGGACCTGGGGTGACGTCACCGTCATGTGATCAGTGCAGGGGGCGTGGCTCAGCACGGGATCAAATCCAGTTCGGGTTCGTGGAAGCCGCCCCTTATGGATTTCATATGCCGCAATAGTCCACGGTAGTAGAATCCATAACGGGATGCGGCGATTACCACAACCCGAACGCCGAACTTTTTTTTAAAGTTCACTCATCTCTAGTGGTGAATTCATGGTAAAGTTCACGGCAGGAAAATTCCAAAGTGTCTGAACTTTTTCTCAGGTCTGTATGAGTTTTAATGTTGCCATTCCCCAACAGAAAGCAGAGGTCTTAAAAATTGTGAAGATTTAGAAACACTGGGGGAGATTTATCAAAACTGGTGCAAAGAAAAACTTGCTTAGTTGCCTATAGCAACCAATCAGATTCTTTGGAAAATGAAAGGTGCACAAGCTTTGATAAATTTTCCGCACTAAGTACTGCATATTATAAAGTTCTGGATTGTTGTAACAGTATTAAAAGGAGGTATTTTTTTGTCTAAATTTCTTTTATTTGTTACACCGTGTAAAAGAAGTCATTCATTACTATGGTTAGAATCCAGGTGGTTCGAAAGGACAATTTATATTGTTTATGTGACCTAATCCTGAAGGCGTGCCACAAAAGTCTAATTATTTTGCAGCTGAAGAAAATAGACATTTAATCTTGGTGTTTCTTTTAAAATCTATGCAGGCTCTAGTTTCCAGCTATATCACACCATTCTTGAGGTCTTAAACTGTAATATTCATACATTTGCAAAGGACAGGCAAATAATGGCACAACAAACTAATAATAAAATAAAGCACTTCAAGGATAACATGTATTTGAATTTCAAATAAATTTTGAAATCAGAATTACTTGGTGATAGCTTTGTGTGGAATATCACAGCTTTCTCTCTTGGATTTCTACATTTAAGGGGATTGATTTTCTCCGGTAGGGCCCAGGCTATGAAAAGCCGTTATATGACTGCCACCCTGTGTTTTATTAGGCTACTGTTGTAGGAGGAAGGCAAGAGCTCCATCTTTAGATGTCTTATTATATGATCATGGTGCAGTGCAGATCCTAAATTCTTCCTGTCCTGTGTCATGTATATGAGCTGGTCTTATTGTAGTAAATTCACAAACGTGTTAACATAAACCATAGCACGTAGTAAGAATGATTACTTCAAGTCATATGATCTGGGTCCTGCTTTCCTGAGGAAGACATCTGTGCACCATAAATGAAGCAATCCTTCATCAATAGCATGCAGAGTAATGGGAGCTCTGATCCCCAAAATATGCATTATAAGTCCCTAAACTGTGTTTGGTAACATAAAGATCTCCCTTTATTCTTCAGCTGTGGATTTCAGAGAAGCCTTAAACCTGCATCCTCTAACTCGCTGTAGGCGTTGCCTACATTAATCTTTGTATGCGCAGTGTCGGCAAGCACTCACATGTGTAATTTCTCCAGCTTGCTCTTTAGCAGTGCCCCCATCACTCACTGTTCATGTTGTTTGCTCTTCTCTTATATCAAGTTGCTAATATGTTAAATATGAAGACTTTAGCATGTTACAGGCCGAAGTCATCCTCTTAAAAGGAAATATATGGATGAATTGTGAATCCTTATTCCAAGGCCAACCTTGTCCATGTCATACGTATGCTGCAAAATCAATGGCTGCAAAGATTCTGAAAAGACCTTATGTGAAACCAATATGTCTTAAGTTGAAGCTGAGTTCCTGTTTCTTAAGGCCTTAAATTCTTCTTGAAGAGGTTGTCCCATGAATAATATTCTACAGTTTTCAAACCTTCACCTGGATCTGAATTCTTTTGTAATTGCATGTAATTAAAATTTTGTATAGCTACTGAGTTATTCAATAAAATGTATCTGTATAGCGCCACCTGCTGTTTAGTATTTTTCTTATTTTCGTGTCCTTCTCACTGAGATGGCCTTCACTGCCTACTGAGTTGTGATAAGGAGAAAGCTGCAGCAGAGAAGACACTATCCTTGAGTTGTCAGCTTGATATAAATCTAGCAGATCAATGGATGGGGTCTGTGTCAGGTAGAGAGCTGGGTCTCACTTTTCTCACTCGAATCCCAATTTCCTCTTGTTTCATTGTTACAAACTTTTTTTTCCTAAAATGGTGGCAACATGTGTTATAAAGCGAAATAAAGAAGCCAGGGAACGAGATATTACCCATAATGCCATGTAGCCAGCCAATCAGCAGATCCCCTGTGATATCATACCCCTATAAAAGCCTCATCCCGAGCGGTCATCGCTAGAGATGAGCGAACACCTGGATGTTCGGGTTCGAGAGGTTCGGCCGAACTTCCGGAAAATGTCCGGGTTCGTGATCCGAACTCAACCCGAACTTCATCCCGAACCCGAACCCCATAGAAGTCAATGGGGACCCGAACTTTTGGGCACTAAAAAGGCTGTAAAAGACACCCAGAGGGATAATATACCGCAATAAACGCATTGCGATTACAACTTTGAGCTAACGATCACCATGGGAACGCCTCCTCCAGTAGAATGTACTGTCGGATCTGAGAATTAAGTTGAAATCGCAATGCGATTCTTATATATTTGCTTAATCGCATTGCGATTTCAACTTAGCATTGCTAAATAATTCCATCCATATCGTTAACTTACTGAGTCAGTAAGTTAACCAATATGGATGGAATTGTTAGCAATGCTAAGTTGAAACGGCAATGCGATTAAGCAGATATATAATAATCGCATTGCGATTTCAACTTAATTCTCACATCCGACAGTACATTCTACTGGAGGAGGCGTTCCCATGGTGATCGGTAGCTCAAAGTTGTAATCGCAATGCGATTTCAGCTTTAAGCCTGTACTATTCTGCTATATAGTACTTTCAAAATGCGCCGAGAGAACATGCCGAACTCTGAACCCGAACCCGAACGTTTTTGAAAATGTCCGGGTTCGGGTCCGTGTCACGGACACCCCAAAATTCGGTACGAACCCGAACTATTCTCGAACTGCTCGCTCAACACTAGTCATCGCCATTTTACTGTGAACTGAACATAAGAAGAGACGTGGCAAGTGCTATAATATAGGATAGGGACAGTGCAGAGACAGTGTAGGGAGATCTTAAGTAGAGACACTGCAGAGAGAGCATAGGAAGAGCATAGGTAGACTGCAGGGAGAGTGGAGAGACAGTGCAGGTTTGGTGTAATCGACCTGTGCATGTTGTTCTTCTGCTGTGCCATTCATTCTTAATCTGTTTTGTTATACATAGACTTACTGTGCATGTTATATAAGGGTTATACATAAAGATAATTTACTAACCAGAACTATGCCCATTTTAGGCGTATTTCTGGTGTAGATTGTGGCGCAAAGGTCATTTGCACCGCAATCTGCGGCTTTTGCCCGCTCACAACAGGTCTAAAAAACTGGCGTGGCGGGGGCAGGAAGGACAACGGACTGGTAGGCCTGTCTCTTTTTTTCTACGCCTGGTTTAGGCGTAGAAAATGGTCTAAATGTAAGACAGCTAGGAAGACGTCTTACATTTAAAAGTGTCGGTGGATCCGCCGAAGTTATGTAGAAGCCGACATCTCCACATAACTCAGAAGGATCCACCACCAGCTATAGGCAATATTAACATCAGCGTCTAAAACGCCGGTCTTAGTAACTGACCCCCTTGGTGTGAATCAGATTCACTGTCACCAGGCAGTCTAAATATAGGCACATTTACCTAGTTCATCTATTTTGTCTTTAATAATTAATCTGTTCAGTTATACATAGACTTAGTGTGCATCAGTCTCATTGTCAACAGGCGGTCTAGTATATAGGCGTGTTTGCCTAGTTCATCTGCTGCACCATTCATACTTAATCTGTTCGGTTATACATAGACTTACTGTAAAACAAGGAAAAACAACCAGCTTCCCATAAGAAAGTGATAAGCTTTATTCATTCGATTCTTTTATTTGTATAAAGGTTGTCACTTTTTTATGGGAAGCTGGATGTCTTACCTTGTTTTGGATTACTCAGTACCAAGTCCCAGGTTGATCGGTGTCTCCCTTAGTCAGCTCTCTATTTCTGTTGAACTTCACTTAGACTTACTGTGCATCAGACTCATTGTCAACAGGCGGCCTTATATATAGGTGTGTTTACTTAGTTGATCTGCTGCGCCATTCATAATTAATCTGTTCTGTTATACATAGACTTACTGCGCATCAGACTCATTGTCAAAAGGCGGTCTAACAGTTGACAGTTGCCTGGGCCCTCAAAAGGAACGGTAGTGGCAAAAATGTTGCTGTAGCTGGCACAAGTAGCAGCAGAAAAAGGGGTGGTGAGAGCAAGAGCCACAGCAATAGGCAATTGCTGCCACTGTCATCCTCTGGTCGTGTTTTGACCAACAATCCAGCTGTACTAAAATAGTTGACTCGCTCCTCAAAATCATCTCATGTAACAACAGTTACCCACAGACAGGAATTGCTGGATACCTCTGACACCACACTTAGTTGGCATGGCCCAGGAACAACCTCTGTGCCCTCACCTGTCCTACGACTGCCTCTTTCTGTTGCTCATCTTTCTGCTTGGGAAGTAATGGATGCTGCCGCTTTTTAACAAAGACATGCTTAGTGAGGACAGTCAGCAGCTAAAGACCAGCACAGACTTGGAGGAGAGGTCCACTGTGTCTTCCCTCAGGTATGCAACTAACGATGATAACAGTTGAGTGGGAGCATGTGTTGCAAATGGTCAGGAACGTGGCCATGAGACTGGTGAGGGTGACATAAGTGACGAACAGACAGTAGTGGATGATGATATAGCCAATCACACATGGGAGCTGGGTGAAAGGGGTATAATCATTATCATCAGGGGGTGAGTATGACAGCGTGCCGATTAGCCAGCAGGGTGGAAGCAGTGCAAGATCTGGATCCAAACGTGCCCCGGTAGACCATCTGCTACTCAGGAGTCTAACTGTCAGGAAACAACTAGCAGTGCACGAGTTCATAAAAGCAGCGATAAGCAGTTAGCACGGAGTGGTGGGAAAAAAATGACATACTCAGCAGTGTGGGAAGGTTTTTTTTTAAATCGCCAAAGGATATTGGCATGGCAGTATGTAGGATATCTGGCCAGAAGGTGAGGCACGGTCAGGTCACTAATGTTGGCACCACGGCCCTACGTCAGCTCATAAAGCATTACCATAACGCAGAAGGAAGCTGTTGTTCATTCCCTTTATCTATTGTTCCTGATGCTCCTCCTACTCCTCTTCCTCTGTTTCACCAGCAATCTATCAGCAAGGTGTTGGCAAAGAGACAACAGAAGCTGAACATGCACCTGGTCAAGTTGCTGGTACTACAGTCCCTCCCTTTCCATGTTGTGGGCTCAGGACACTTCAGAGAGCTGATGGCCTGAGCCCATCCAAGCTGGAGAGTCCCAAGCCGTCATAACTTCTCTTAAAAAGCTGTAACAGCCCTGCACTCGTATGCTGAGCAGAAGGTGGGCCAGTCCTTGAGCCTAGTCCTCTACAGCTCACTGGTTAAATCTGGATCTGGCCCAGGCACATCAACAACTTGACCAGGTGATGGCAATGCCGCCTAATAATTGTGGGATTTCAGTGTCATTGTCCTCCCCTGCCTTCTCATCCTCCACCTTGTCCTCAGCCTCCACTGTAGGTCAAGTTCAGAGTGACCCTCCAGCATACCACCGATGCAAAACACGGGTTGTCTCACGGTTCTGCACCTGGATTCACACTGGGGAGGAACTGCTCCGCGTTATCAACCAAGAAATTGAATCTAGGCTCTTCAACTGAATATAGGTACCATGGTGACTGATAAGGGGACGAACATTCTGTCTGCTATGCGTCAGGGAGGGCGTATGGCACACTTCTTCAATCTGGTTGTTACCCGGTTCCTGAAGTCTACCACCAACACGCAAGACATCTTGAAAATGTCAAGGAAACTGTGTATGCACTTCAGCCACTCTTATTGTGCAAAACACACCCTCCTTGAGCTGCAAAGGCAGAATGTTGTTCCCCTATGTTGCCTCATATGTGACATTTTCACGCGTTGGAACTCCGCTGGCGAGGGGACATAATGCCTGGCACCTACATCTCATGGCCACCTGAGCCCTGTGGAGGGTGAACTGGCATGAGAAGGAAAACATAAACACCCTGGAATTCTATACAGAACTAGGTGATTTATCTGCTCAAGCGACAGGAGAGGAGCAGGAGGAGCATGAGGAGCTAGGGGGTGACAACAAAGACGACGCAAATGAGGCCGACAGACCGTGGCAGTATGCAGTAGAGATAGAGGCAGGGAGTCCTTCTGAGTCCCTTGTGCAAATTTCCAGATGCATGCTGAGTTGCTTATGTGGTGACAGCCGCAATATCACCATTCGGCAGAGGGATGACTACTGGCTCTCCACAATGATAGACCCTCACTACCGGTCCAAAATGGGGTCTTTTTTTTACACCTTCTGAGAGGGATAAAGAACTCAACTACTATTGAGACATCCTTTGTAGTCAGTTTGTCACTGCCTACGCGTGCCTTTGCCCATCCTCACGAAGATCTAACTGGGGGGACGCTCTGAGTTCATGATTTACTGCCATGATTGAAGGGTGAGGGGCAGGGGGCAAGTGCAGCACCAGCTCCATCAGTAGAGCCTCTAATGAGGACTTTTCTTCACCCGCCTACTGAAGAAACCACCCATCAATAGCAGGGCATAGAGTAGAACTTGAACCAGCAGGTGGTGGCATACTTGGACTGCACCCTGTCACCCCAGATCCAAGATCCCCTGGACAACTGGGCAGCAAAAATTAAATTGTGGCCTCAACTGGCTGAGTTTGCCCTGGAAAAGCTTTCCTGGACAGTATTGTGGCATTAGAGGAAGTGTTTAGTGCTGTGGGTTGCAGAATTACCCCAAAGAGAACTCGCTTTTCGACACAAAATGTTGAGAAACTAACTTTTATAAAGATGAATCAGGTCTCGATCAACCAGGATTTCCAGACACCCGTGATGATACAACAGTCTAGATCATTCTGTCAGTTACATTGTGACAAATGGCCCGTTACTTCTGCTCACGTGCTGCTTCCACTATTCTGATGCTGTCACCCTCCTGATGCTACACACTTGCTGCCTCTTCTGCCATCTGCTCCTACTGTGATCTACCACTACCTTGTACTGTTACTGTCTGTAAGTATTGAGTCCGTGACCTCACTGCAGGGTGGCAGATCGTCACCTTCATACTGCAGTACCATGGGTCCTAGTGCCGGCTTACTTGCAGGAGAAGCAGGCATCCACCATCATACCGCCAGCATACAGCCACATCCGTCCTCAGGGCCAGGTATCATCTGGTGCACTATAGCGCATGTGGGCACATCTCTCCCATTCTTATGGGAGTGGCGAGCAGGCTTCTAATCACTGACCCCACATGGAGGCAGAGATACTGGTACAGGGGCTGACTGGCAACTTTTGGCCCAGGGGGCAAGTAACACCCAGAGGCCCACTGAGCCCCCCTCTACTTCCTGATTCGCTGTCACAAGAGGCTGGGCGGGGAGCTGCGGGAGGAGAGCACAGCCTCCTTTGACAGCATTGACAGCTATCTCCGCCCCCACACCTCCGCTCTCCTGATCTGTCTCGCATTGCGGAGAGGATAGATGTTGGCCACTCACATCGCTTATAGCCCCCCCCCTTATGTGCCAGTAGCCGTCCCCCTTATGTTCCAGTAGCTGTCCCCCTTATGTTCCAGTAGCCGTCCCCCTTATGTGCCAGTAGCCGTCCCCCTTATGTGCCAGTAGTCCCCCCTTATGTGCCAGTAGTCCCCCCTTATGTGCCAGTAGCCGTCCCCCTTATGTGCCAGTAGCCGTCCCCCTTATGTGCCAGTAGCCCCTCTTATGTGTCAGTAGCCCCTCTTATGTGCCAGTAGCCCCTCTTATGTGCCAGTAGCCCCTCTTATGTGCCAGTAGCACCCTCTTATGTGCCAGTAGATTCCCCCTTTATCTTATGTGCCAGTAGATTCCCCCCCTTATCTTATGTGCCAGTAGATTCCTCCCCCTTATTCTTATGTGCCAGTAGATTCCCCCCTTTATCTTATGTGCCAGTAGATTCCTCCCCTTATCTTATGTGCCAGTAGATTCCCCCCTTTATCTTATGTGCCAGTAGATTCCCCTCCTTTATCTTATGTGCCATTAGATTCCTCCCCCTTATCATATGTGCCAGTAGATTCCCCCTTTATCTTATGTGCCAGTAGATTCCCCCCTTATCTTATGTGCCAGTAGATTCCTCCCTCCCCCTTTATCTTATGTGCCAATAGATTCCTCCCCCTTATCTTATGTGCCAGTAGATTCCCCCTTTATCTTATGTGCCAGTAGATTCCCCCTTTATCTTATGTGCCATTAGATTCCCCCCTTATCTTATGTGCCAGTAGATTCCCCCTTTATCTTATGTGCCAGTAGATTCCCCCCTTTATCTTATGTGCCATTAGATTCCTCCCCCTTATCTTATGTGCCAGTAGATTCCCCCTCCTTTATCTTATGTGCCAGTAGCCCCAAAAACACAAAAAACAAACAAACATACAAATAACAGTTATACTTACCTCCAGCGATGCGATGCAGGCCTCTTCTGGCCTGTGTCCCTTGCTGTACCGCTCCGGCGGCGCGATGGCGTCATCGCGCCGCCTGCACCAGCCTCTGATAGGCTGCCGGCCTAGTGCTGGCAGCCTATCAGAAGAACAGGAGGGGACACGCCTCTCCCTGCTCTGCCGCAGCACAGCCATCTGTATCGCCGTCCTGAGGACGGCGATACAGATGACTATGGAGATGAACGCTTCCACAGTGGAAGCGTTCATCTCCCTGTGCCCTGCCGCCGGCCGCCCCCACTTGTCACCAGGGCCGCGGCAGGGCACATGCACTACAGAGGGGCCCGTTTACAGAGGCAACAGAGGGGCCCGGGGGGCAGTTGCCCCCTGCCCCCGGCCCAGTCCGCCCCTGTACTGGTATATAGGGCAGATTCACTTACCATGAAGTGCCCAAGGATGGTTGTGTACCTGGTAACTTCTGCTGAAGCCTGTCATCTGCTACTGGGATTATCTGGACTATTGACCCCTGCATTGCCTGACTACCAATCTGCCTGCCGTCTTCTGTAAGTTCGCCTGGATTTCTGACCCTGCACTTCCTGACCATAAGTTCGCCTGACCCAGTTTACCGTATTACTCTGAACTTTGTTTTGCCGTTATTTCAAGTGACTTTTGTATGCCTTCTGCCAGTAAAGATAATCTGTTCCTTTACTCCTTTACTTACTGTACCTTTATTGGACTCTGTACACACTGCTTCAGTTAGCTGCGTTCTGGGTGACTGGTGCAAACACTAGGTTCCTGACACTAGGGTCCTGTCGTAATACTGCCACTGCTTTGAGCCCTCCCCCACACACTCTCTTTTCCGCGGCCACTATTGTAACTCTTCATGCTGTGGCCACCCTCACCAGTCATTACAGGACCACTAGTGTCCCTGTTTGGCCGTATTGACATTACCAATTATTTTTCTGTTTGGCTGATAAATTAGAAGAACAGAAAAATAACAAAAAAGGGTCCTGTCGTTTGAGTGTCCATATAGCCTCTATAACATGGTCGGTATTTTGCATCAGTATTATGTCATGATTTGAAAACCAAAGGCAGGGGTGGGTACAAAACACAGAAGATATACAAATAATTCCATCACATGCTATCTCTATTTTGGACCCACTCCTGTTTTTGCCTTACCAATACTATGTATAAATATATCAGGGGTCAGTACAGAGATCTGTCCCATCATCTATTTATCCCCAGGACTGTGACTGTGACGAGGGGACATACTCTGCATCTGGAGGAAAGAAGGTTTGTACACAAACATAGAAAAGGATTCTTCACTGTTAGAGCAGTGAAACTATGGAACTCTCTGCCTGAGGAGGTGGTGATGGTGAGTACAACAAAGGAATTCAAGAGGGGCCTGGATGTATTTCTGGAGTGTAATAATATTACTGGCTACAGCTACTAGAGAGAGGTTGTTGATCCAGGGAGTTATTCTGATTGCAGTCGGGGAGGAATTTTTTTCCCCTTAAGTGGGGAAAATTGGCTTCTGCCTCACAGGGGTTTTTTGCCTTCCTCTGGATCAACTTGTAGGAAACAGGCCAAACTGGATGGACAAATGTCTTTTTTCGGTCTTATATACTATGTTACTATGTTACTATGTTACTAATACTGATCAAATACTGATGCAAAAAACTGGAGTTAAGCATGAACTATAGTAAAAGTGATCATATATATGCAATCTGCCATGAGTAGACATCAGGTAAGGTAAATAAATCAGAATACACAGTCTATGTTTTGCTTAGACATGTTAAGGCTCTTGACAGACATTTGATTATAACAATTCCTCATGTTTCATAAGAAAAAAAATGACAACTTTTATTCATTTCCCTTGAAATGTAGACAAAGAGAATTGTTTACAGCTTTATTGCTTCCTCTTTGCAGCCGGCCAGATGAAAGCATTAGCCCTGGGCTTGTTATTAGATACTTGCCAGTAATAGGGCCTCATTATGCTAAAGAAACAACAGAACAGTGGTGAGCAGAGAATATTTTTATAAGGATTATGTTACATCGACGGCAGCTTTTTCCTATATTGGCAGCGCATACAATACTTTTATAGGATCAAATGAATATGTGCATACCATTTTACATCGACTTGGGCTAGGAAAATATAACTATATAACTGTGATAATGCCTGAACATCTTTTCCCTCTTACGGGAACCTAAAAAATTGATATGCATAATTTTTTTGTCCTCGGGGCACCTAATGACAAGAGTAGATATGCAGGTGCTTATAGTGTTTCTTGAATAATTTTCACGCTTGTTTGCAAATATTCCTGTTGTGCTACAGATAATTCATTGCTTATTTCAGTAACGCCGGCTTTGGGAAAGCACATACTAGGGAATACAGAGACCTATTATTACTTGACTGGGTTACTGTGTCAGTGCGCACTGGAGATGTTTGATAACATTTTGTAATACGGTGATGAAATTCAGCATCGGGGCGTTTTTTCCCATCTCTCCCCCTCTCTCTCTCTGTTTTTTTCAGTTCAGTGAAAATTTAATGCAGATGGGATTACTGCCTGGATGTCTGGCTGCCAAGTCACACTGACCCACTTTTATATTTTAATCCCATTGGTGATTCAGTATTTTTTCTATCGCTTTTATGATGAATATGTTTATGTAATACAGAAAAGACTCCCATGAATTATTATGGACATGTTACATGAATACTTTCAAATATGCCTGCATCATTCAGCCATATGAAAAACATGGTGCTTATAATGAATGCTTCTTTTAATGCAGGTGTTTACACTGCCCAATGTAAGTCTCCGCACACCGCTGTGAACCCTGGTTTCCCAGCCTGATTGCCCTGACGTTATTCATATTATTCATGCTAGACTGAAATCTGGCTGCCTATATAAATACATATTTTTTTATATTTTTTTTCAAATTGCTGTAAAAGGTATTCTGGAATGAAATGTTTTAGATTTTAAGTAGACCTTGGACACATTTAAACTCTTTAGTGCCAGAGGGATTTGCAATATATTGCACACAGAGGTATAGTCTGACTATGGGACTTTCTAATTTGCTTTTAAGGCACGGTTTAGGACTGTTGGTTGCCAGAATATTTCTGATTATTATACATACAGGTCTGTTTGGACATATGCTCCATAAAAATAGGTCCGGTTGATGGAAAATCTGTCTGGTAAGTGTTCCCAAAAGTCAGCAGGGGGCTGTAAATAATTTCCACATTAATCCTTTACTGCAAAATCATATGGAAATAGTCTCGCTACTGCTTTACTGTGAGTTCTGAGGATACTGTCATATGTAGACATACTGTCTGTGCTGGAAATGACTAGAAATGCCACGACTCAAGGTTGGGGGATAGACTAAAAGACCCATATGAAAGTAGGCTTACTTTAACGGCTATGAACACCTTTAGGGGCAATTTTTTTTTTCAGTTGGTCGACAAGGTTATATTTAGGTCTAGCTGTAGAGTATTTTAGTTTCAGTCCCATCATGTTGCTTTTTTGACAGCTCAGTGTATAACCATTTTTTCTGAACCCCTGACAGCTCATAGGCAGGTCTGATTGTACAAGAATCAGAAACAGAGAGATGCAAATCAGCCCTTTGTCTAAAAGCAATGAAAACCTCTTCACGTAATGCTCCTCTGGAAAATAGATGTGCAAACCAGCCTTTCTTGCAAAAGCAAAAAAGGGGTGCTCTTTCTCCTAATGGAGAGAACTTAGTATGCTTGAGGAGAATTATAGGTCAGGGGATGCTCCTCTGGGTTTCTGGGAAAAATCTGTTCAAATGAGCACATTTAGCATCTCCTGACATCAGTGGCTTAGTCTGCTTTTCCCTTGGAAGGAAAGCTAATTTGCTTTGGATTTCTGAAGGTATTCAAATTAGCTTTCCTTCCAAAAAGAAAATAAAGCTAAGCCTCTCTTATTTCAGCATATGTAAGATGTACTAATTGGTATATATATTTTTTATCAGAAACCCAGAGGAGCATTGCCTGGCCTACAATGTTGCCCAGGCATAGTAGGAATTCTCCATTAGAAGAAAAAGCCCCCCCCCCCCCGACCCCAGCCAAGGCCTCTCAGGTAGCTAAGCTAATTTTGTCTGCCCAGCTTTGATAAAGGGCTTTTTTCAGATGAGAAGCCAGCTTAGTTGTTATGTAAGGCCTGCTTGATAGGCTAGGCACTGTTGGATAGTTATGTTACACCTGGTGATGTGCAACACTCCTTTTTGGAGGAAAACTGATTTACATGTCTACTTCCTTTCACAGTCACATGTGTATAGTATCACTTCAATATAACATAAAGCCCCATGTAAATTACACCACTTGCTCCTTCAAATACAGTACTATGTAAATAACCTTCCTCCAGAGCACTTCAGTGTACTGTGTAGTGCCCTAGAGCAGGGAGTACTTTGACATTCGGACATTTGTGGACATTTGCCTATATCCCCTATGCAAAGTTGAAACTTCTTACTTTATGTCTCTTGAAAGGGTTAACTTATACTGTTTAATACTGTGTAATTGCATTTTTTATGTTGTGCTATATATCCTGTTCATTATCACTGTATTTACATGGCTCTGTGGAAAGGGTTAATGAATACTGAGAGACTGTTAGGGCTTTGATTGAGAAGCTGGTAATTTTCCACAGCTGCCATAGAGTTTAAAGAATACCATGTTTTGGAGGGGAAAAAACTCAAACTTGTTTACCACCATATTTTGGAGGGAAAACCCCCAGACTTGTTTACCACCAAAAGCAGACAGCCTGACCTTTTAAATGTCTGGTTTTAGCTATGTTGATATGTCTGGAAACTTGTTTTTGTCTGGAAAACCTACTGTGTCATTGCCATTAGGTATCATTGAAGCTTTAATGTAAGTTAATACCAGACGGGAGCTGAAACAATGTATCTGTTTGTGCAGAGTTTCTCCACCCCACCCCTCCCACTAGAAGGTTCTAGTGTAGCAAAAAATGTGTATAAGGAGAGCAGTCAGAGCCCCTAGTGTGCTGCAGTTAGGGACTTGGAGGGGAGACTCATGCCAGCCTGCATGAGTGACCAGAAGAAGACGCTAAGATGGGGACGCTGAGCCCTGTGATCAAGGAGCCGCCCGGACTACTGAGCTACAGAACGTGGGCCCTTGACCAGGATGCCAGCCTTCTAAGAGAGTAAGGGACAACTAGCTCAGGCCTTTCCTCAGCATCAAACCCTTCTTCTGCCAGGAAGGAGACTCTGCCAGACTACTGCGTGAGCAGAAGAAGACACTGAGACGGTGATACACTGCCACAGACCCTTGATCACCAGCCTTGGACCAGGGTACCCGCTTTCTGAAGAGAAAGAGGGACAGCTAGCTAGAGACACATCTGCTGGTTGCTGCAATACTATAGTAAAGCATATAGTGTATAGTAAATCATTTTTATCTACATTTTCAAGAAACTCCAGTGGTATGATTTTGTAATGCAATATACTTCAATGTATTTGTATAAATCATATTTCCTCCATAGACAGCTATTTATCAGATGTCTTAAAAGACTTAAAAGTTATATCTAGGGGTATGCTCATATTAGTGTAATGGCTTCCATTTGTAATATTGACCCATATTAGAGATGGACACTGGTTTCCATCGGTCTCTCTGAAAAATTGTGCATGCTGTGCTATTCTTGCTATTAAAATTACTGTAAATCTTAGTAGAATGTAAAAAATGCCATTGAGAACACAGCTTTTTCTTAAAGGGGTGTTCTTGGTGTTTAATATTATTGACCTATCTTCAGGATCAGTCATCAGTAATTGATTGTTGGGGGTCCGACACTCAACTCTTCATGACCAGCTGTTTGAAGAGGCTGAGGTACCCTCTTAGTTTGTGTTTGGTATTGAATGGGACTGAACTGGAACAAGACCATGTGACGATAAACTTGATGTCACTGGCCTAGGAAGAACAGTGCAACGGACTCTTCAGACAGCTGATCGGGGGGGAAGGGGGGGGGGTTGTGCCTGGCTTTGGATCCCCATCGACCAGATATGGATAACCGATTCTGAGGATAAGACATCAATATGTTGTAACTGAACAAACCCTTTAATAAAATAGATGGTTTCTGAACATTTAAAGACTATCTTCTGACAAAAAAAGGAAATAACAGGCTGATACAAGGTGAGGAAGGTGTCTCTTTGCCTGAAAAAAAAAAGATGTATTACAGAGTTGCATGCATTCACATAGACTGCAAAACTGCTTTTGGGGTAAAGTACAGAAAAAAAAAAAACAACACCAACATACAAAAATATTTCATTTCAGACTTTGTCTTGTGTCCATATGCAGTCCACTTTGATATCTAATGCAACTACATTAAAAAAATTCATTTTTTACGTATTCTTGTTACTGGGCTATTTTGTAAAAAAAAAAAAAAAAAGGGGGGGGGGGTGACGACAATTAATAAATATCAGTGGGCCCATCTCTGTATTATAAAGTATAAAAAAAATCATATGCATCTCCTGGTCCAGTTTAAACGGTATAATAGGATTAAGCCCAGTCTAATAATGGCTTATCCTTTTGTATTTTTAATCTTTGTATTAGACGCCAGTTTATTCTCCAGTTCATTTTGATAAGCAGTTGAATACAAGACACAAGAATTAAAGAAGTTAGAAATGTCCCCATTGAAATGCTGTGGGACGTCTGCTTCCTTAAAATATCGAAATCTGCTGGGGTAGGCTCTATTTCATTGGAACATCATTTAATGGGAGTGTAGGATAGAGCATCTTTCAATTCATGGTGATGAGAGATGGCTTATAGGTCATGAAATCCTTCTAAGAATGATCACATAATTCTGAAGAAAGAAAATGACATCATTATAGTAGGTACAGTCTAATTCTTCAGGGAGAAGTTGTATTTTGATGCATCGTATAAATCCGCTTGTGATGTTATTTCTCTTCATTGGCTTTAACTCTTTCATGAGCCTACATTAAAGGGGTTGGCCCGTGAACAACATAGGTGATAAATGTATAAACGCTGAGAGTCATACCGCTGGGACTTCCACTGACCCCAAAGAAGAGGGTGCCTGAGTTCTCTTTGTAAATGGGGTGGTGGCACGAATACTTGACTAAAGCTCAATTCGCTTCTATGGGCCTACTAAGAACAATGATCGGCTATTGCTGCCAGATCCATAGAAGCGGATGAATTGCATTCTTTCCTCAAGCCCTTGGAATGCAAATACTGCAACATTCAGCTACAACTTTAATAACCCTATTGTAGAGCTAACAGGCTCTGTTGGGAGTGATCTGTGTATTTATTATTTAAGGGGTAGTGCAGGCTGGATATATTGATGACCTATCTTCACGATAAGTAATCAATATCACTCCCGGGATTGCTTGCCTCGCTGGGGTCACCTGCTGTCAACATCTGCATTGAGACTGCTGCAGCCAATGACTGGCCTCAGTGGTGACCTTCTCCCCTTGCCTCACGTCAATTGGTCACATGATGAATGTTAACAATGGTGGACCCAAGCCAGGCAGCAGAGGACAGGGTGCAAAGGCGCTGGGACCCAGTGGCAGAGAGCAGGTAAGTACATATGGTACCCTTTTGCTTGTCTGGCCAGGAGAGGGGTTTGCCAAACCCAGCATCCCCCCAAAAGGTGGCCAACCACTTTAATTTAACAGTTCAACAATTAGATACAGAGGCTTTAATACATTGGCATTGTGATGATGTGATTGGTTCTGTAAAGGTCCTAAGAAAACAAGGAGGATGACCTTTTGTGCTTAACAGATGACTGATTTTTTTGTTTACCCAAATTGCACTTTAAAACTGTCCATTAGTAAGTTGATATTGCAGCATGACAAATGTCAGTTTTTCAGGTTCATCACAGTGTAAAGTGTCTAAAGTAGCCACTTGATTTCTTTTTGCTCATCTGTGAGAGAACATTTGTTAGGTATATTCTTTTTCACTGTCCCTTTTGCTCTCATGCCCTAGTGCTAGTTAATTGCAAGATTTAATGCTACCACCTTATCAAAGGAGACTTTGTTTAGAAATTCTATCTCCAGAAGAAATTTAAGATTGAGCAAAAATAACCATAAACCTTGGATCTGACACATCTTAAAATATTGTATAAGCATCTGATTCTTAAAATAATCCTTAGAGGAGGTAAACCATCTTAGATACTTTTACAAATGGTTTTAGACCTAATTAGAAGTGACCTACCTCGCAATGAGGTAAACCACATTGAAACATCTAGGAGGTCACAAAATAGAGTATGGCTTTTGACTGTGCTGCTGAATTTTACTATTTGTCCCCTTCAAATGTAGACTTCTAATGTGGTGCAATTTTTTCAAAACATTCTGTAGGAGAACCACATCCTCCTGTATTCCTTGGCAGTCAAAGCAGAACGTCTTGACTCTTCTACGAAGTTAAAGGAGTTCCTGTATTTTCTTAATGGGTAAGCAAAATCATTCTGACCCTGTCAACACCTCTAACCACGTCATTTCTTGTGGTATCAGTGTCATTAAAGAATTGCCTTTCAAAAAATTGGATCATTAGACCACTAAGAACATTAAGACCACTGCTGGACCAAGGCACAAGAAGGACTTAGGACATATCTAAAAGAATAAAACAGTTTACGCTAAATGCTGGAGTAATCTATAAATTGCAATTAAAAAAGAAATATTAAGAAAATGACAGCTTAAAGGGGCACTTTTGGTCAAATTTATGCTTGCCATCTTCAAACTCTATTCTAATGGATCCCTATTAAGGTCAAAGCCTACACAGCCCAGTGATCTGCTTCACACTGCAGAGTAGGGGAAATTACTTCCTTTACCTATGTCACTTGCGGAAGTGGGGGGGGGTAGAACACCTTGTTTGTGCTCTTTTTTTACATAGGTTATCTAAGCTATTAGAGGGGTTTTCCGGGTTCAGAGCTGAACACGAACATATCCCCATCTTCACTCCTCTGGTTCCTCTGATGTGAGCATCGGAGCATTTTACGCTCTGACGCTCTCCCTTGTCCTGCGCTGTATCGCACAGAGCAATGTTTTTGTTTTTTTTACATTGGCACACTGCTAGGCAGAGGCATTTTAAAGGCTAGGTCAGTGCTAAAGCCCACCCAGCAGAGCCATTGACATCAGGGGGCTCACTGCTAGGTGGAAGCCTCTGCCTAGCAGTCCCCATGGAGAGCCGAGTATGTCACCGGATCTCCAGAAATGCTGAACTCGGACAACCCCTTTAAGCTTTTGTGCCAACTAATCAACCCCTCAAACTCCCTTTTGAGGGGATGTAATATAGAATACACCATATTCTAAAACTGTGCTACCTTTTGACCATTCAGCCATGGGAGAAATGCTTATTAGACTAAAACTTGCATTCACTCTTCCTCCTCCCCTGAACATAAGGACTTTTCTATTAATGCAGTAGCATCCAGTCATAGATGGTCTAGTGGTCTTTATCTTTGAATTGGTCCTCCTTGGTGATATTGCATTCTAAGGATAATCTAATTGTTTATGTCTATACATATGGTGCAAATTTCTGAGTAGACACAAGAGAAAGCATACGAGGTCATACAGTATTACTCTACGTCTTATGGACGTAGAGATGTAAATCAGCAGTCACTATATGTTGATATATCTATGAATGTTCTTAAAAGTAGGGATAGGTTACTGCTGTAGTGGAGTCTTCGAGCATTGTATGTTCCAAACATAAACCCCATACAGTTACATATGTTTCTCATAGGCTCTAGTGTTAAAGAAATAATGTGAAGATCAGGTATATTGATACTAGGACAAAAGTGTTGTATAACTACTGACACTTGTCTTTACGGAAGCTATCATACGCAAAACTAATGTTTGATGGTGGAGAATTCATAGAAGAAATTAAGCTTTAGGGAAATTGTTTAGAAGAGATACATGAGGGAAATGTTTGAATCACACGGGACAATACACTTGAGGGTACGTCGTGATAGTGCAACTAAAATGTAAACCCCTAGGGTTGTTTTATAAATGATATATTAAAGAAAAGATGCGAGAAGAGAATCGTTTCAGACTGAAGCAAGGGATGGAACATGTGGTTTAAGGAATTGTTTTGGATTCATACACAAGGGATTGTTCTACTGAGGGTATGATCTAGAGGTTAAGCATAACCAAATGAGAAAGTGAAAGATCAAAAACAATCACTTGCTTTTTGAAGATATATTTACTTTTTAAATGTCTTTTATGTTATTTCTCCCTACCCTAGGGAGCAATATCTCAATCAGGTCTCTTTCAGATGAACATTTCCAGTGTGGAAAACACGCTCTGTGTGGGAGAGTGATTTCCTGTTGTGGACACTGCTTGTGTCACAGGATCACACAGCATTATAATGATTTATAATGCTTTGTGTCTCTGTCTGACTTTGCTCCTACTGAATTATACTGACACAATGCTGTCAGTATAATACCACACCTAGAGCATGCTGTAGTTTGGGGATAAAAAAGCATGGACCCCCGCTCCCTCTCCAAAAAACAAAACAAAACAAAAAAAACACACCAACAGTGAGAAAAATTCCAAAAACTCATATGGTTTATAGAACATTTCATACTTCCCTTCAACAGACATCCGGGTGTAAAAAGGGATTTTTTTTTTCATTTAAGAAAGTGATTACATATTCCTAGGGTAGGCCATGACTTTCTAATTGCTTGAATTGCTGGGGTCTTTTTTGCAGCCTCATCATTCTCTGGATTGGTGGTGGTCCTGGCTGTCAGACCATATAATGGTAAAGTACTTATGACTAGGGAATAGCAAATTTCTTACAATTAGATCTATGGCTGAATCATTTTGATTTGGGTGTGAATAAATTTGACCTGAATTGCAGGCGTTCTGATTGCCTCTCCCGATTGTCTAGAAACAAATTACAAAAAAAATCTTGCTAACTCGAACATTTTGGATTATTTGGGTCAAGTTCTCGATTTTTAGAATTGATTTGGTGGTTTCTACTTTAAATAAGTAAAGTTTTTGTGGGCAACATACTGATGAATTCAGATTCCTTGTGTAACTGCAGTAAATGTGATATATGAAGAATAGGTTGGTTTATTAAAAGGGTTTTGCAGTGCTAGTATATTGATGACCTATCCTCATAATAGGTCATCAATGGGCAGCACGGTGGTTTAGTGGTTAGCACTAGGTCCTAAGTTCGAATCTGACCAAGGACAAACTCTGCATGGAGTTTGCATGTTTTCCCCATGTTTACGTGGGTTTCCACCAGGTACTCTGGATTCCTTCCACACTCCAAAGACATACTGATATGGAACTTATATGGTGAGCCCCATTGGGGACAGGATGATGCTAATGTCTGTAAAACGATGCGGAATATAGTAGCTCTATATAAGTGCATAAATAAATAAATATACGATTAGTGGGTTTCTGACCTCTGGGACCCCCACTAATAATCTTTTTGAAGAGGCCATTGTGCTTTTGCAAGTGCTGCAACTTCTTCACACCATTTAAGTGCACACCATCTAGATAACAGCGGCGGTGCAGTGTAACTACAACTGCTCATCCCGTACACTTGAATAGGACAATCAGTTGTAGTTACACTGCACTGCTGCTACCATCTAGACTGGCATGTCCAAACTGCGGCCCTCCAGCTGTTGCAAAACTACAACTCCCAGCATGCCTGGATAGCCTTCAGCTATTAGGGCATGCTGGGAGTTGTAGTTTTGCAACAGCTGGAGGGCTGCAGTTTAGACATGCCTGAATTCTAGACGGTGTGCACAGGGCCGGTTCTAGGTGAAATGGGGCCCCGGGGCGAAAAACAATAAGGGCCCCCCCCCCACATGACACTTGCTGACTTTAACGTCCCGTCTCTCCTTCTGGGGCCCCCCACCCCCCAATGGCACATTTCTCCCCTCCATGGCATGGGCCAGTGAGTGACACATGGCAGCAGCACATCTCCTCCCCCTCCCATGGCCCTCATGTCACATTTCTCCCCTCCCTCCATCCCCTCCCCATCTCTCCTTCTGTGGCCCCCCACCCCCAATGGCACATTTCTCCCCTCCATGGCATGGGCCAGTGACACATGGCAGCAGCACACCCCCCCCCCATAGCCACCAACCCCTACTCGGGGTTTCTCCTACTCCATCCAATCCAGCTATAAGCTGTTATACAAATTATAAATACCGGTACTGGCAGGCCTTCTTCACTAGTCGCCGTCCGTCGCTCCTTCTGCTCTCCGAGTCTTTGGGGGCGGAGCTTTCCCAGCTCAGTGGCAACGTCATCTGAAGACGTGCCTGTGCGGCAGCTGTGAGCCTGCGCACGCAGCGGAGCTCAGAGCAGCCGCAGGCCCCGCCCCCTTCTCACTCGTTCAGGCCGGGAGGCGGGCCCTTCACAGTCTCTGAGTCTGCTGCTGCCTGCGCTGCGCAAAGCCTGCCGACACTGCCAGCTAAGTGTAATGTGTGATGTGTCACACATTATGTGTAAATAAATAGTAAGCGTTAGTGTTATGATGACAAAGTTTGCGGAGGGCGGGGCCAGGGCGGGCCGGTGCCGGGGGCCCCTAAGGACTCGGGGCCCGGGGGCAATTGCCCCCCTTGCCTCTATGGTAGCGCCGGCCCTGGGTGTGCAGTTAAACAGTGAAGAGGCTGCAGCACTCACATGAATGCCACAGCCTCTTCATACAGCTGATCAGCAGGGTCCCTGGAGTTGATATTATTGACCTTTCCTGAGGATAGATCATCAATGTACTAGAACTGCACAACTCTTTCAATTAATTATCCATTCAGTTTATGTCTGTTTCTTAAAACATCCCATCATCTAGAGGTAAGGGTTACCACAGCCAATTCTAATTACTACATTTGTTTACATGTGTTGCTTTGTAGAACCATTCAAGCCCTACATTGATAGAAGACCACCCAGTCTGTAGTAACTAACATCTGGGTGAAAATCGACACTTTCCAAAGGCAGGAGGATTGTAGGCAAGGCTAATTGCTCATAAGCAACAATCAATAACATTCACTATTCCCAGACCTTTAAAATTGCATATTTATGTTCATCTGACCAGCTTTGCAGATAAAGGGGTGAAATTGATTAAATCAATACACAGAACAAAAATATTACATGTCCCTTAGGCCAGGTTTATACATGGTGATTTGTGTGTCTGTTCTATTCCCTTATTGTAGAGGCCAGATATGCAGAATTATGGCATTCTCATTCTTAAATTGCTTTTTATTTTGCAATAATTGTTCTAGTTTCTCAAGGTGCAGTATTTTGTAATTAAACTTTGGTTATTAAATACTAGGAATAAACATCCCGCTGAAGTAAAACTTCCTCCTAATAAGGAGGCAACTTAAAGGGTGTTTTCTAGGCATCAAAATGACTCACCTTTCAAAGGAGTTTTCTGGGGTGATCTTCAATATTAGATAGAGGTCTGACACATTGCACCCAGACTGTTCAAGGCAGATGCCGGCACTGGAAACTCTGCAGTGGATGGAGCCGGAAGCAGAAGACTACAATGTGAAGTTGCTAACTATCCACGATATAGTTTCCAGCTACAGCCAGGGCTTAGCGCAGTGCTCTGAAAGCCCTATGGATTTAATTTTTACTAAATCAAAATGTTGGTACCAATTACTCTTGATGACAAACCAGTTTCTATGCCAATCTTCTGGGCACATGACTTTGGCGCTATAGCTTTTTTTTTAAACATTTTAATATTTTTACACATTAATGGCATATTTATATATTGGATTAAAAATAGTGTTGGTTGCCACTTTTAGGCCTGGGCCTTCTGGCATACCTCCAACTGTCTCACCTATCATATCCCCAGAATCTCCTGCCTTGCTGACCACTGCTGTCTCCGCCACATGTGGCAGACGCATGTCTGCCAGACGCATCCGCCGGCCATGCTGCCTCCATTCTCCATCCCATGCTGGCATCCCATAGGAGCATGCGCCTGCCGCTTCCTGCCATTTATTCCTCCGGGGGAGTTTGCTTCCTGCCTCCCAGCACGGCCCCTGGGTGGGGTTACTAGGTTAAATAGCAGGTTCCTCTTCCAGGAAGTTGCCTGAGCGTTTAGTTACTATCAGTAAAGCAAAGGTGTTCTGATCTAATCTTCTGTGTTTGACCCAGCATGCTTGCCATTCTGTTTGCCTGCCACCTGCATCGACTACTGGACCTGTCTGACCCTGAGCCTGTCTTATCCTCTGTACCACATTACTATCTGATACCGACATTCTGACCTTGCTTAAGCTTCTGCCTCTGAAAATCATCATCATTATCAGCTGCTGCCTTTACTCCAGTCTTCTCTGCTATATAACTTCTCACCACGATGTCTGCTATTGGATTCTGTTCACACTAACTGAGGTTCTTACTGCATCTTGAGCTATTGGAGCGTTACCTGTGCTCTGACCCAGGTAGTCAACCATATTTCCTTTTTGAGAAAAGACAGCATCCGGACTGAATGGGTATGTGCACATGAGCATTGTTTTTCATTGATCGTCGTTGTACCCTTACCCCATAGAAATGAATGGGACTGTGTAAAAAAACAGAAGGCATCTGAGTGCAATGTGGTATTCACTGATGCCTGCTAGAGAAAATCATATGCAAGACGGATGCATTCCAGATGGAAAAGACGGAAACACTCGCAGACAAATCGATTGAACTTGCATAAAAAATATCTGTTTACTGAACAGACCCTGACATGTTCCCTATTGCTTATGTGAAAGAGCCCTAGGTGATCCTTTAAAATATGTATTCAGTTCAGCTAATGATTAAAGTATTATTCGCCCTATAAGATGCGCCTAGGTTTTAGAGGAGGAAAACAAGAAAAAAAATATTTTTATCAGACCTCAGATCAGACCCCCAATCAGACCTCCAATGTTAATCAGAACTCAGATCAGACCCCCAGTGTTAGATCAGATCCCCAATCAGACCTAAGATCAGGCCACCAATGTTAATTAGACCCCAGCTCAGATCCCCAATCAAATCTCAGATCAGACCTCCAATGTTAATTAAGACTCCAGAACAGACCCCCATTCAAACCCCCAATTTTAATCAGACCCCCATGAGACCTCAGATCAGACCGCTAATGTTAATTAGACCTTTGCTCAGACCCCCAATGAGACCTCAGAAAAGACCCAATGTTAATTAGTCCCTAGCTCAGACCTCAGATCAGACCACAGATCAGACCTCCAATGTTAATTAGACCCCAGGTCAGAGCTCCAATGTTAATCAGACTTTAGATCAGACAAAAAAAGTAAAATTAACTTAACTCTCCTGTTCTGGATGTTGCTCCTGAGATCCAGCGCTCTTCCTGCCACACTGTGCTGTGACCCTTGTGGTAAGGTGCAAGGTGTCATATGCGATGGCAGGTACGTGTCACCGAGGTTGCTGGCCTCGGTGAGGTGAGAGCCGGGTTTTTGTCTGCAGCAGCTAGTGCTGTTTTGACTCTTTTAAATAGCATGGCTGCAAAGCCGATCCGGGCCGGCTCTTACTGGGAGCAGCTAAAGAGTAGGGTGGGTGGCTGCTCCCCACGGTCCAGTCCGAGTTTTGGGCTGGGTTTAAAAGCTCAGCCAGCACCAGCTGCTGGGAGGGTGTGATTATCCTGGAGCCTGCTAACAGGGCTGAGGAGTTCTCTGTGCTGGAGGACGGAGCTCAGCAAGGTGGTGTTTCCCTGCAACCTGAAGGAGGAATCGCCTGCGGCTGAACCGACTGCTAGGTGTGAACCCGCACTTAAACCACCCAAGGTGACTGGACCCTGTGTTGGCCTGTTTTTGGTTTTGCCACATGATTTCTGTTGTGTGTGAACTGTCACCAAGAGACTGTTTTCATTTCTGGTGTGCAAGTGTGAATAAAACACTGTTTGATGCACAATCTGGACTCCTTGTTTTGCCTCTAAACTGCACCCGCACCGCTGTCTACCAGAGCGACTCCCACATTTGGTGTCGGATGCGGGCATGCGCAGTGAGGCTGGCGTGAACGCCAAACTTTGTTTGTTTTGCTGAGCAAAAGTTAATGTCATATGTCAAGCCGGCAAAGTTTCAACCCGTGAACCCTGACAAAATGGAGGCAGTTGTAAAAGCCTCGTGGAGGCCAATTTACAGCAGCGGGAGGCCAACAAGCAGCAGCAGGAGACCAACCAGCTGCTGTTGCAACATGTAATGGCGTTGCAAGCGACTGGAGCCTCTCACCGTGCCCATGATGCCCGGAAAGCGGTCCGTGCGGCGATTCCCAAGATGACCCCGAGGACGATGCTGAGACCTACCTGGCAGTCTTCGAAAAAGTGGCCGTGAGGGAGAAGCTGCCCCGCGACCAGTGGGCTGAGGTGGTCGCTCCGTTCCTGGCTTCGGACCCCAGCAGGTGTTTTTCGACTTGGCGGACGACCAAGCGGCCGATTATGACACCATGAAAGGAGAGATCCTGGCCAGACTGGGGGTGAACGTGCTGGTCCGCGCTCAAAGAGTCCACCAGTGGGACTTTAAAGCGACTGAGCCCGCTAGGCCGCAGTACTATGATCTGCTGCACAGGCTGCAAAAGTGGCTGCAGCCCGATCTACTGAGTCCCACTGTCATGTTGGATCGCCTGTTGGCGGACATCTTTTGGAGGGCCCTGCCTTATCCCCTCCAGCACTGGGTCGGCCAGGCGTCTCCGGTAAGTGCCCTGGAGATGGTCGACCTGGTGGAGCGTTACGAGGCCACCAGAAACCTGCAGGGGAGTCTTGCTGGGAAGGGGCAAGTCAAACCCCGGAGGCCTCCACCCCAGCTCCGACGACCGGCGACAGAGAGACCTGCACGGCATGTACCCCTGCGGATCCGCCTCCCGTGGTATGCTGGAGGTGTCAGGAGCCAGGCCACATCCGGGCCGACTGTCCGCATCGGGATGAGCCGATGGATATGAACTACGGGGGTCGTCACTCCCTGTATGCACGGAAGCTGTGCGCAACTGGCACCCGTGAGGTGCAGGACCATAACCACCTGTGTCAGGTAGAGGTGGGAGACTCTCTGGCGGTGGCTCTGCTGGACTCCGGGAGTCTAGTCTCCCTGGTAAGGGCTGCCCTTGTACGGCCTGCGGAGTATACTGGCCGTAAAGTCGGGGTCCTGTGCATCCACGGAGACCTGAAAGACTACCCCACTGCACTAGTGACTTTGTCCACCGCGGCTGGTAGGTGGACCCACGAGGTGGCTGTCGCTACTAAACTCCCACACGAACTGATACTTGGGAGGGACTTCCCGGTTTTCCGGCGCTGTGGCCGGTAATAAAGGTATCTGAGGGACCCGAGACAGGGGTGACCCTAGTAGAGTGGCCTGATACCCCTGGAAGGCCAGAACCCTGGGAGCCCGAGTCTGAAGGGCCGGCGGTAGGGGTGACCACTGCTCCAGCGGTAGAGGGGGAGACAACCCCACTGAGTGTAATGGTGGGAGACACGGAGGACTTGCCACCGGGACCTGAGTTGGCAGACCTCAATGTCTCCGGGGAAAATTTTGGGACCGCACAACACCGGGACCAAACCCTAACCAGGGCCTGGGAGAATGTGCTGGAAATTGATGGTAAACCCCAGAAACCAGGGGCTGAGTTAATGTTCCCACGATTTATTGTTCTGCGGGATATGTTGTATCGGGTGAACCAAATCCGAGGTGAACCGGTTGAACAGTTGGTGGTGCCCACAGCATATCGCAAGCTTGTCATGGAGCTTGCCCACCAACATGTTCTTGGGGACACCTGGGGTGGCAGAAAACCCAGGACCGCATACTGCAGCGGTTTTATTGGCCCAGTGTGTTCAAGGAGGTAGAAAATTATTGTAAGTCCTGTCCAACCTGTCAGATAACTAGCCCCCAACCTCATTTCCGTAGTCCTCTGGTACCTCTGCCAATTATTGAAGTACCGTTTGAGCGAATCGCTATGGATTTAATTGGGCCTGTACCAAAGTCTGCCAGGGGCCACCAACACATTCTGGTAGTTCTCGACTATGCCACTCGGTATCCGGAGGCGGTGCCTCTGCGACATACCTCAGCTAGGCTCATTGCCAAAGAGTTAATGGAGATGTTTTCCCGTGTGGGCCTGCCAAAAGAGGTTCTGACAGACCAGGGGACCCCTTTTATGTCCAAAGTAATGAGGAACTGTGTAAATTGTTGCGTATAAAGCAGTTACGGACGTCCGTTTACCATCCGCAAACAGACGGTCTTGTTGAGAGGTTTAACCAAACTCTAAAAAATATGTTAAAGAGGGTGGTGTCTAGAGATGGGAAGGACTGGGACCTGCTTCTGCCCTATCTCATGTTCGCAGTGCGAGAGGTACCCCAGGCCTCTACTGGGTTCTCGCCCTTCGAACTGCTTTATGGCAGACACCCTCGGGGCCTGTTGGATATCGCCAAGGAGGCATGGGAACAACAGCCTGTCCCCCACAAAAGTGTCATTGAGTATGTCGCCCAGATGCAGGAACGAATGGAAAGGGTGTTGCCCTTGGTCCGGGAGCATATGGAGGCAGCGCAACAAGCCCAGAGTAGGGTGTACAATCGTCAGGCTCGGGTGCGGGACTTCAATCCGGGAGATCGGGTTTTGGTTCTGGTACCCACCCTTGACAGCAAATTCCTAGCTAGGTGGCAGGGCCCCTATGAGGTGATCGAGAAGGTAGGGAAGTAAATTACAAAGTACACCAGCCAGGCGGCGCAAGCCGGAGCAGGTGTACCACGTGAATTTACTTAAGCCGTGGAAAGATAGGGACACAGCCGACGACCACAGCCCCCGGCCAGGGCTTCTAGGTGAAAAGGGTCCAGCCCCACAGTTCGAGGCCTGTGAAGCAGTAACCACGGTAAAAATTGCAGACAGCCTGTCTTCCAAACAAGTTCAGGAAGTCAGGGAGTTCATCAGTCGGAACACGGATGTGTTCTCGGACCTCCCTGGCCGCACGTCTCTCATCCAACATGACATCGTCACTGAGCCTCAGGCCAAGATCCGGTTAAAACCATACCGGGTACCCGAGGCTCGGCGACGGGCCATCGCGGAGGAAGTGCAAGTAATGTTGAAACTTCGATGTCATTGAGGAGTCGAAAAGTGAGTGGGCCAGTCCCATAGTCCTGATACCCAAGCCGGATGGGACGTTGCGGTTCTGCAACGATTTTCGCAAATTAAATGAAGTGTCCAAGTTTGATGCGTATCCCATGCCCCGAGTAGACGAGCTGGTTGAAAGTTTAGGGCAAGCCCGTTATTTTTCTGTGCTAGACCTCACTAAAGGGTACTGGCAGGTACCCTTAACGGAGTCGGCTAAGGAAAAACCGCATTTGTTACCCCGCAGGGCCTGTATCACTACAAGGTGTTACCCTTTGGCCTGCATGGCGCCCCGCCACTTTCCAAAGGTTAATGGACATAGTGCTGCGACCACATCGTCGGTACGCCTCGGCCTACTTAGATGATGTAGTCATCCACAGCACCGACTGGGAAAGCCATTTACCCAAGGTGCAGGCGGTAGTGGATGCCCTGAGGAAAGCCGGACTGACCGCTAACCCAAAGAAGTGCTCCATAGGGTTAGAGGAGACAAAATATCTGGGATATGTAATTGGGCGGGAGTCATCAAACCTCAGGTAACTAAGGTAGAGGCCATTCGTAACTGGCCCCGACCGGTCACCACCAGGCAGGTAAAGTCGTTCATGGGGATTGTAGGTTACTACATGAGGTTTGTGCCCCACTTTGCCACAATAGCAGCGCCGTTGACAGACCTCTTGAAGGGGCGAAAGTCTGGGAGGGTTAGCTGGAGTGAGAAGGCGGAGGAGGCTTTCGCCGCGTTGAAGTCGGCCCTGTGTGGGTCCCCGGTTTTGGTGACACCCGACTTCAACAAGGAGTTTGTCGTACAGACCGACGCCTCGGAGGTAGGCCTCGGTGCGGTACTGTCTCAGGAGGTCAACGGGGAAGAACATCCCGTTGTCTTCCTGAGCCGTAAGCTCAGTCCCGCCGAGTCCAGATATAGTATAGTGGAGAGGGAGTGCCTGGCTATCAAGTGGGCACTCGAATCTCTCCGCTACTACCTGTTAGGGAGGAGGTTCCGTCTGGTGACCGACCATTCCCCCTCAAATGGATGAGTCAGGCCAAGGAGAGGAATGCTCGGGTCACCAGGTGGTTCCTATCCCTGCAAAATTTCAAGTTTTCCGTGGAACACAGGGCAGGCCGCTTGCAGGGCAATGCAGATGCCCTGTCCCGCGTCCACTGCCTTACGTGTGTTCACCCCCTCAGGGTTGAACAAAGGGGGGGGGTATGTGGTAAGGTGCAAGGTGTCATATGCGATGGCAGGTACGTGTCACCGAGGTTGCTGGCCTCGGTGAGGTGAGAGCCGGGTTTTTGTCTGCAGCAGCTAGTGCTGTTTTGACTCTTTTAAATAGCATGGCTGCAAAGCCGATCCGGGCCGGCTCTTACTGGGAGCAGCTAAAGAGTAGGGTGGGTGGCTGCTCCCCACGGTCCAGTCCGAGTTTTGGGCTGGGTTTAAAAGCTCAGCCAGCACCAGCTGCTGGGAGGGTGTGATTATCCTGGAGCCTGCTAACAGGGCTGAGGAGTTCTCTGTGCTGGAGGACGGAGCTCAGCAAGGTGGTGTTTCCCTGCAACCTGAAGGAGGAATCGCCTGCGGCTGAACCGACTGCTAGGTGTGAACCCGCACTTAAACCACCCAAGGTGACTGGACCCTGTGTTGGCCTGTTTTTGGTTTTGCCACATGATTTCTGTTGTGTGTGAACTGTCACCAAGAGACTGTTTTCATTTCTGGTGTGCAAGTGTGAATAAAACACTGTTTGATGCACAATCTGGACTCCTTGTTTTGCCTCTAAACTGCACCCGCACCGCTGTCTACCAGAGCGACTCCCCACACCCTACATCGCATAGCGTGGAGTTACAAAGTGCGTCTACATCATTGCACGTTGCGCAGCTCACAGCACAGCATGCAGTGCTGGCAGAAGAAGACCAGGGAGCGTTGAGTACTGATAGGCCAGGAGGCACTGTATTCACCATTCCCTGGTCCTACTGTACTAATTAGCACTCCCATAATGGAAATTCTCATTGGTATTCGCCCTATAATACGCAATGACATTTAGGGGGAAAAAGTGTGTCTTATAGGTAGTTATATCTATTTCTTGTTCAGCTTAATGACAATCAATTTGGCTTCTGAGGGTTTAAAGGGCTAAAACAGATTTTCCAAACGAGTTTCTGGCAAAATAGCTACTGATATATAATTTTGATTTGTTATTCAGGAGTGTGGGAAAAGTGTGTTAATCCCTGTAAAGGCAGACATGTTAGTTGACATCCAGCTTTCCTTGAAACAGATAAAACTAAAAAAAATGCCTGAATAGAATTGTCAGCATGTTCACACAAGAGGAAAACTTAAGGATTTATAAATTACTTTTTATATTTTCGGGGAAATTCTCATGACTCTATTTTACCAAACACAATAAAAAACCTCAAAAGTAAGAGAGACTATTCTGGCCAGTTGTTAATCTGAGGTCCCTCATTATGAGAGATTTAGTTTTCTAATTTTAAATATAATTGAGGGATCTATGATAAATAGTTGTTTAGCTGATTGAAGACAATGTTATGGAGGTAGGGTTGCAGAATGTATTTTCTAGTCAGTGAGCAACTGAGCAAAAAATGGCTTTTATCTGCTGTTGTAACAAACATACCATTATCTACACAATTTCCATGCATTTTTATGCAATTTTTTAATAGGGTTTGCTAATGAATATAGCTCTATTTTTGAAGGCAGTTGCCCTATTTTGCCCTCAATTATCGAAGATTTGTTCACATTTCACAGTTCTGAGGCAAGTTAATGTTGTCGACCAGATTGTATTATCTGTAAGGAAATGCAGGAGAAAGTTTTCTTTGATTTTGCACATTCTTGTCAATAGTCTTTTGTACTAGACCTCGGCTCTGTAAATGGGAAAATACAATATTTTCTATATCAAAAACCACTGTTTTGATGTGGGTAGAACAAAATGTGCACACAAATCCTTTAAATTTAGCCTTTTATCTGGAAAAGATTGTTATCTTTTTGTGCAATGTAAATTTGACATTTCCAACCAATTTACTTGTTTTTCTTTCCAGGATCGGGGTAATGTAATTTGTGAAGAATCTCCAAACACCTTTATGTGTTGATCACAAAGACAAACAGTTTTTTTTTTTTTTTTTGCGTTAGAAAGGATCATTTTCTATTCAAAGATTCTATAAAAATGACATAAGCAAATATATTTTTAATTTTTTTCTTTTTTCAAACCTTCATTTTTCAAACCAGCACCTGGATCTGAATACTTTTGTAATTGCATGTAATTCAAAACTGAGTATAGCCAGTGAACTAATCAATAACATGTATCTGTATAGCGCCACCTGCTGATTGTTATTTTCCTTATTTTTTGTCCATCTCACTGAGCTGGTCGAACGTGCCCAAATTAAATGCTCAACTGCCACCATTCATATGTTTTGTTAGAAGCTGTGCCAAGCTAAGCTGCCAGCATGAACAGAATCTAGCAGAGCAATTTGAGCAGTGAATGTGGAAATCTCTGAACCCATGTTAGGAACAGTGCTGGTTCTAGCTTTGTTAGAAAGGTATTGTCATGTACTGTATGTTGTCTGATTTTTAGTTTTTACATCAATCATGGCATAACCCCTTTAGAGTAAAATTCTATATAGGTTTGGTGGTGCTCTCCTTGCGAGGTGTGGGTCACAGGAAAAGGTTCCCAGGCCAGGTATATAAGTGAAAGAAGAAAGTTCCTGGACACCACTAGTGGTGTCCAGGAACTTTCTTCTTTCCCTTTAGAGTAAAAGCCACGGATGAACCCAGCTTTTTATTGCAAACCCCAACTCATCATGATGCTGCTTGGTTGGACAACCCACCATTGCTGTTGCAGTTATTCTTATTATTCATGATATTTGTCTTGTTTATTCCACTCCTTGTTAAATTCTGTTCATACTACGTTAATATTGGAGGAATCCTCTTCCAGAACCCTATGCTGGGGACATTTTAACACACTGGTGTGCCCAAGTGGAAATGTTTCATGAGTGTGCCGCCCCCCTGGAAATTTTCATCTTTACAGTCAATGATTCTAAAATAATTCTAACTATTAAGGATTTTTTTTTTTTATACACATTAATGAGAGAGGATTTGACATAGAGGTAACTTTGTATCTGATTGTATTTGTTCTCCTTCTCTTTTCTTCTCCATCTGCCCCAGACCACCATTAAACATAATTTATCCAGAATATCTATGCTTTAAACAGATGACCTGTGAGTTTCAACGAATGCCATATAATGCTTCTTTCTGTGCGAAATGAACACCATCATGGGTTCATGCACCAATAGCAAACTGATTGTGTGGCATCCAAGGGACCCTCCAAGATCAAATTATAATTGTGAGACCCTCCCTTCAGATTGGGAAAGTACATTCTATTGAATTATTTGAATTGAATTATAACTGCAGCAATGAGAATCATTTCTGAAATCATTCACTAGAAAAAATGTTGACAACCATTCCCAATGTTAAAAATAGCAGTATTTGTATTCTATTATCCGACAACTGATTTAATTTTGCTTACATGCCATTCATTCCTCTTACCTGAATATAAAAATATTGCATCACTAGCAGTGGCGTATCTATCACGAGGCAAACAAGACATTTGCCTAGGGCGGCACTTGCCAATGGGGTGGCAAAATGCCTTGTTTGCTCATCGCATCTGAGTTTTCACGATCTCAGTAAGATCGTGAAAACTCAAATCCGATGGTATATTCGAACCCCCAGGCATTCCCATGGTAATGGGGACGCTTGCCTGGGGGTTAGAATATACAGGGTAACTAACACATGACCCGCTCCCTCCACCGCCCCACCTGCACCTGATGTGCCCATTACATCCCAAGTCTCCGCTTCTTACCACGAGGCCCTCCATTCTAGTCAGGGCCACGCCCCCAGCTCCTCTCTGAAGGTGACTTTCATGTGGGGCAAGACAGTAATTATCACTGGGGCTAAGTGGCTAACTGCGGCATAGGCCGGGCGACCGTGGCGGAGCTGCTCAGGCTGCAGGCCCGCGTCATCCTGACATGCCGGGACGTGTGTGTGTACAGCGCCGTGTGTGTAAGGCGCCCTGTGTGCGAGGAAAGGGTGGAGCCTAAAGGGGAAGGGATGGGGTTTACAGGGGAAGGGGTTTGGCCTTGACAAGAAGGGGTGGGTCAAATTTATATTAGGGGGGTGCCCGAGTTTAGTCTCACCTATTGCAGCACAAAACCAAGATACACCACTGATCACTAGTCCAAGACTACAATAGACCAACTGCCATTTAAGATGCTGCCAAGAAAAGTACCCGATAAAGATTCTGAGGACATAAAATTGTTAAATTACCTTTTTACAATTTCTTATTACTCAACTCATGAAAGAGTAAGAAATCTATGCTGGATAATATTGATCTCTATTGATATAAATCTTAAATATATTTAACCATAAAATGGAATTACTATCCTGTTAAGTCATTCAAATATCATATACTTTCCTCCAGTTTTTTCTTTGTTTGCTGGTTAACGATAGTGCTTTAAATTGCTGTTAAAATGAAGGATAATAGTAGTTAAATGTCAAACTAGCTCTTAGCAGGTTGAGTTTACAGAAATTGACCTCGCTGATGTTTCTGCCAGATCATGATAAAAGTTGTGGTTACTAAATTAATAATTTAAATTCATTTTTATCATGTTTGGACAAGCTGGGTACCAAAATCCAATCAAGGAAAAAGTCAACTGTGGTCAACTGGTGGAAGAGTAGAGAGTATCCTAAGTTTAGAGACATATTTTGAAATTCATTGCCATGCTGCATGGATTAGGATTTTTTGCCAAATTTTTTTACATTGATGTTATTGAAGTCAGTAATTTGTGTATAAATATGTTAAGATATCTCTGTTTTTCACGCGTGGCAAAACCATCCTGTGTAAATCCATCTTTAACGAGGTTGTCCAGTCCTTGTATACTGATGTCCTATGCTAAGGAGCTTGAAACCCAGCATATTCCAGAATATACTCAGTATGTCAGTTACTCTAGTATGCTCCTAGTTTCAAATGCACAACATATTTGTTGTAGAGAAAAACCAGGATTTAGTGCATAGGTATTAGATATATTTGTCAAAATTTACACTGATAACTAGCCACCAGTAATTTCATAATTGTCTAATTTAAAGGGGTTTTCCTGTAATCATGTAGGCCTTTCCTGAGAATAGGCCATCAATATCTGATTAATGGGGGTGTAACACCCTGCACCCCTCTTAATTTGCTGTTCTGGAATAGCTCGAGTGCGGACAGACTGCACAGGAATTACAAAGATCTGTCCATTGTGTAGTGGATGGAGATGGTTACTGCAGCATGGCTCCGACTTAAGTGAATGGAGTAATCACTTCCACCGGACTTGCTTCCAAACAATTGTTGGCATGGGTGTGGGGTGTTGGACCCCTGTCGATCAGATATTTATGGGTTATATAAAACCCGTTTAAATTAAACATTTATGATATTTGTGGTGGTTATTTATCAGTTCAAATTTTGTCAACTAGAGCTGTACCCAAGTACTTGTTGCAGTGCTCTCCGTTGTTTCTAGTAGTGTTGAGCGAATTGAACTTCGGATCATAGATCCGAAGTTGATTCATTTTAACACTTTGTTTTAATGCTGTCTGGAGACCTCTCTCCATACAGCATTAAAATATATTGCCTCATCTGAAGTCGAGTTTGATACAGAGGTACCAGCCAATACCAAACCCGACTTCAGATTCCGAATTTGAAACGTTTTTAAAGATGTGGAACTGATTACCGAATTCAGTCACCGCAGTCTTGTGCGACTTCGGGTGAAACACATTTTGCCTCCACTGAGGCAATACATTATAATGCTGTACAGAGACAGGTCTCCATCTATGATCCAAAGCTTGATTCGTTCAACACTAGTTTCTATATAAGTAATATTTAGACTAAATATATATAATTAAAGGGGTTGCATGACCAAGCAGAAAAATTAAGTAGAGGTCAGAATCATTCCCCTTTTGAAAGTCCCACTGTTCAAGTAACTGGTTCCTGTCACTATTTTTCTGGTCCCTGACCAGAAGTGATCACATGCCATTCCTATGACTGCTGCAGCCAATTACTGGCTTTATTGGCCATGTGTGCAAAAGTGACATGTAAGGCTCTGCAGTGTTGTGCCATTTCACCCCCTCCCCCCGTTTTTACTTAAAGAAGCACTCCCATAAAAATTTTTATTCTCTGCCTGTTAGAAATGTATACGATGTAAACTATAGTGAACGTAATCTTTTTACCACTGAGTGTATTTGTGAGTTATAACCTCCCTTTACATCCTCAGCTATGTCATGTGACCAACACTCTGACTCTCCACATAACACAGCATCTTGTGTGTGTGGACAGGAAACTAGTCTTTCTGTACATTCCTATGGAAGCCTCAATGTCAGTATCATAAGAATGTTTAGAGAAATAAGTGACTTCCTGTGTCAGTTGGAAATCAGAGTGCTGGTCACATGACACAGCTGAGGATCAGAAGGGAGGTTAGAACTCATAAATATAGTCCATAAAAAGATTACCTTCACTGCAATTTACATCATGTACTCTTTTAATGGATCAAAGAATAAAGATTTTATGGGCGTGTTTCTTTAAAGGCTATGTACACCTTGGGGGTATTTTGAATGGTTGAATTTTACTCATTTTTGGCTCGAAATCATTTCTCTGTTGGTCTTTATAAAAAATATTGAACCATTCTGTCACAAATAATTAACTGTTTGTCTAGCTGTGTGAATCCTACTTTCACTTTGTGCCGGTCATCTATTAAACCTTATCATTAAATTGCTAAAAGGTTATAAACACTTATTTAAGCCACATTCTTAACAGCAAGATAAGAATTGAGCTATAATTATTGTTTATAAGGTCAGAGTTCTGAGATAAGGAGCTGCCTGATGGGAAACAGTAAAAATACAGTTCATGCTACTAAAGAATCTCAAGGCTGTACAGTGAAAGGGGCTAAATTATTTTTTTAATAAAGACCAGTTGAAAAAAAAGATTTTTAGCAAAACACAATGGTTGTACTTACCATATGTTTTAATATTAAAAAAAAAAAAACTTTGCCAAAATGTCTTTCCTTTGCCACAGTTTGACATCTTTAACACATTTTTATATTTATGCATATATGTTAAAGGGCGATCTATATTTTTTAATTGATTAAAGAATTCTGGGGCTTGTATGAATTTTGATCACTTTTGTAAGGTAAAGTGACCAAAACAATGGCGATTTGGCCATTTTAATTTCATTTTCATTATGTCTTTCAACATAGGGCTAAGAATTTTTAATAGTGACCTTTAATTGTTTAGCTTTATTTGTTTTTAGTTCCCCTAGGGGACTTCAACTTACAGCCATGAGATCACTTATACTATAGACTGGAATGGTTTACCATTGCAGTCTATGGGAAAATGCGTTCCTTATAAGGGCTTGGTAGGAACTTAACTATTGAAAGCCTCTGAGCCTTCAGAAGGCCTCAGGCTGCCATATCAAATAAACAGCTCCCATGATCTTATTTCAGGGGGAGTAATAGTAATACCCTTTGACAGAATATTGTTTTATTTTACAGGTGATTCAGTTTTTCCAGTTTGGCTGGTTAAGGGGCTGGTGACATCATGACTTCCCACGAAAGGCAAGAAGATGCTTAAAGACTTCTGCATATAGAAACTCTGGTAAGTAATGTTTTGAGTCAAATGGTTCAGAATCTAGGTTTTCCATTTGTACTAGATTTACTTTAATTTTGTCAGTAATTCTTAAGAGTTATGCTTAAGTGTAATTTGAAGTGTTATGGTATATCTAGATAATATCCTTGTTTTTTCTCCAGATTTGGCTACTCATCGGAGGCAGGTTCGTTTGGTTCTTCAAAGACTAAGAAAATCGTCTGTACACCAAATTTATAAAATGTATCTTTGAACAATCCTTGCTTTCATTTCTGGGGTACATATTATCTGATAGATGGATCTTGAGAAGCTATCCGTGATTTTGAAGTGGCCTTGTCCTTCTGGTTTAAAGGCAATTTAATGCTTCCTGGGGTTCGTCAACTACTACCGCCAGTTTGTGCTGCACTTCTCTTCTTTGACAGCTCCCAACTCAGCCTTGACGCACAAAGGGGGCGAATACCAAAAGTCGGACTGCTGAAACTAAATCAGCCTTTCAAGCCTTGAAACAGGCCTTTTCTACGGCTCCAGTACTCCATCGTCCTGATGCTAGTAAGCAATTTTTTCTGGACGGGGATGCATCGTCTATTGGAGCTGGGGCTGTGCTTTCACAAAAGTCTCCCTCAGGTAAGACCACAAATAAGACAAGAAAAGTAAGACAAATATTGATTATACCAGGGTTGGACCATATTATTTTGTCCTACCCCAGGAAGATGCCTGAGAAACTCATGGTCACTAGCTTGTCTAGTTCCTGGTGTGAAGGTGTTTTTGAAGTTCTGCTTTGCTGTGTACCAGACCCTGCTTTGGAATTATCGGATTTTGCTTGTCTGCCGCCTGCCCCTGACCTTGGATTTCGTTTACGGACCTAGATTGATTGCTGCCTGCCCTGACCTCAGACTTCCTGAATATGTCCTTCATCACGGTGCTTGCCCCGGTATCTCTGACCCCCTGGTCAGCTGCCACTGACTCGGGCATTGCCATGGATTGGCATCTGGCAACTACCCTATGGCCCAAGCCTATCCTTACCATCAGAGGCTCTAGTGAAGACCAAGTAGTTGTTTAGTCACGCCCCTCCAGAGTATAGCCAGTCAGTGGTGCAGTGGGTCCATACCCGCTTGCATAACATCTGACCCATCTGACAAATCCAATTCAGCAACTAACCAGTCCTTAACTATTTTGAGTACTGAGCTCTATGGTTAGTTATGGACTCCTTCCCACTGCTATTTTCCTGAGCAGTTAGGTTTGTTAGTTTCTGTGGTGTTTGGATTGATCTGAATTGTCTTTGACCTTGTCTGTTTGTATTATTTTATTGCCTGAATTTGACTATGTCTTTCGTCTCATGATTTTGATAATACATACTAGTTTTCTCTTTTGTAAACCATTTCCCATGGCTTCCACATTTTTTCTCAACCCAGAGAAGCCCCTATCCAGGTAGGCCTTGTCTCAAGTGATAAAAATGAAGGGGGGAATTTATTATTCCCCCTACACCATTTTGCGACTTTTCACTGTGACTTTTCTAATAGCGATTAGCACTTTACACTGTCCTCGACAATTTACAAAAAGGGTAAGTGGTAAGGATGCGGTGTTGGCAAGGCCGTTGGCTCTGGCTAATTCATCATTATTTATGCCAGAAACTAGGAGCAAATAATAACTGAAATCTATGGCAGCTTCAAATTGCTGTAGATATCATTCCTGTGCATTTCTCAGATGATTGGCAATACATTTATCCAGGACAATTATCGGATTTGAGTATTCATTAACAATAATTCTCCAGACAATCAGGCCATGTAAATGGGCCTTAACTCCTGCTGAAGAGATCTCATATGATTGACAGGTAAATTTTTCAGTAGGCAAGTGAGGATGGCTGACAAAAATATCATATTGGTATTGTCCATTATTGCCATATCTTGGTGATTTAATAAGCCAATATGTTGACAATACAGGTATATCACCTAAGGAAGGGATGGGCAAACTGCGGCTCTCCAGCTGTTGTAAAACTTCAACTCCCACTATGCCCTGCTGTAGGCTGATAGCTGTAGCCAGACTGGTCATGCTAGGAGTTGTGGTTTTGCAATAGCTGGAGAACCACAGTTTGCCCATTCCTGACCTAAGGTAAACTTATCCATAGGAAATTGTCACATTAAAGCAATTGTACAGCACTTTTTATTAATGACTAGAGTTGAGCGGACACCTGGAAGTTCGGGTTCGACTGGTGCGGCCGAACTTCACAAAAAAGTTCCATCACCAAGCATCTCCACACTACCCCATGGAAGCGTTCAGCTGTCCATCTCCCAATTAGAAAAAAAAATAGAAAGAGGAAGTACCCCCCTACCCACCCGCGATCCCTGGCCCTGAATGCGAGGATTTCAAAATTCCTGGTTCTTTGAAATGCTGTCATTCTGACTGGTGGAGATGGATGGAGACTTTTAAAAATCTTATGGCAGTGGCTGTCCCACAGTACGTGGTTCCCAGCCGCCACTACTTTTCCAGTCAAGCCATCCCTTCCCTGCACAACTAAGTGGCAGACAAAATCAGGTGTGCACTGCGCAACGCCATCTGTGGCAAGGTCCACATAACCACCAATACGTGGACCGGTAAGCACGGGCAGGGAAGTTATTTCTCCCTAACAGCACTCTGGGTAAATGTAGTGGTGGCTGGGCCAGAGGCGGATAGCCGTTTGGCTCATGTCCTTCTGCCCCCGAGGATTGCAGGTAATTTCTATTTGCCTCCTGTTGCCTCCTACTACTACTCCACTTCCTCCTCCTCTACCACCTCCTCATCCTTTCAGCGTAACACCTGCACCACCAACATCAGCACAGCCGGGGGGGAAACGACAGCAGGCTGTTCTTAAACTCATCTGTTTGGGGGACAAACCCCACACTGCGCAGGAGCTGTGGACAGGCATGGAACAACAGACTGATGAGTGGTTGGTGTCACTGAGCCTCAAGCCCGGCCTGGTGGTGTGCGATAATGGGCGAAATCTCATGGCAGCTCTGGGCCTAGCCAGTTTGACATACATCCCTTGCCTGGCGCATGTGCTGAATTTGGAGGTGCAGAAATTCCTGAACACCTGACAGTGAAAATCAATTCAGTTAATCCAGCTCTTAGATTCTGGTGGGACAAATTCACTTTTATTGGTGCTCAAGGACCCCTGCGGCCTGAGCCGCAGATGTGACAGGCAAATAATTTTATTAAATTTGTCAGTTAGATTGTTGGGTAACATTTCCACAGTTATTAGGACTTTTTATTATAAATCGTAACAAAAGCTATACAAGGAACATTTCAAAGAGAGAGAATTAACCCGACCAGACTCCCAGTCTACACCCCCCTTTTCACTCAAACCACTCATTAATGCCCATTCACAAACTATTTGCAAATTTACTTATAAACATATTTAAATAACTATAAGTCAGATAAACGAAATAAACAAACAAAACTATATACATGCCTTACCCTTAACTTATAAGGCCAGTCATATACAAGTGGCTCGGAGGGTGGGTTTCTGCACCAACATAGGCCAGGTACACAATTGTCCAGCCAGGGCACAGTTCTGGAGGAATAGGAGGAGAAGAAACTGTGTTCACAGCAGTGTGGCACCCAAAGCAGCTCACGGCCATCATTTGAGCGTAGCTGGGGGCATACGGAGGACACAGATGATACACCTCCCACAGAGGACAGCTTGTCGTTGCCTCTGGGCAGCCTGGCACATATGAGCGACTACATGCTGCAGTGCCTGCGCAATGACTGCCGAGTTGCCCACATTCTAACTTGTGCAGATTACCGGGTGGCCACCCTGCTGGATCCCCTTTACAAGGACAACGTGCCATCCTTAATTCCGTCACTGAAGCCTGATCGGAAGAAGCCAATGTTGGTAGATGTGCTGCTGATGGCACTCACACCTGACACCGGGGGCTCAGTGGAAGCACAGAGGAGGAGGAGGAAAAAGTCGCCAACGCAGCTGGGTCACCGCCCGCACCTCAGAAGGCAGGGTTAGCATGGCCAAAATGTGGAAAAGCTTTGTCACCATGCCACAATGACCAGCACCACAAGCAGACATGGAACGTCTTAGCAAGAGGTAGCATTTTAGCAAAATGGTGGAATAGTATCTGTGCACACGCCTACACGTACTGACTGATGGGCCTTCCCAGGGTTGGGGCCCTGACCAAGAAGGGGCCCATCCAGGAGGAGGAGGACTAAGAGACTTTGTCAGGGCCCCCTCAACAGTCTTATACAATGAAATTATATATAGTGGCAGTATAATCAGTGTTGAAAAAAGATGGAATAGCTGCCTGGTCTGAGAGAGCGATCTTTAGTAGCCACAGGAATGGGAGCAGCATGAAAGAAAGGGGATGCTAAAAAAATACTGGGGGAGGGGGGCCCCATTCAAAAATTTGCTGTTGGGCCCAGTCATTTCTAGCAACGCCACTGGATCTTCTGCATTCAATTTCTGGGTCTCCAAATTGGGGACATAGCCTCTGCTTCACCTTCACGCCTTGGAGGTGCTGGCCTGCCCTGAAGCCAGTGTGTTTACCACGGCTGGGGGCGTTATCACAGACAAGCGCAGGACTTTAAAAAGAACCAGGCATGGATCCCGCAGGACTTGTTCGTACCTTATGCAGAATAGACATGTATACCGGCCTCATCCAACCATTGTTATACTACAGCGCACTTACTCTTTGTTTTCTTTTTTATAATTCCCAATGTTTTGGGGTCTACCCCAATTTATAAAAAAAAAAGAAAACAAAACACATTGTTGTTGGCGACTACATTTGGCAACAATGCAACCGCCAATTGTAATAAACTAAGTTCCCTGTCTGTTATGTAGTGCAGGGGTACTTTGAAAGAAAAAAGGGGTACAGATCAGCCAACAATCTGAACGCCACCTAATTTATAGCATATATTTCCCAGTCAGGTATACAGGGCAGGGGTAATTTGAAAAAAAAGGGGTCATGGAGCATCCCCGTCATCACTCATCTATTTGCCCCGCTAAAGGATTATTTTAAAAGTGTATAGAAGCCATGAGGGGGCCCCACTCTGCAGATTTATCATGGAAACACCATGGATATTTTACAGCATATAACTACAGCACCCAACAATGTAAACGCCGCCAAATTTACAGAATATAATTCCCAGTCAGGTATGCAGTGCAGGGGTACTTAGAAAGAAAGAAGGGGTACAGATCACCCAACAATCTGAAGGCCACCTAAGTTTACTGAATATATTTCCAAGTCAGGTATGCAGTGCAGGGGTAGTTTATGGCCCAAGAATGTAACATACGATTTTTTGAAATTTACCTCCCTGTCACCTGTGCAAAGCAGGGGTTTGTATATGGCAAAACTGGCAAAATGTTACCCACCAATGTAACAGATGATTTTTTGAAATTTACCGCCCTGTTACTTATGCAGAGCAGGGGTTTGTATACGGCAAAACTGGCAAAATGTCACCCACCAATGTCACAGATGATTTTTTGAAATTTACCACCCTGTCACTTATGCAGAGCAGGAGTTTGTATATGGCAAAACTGGCAAAATGTCACCCACTAATGTAACCGATGATTTTTTGAAATTTACCGCTCTGTCACCTATGCAGAGAAGGGGTTTGTATATGGCAAAACTGGCAAAATGTCACCCACCAATGTAACAGATGATTTTTAGAGATTTACCTCCCTGTCACCTATGCAGAGCAGGGGTTTGCATATGGCAAAACTGGCAAATAAAACAGTTTTTTCAGTGTTGTATGCAAAAGTTCTCTGTGGTACGACAGCACGGGTTTATTCCACCAACTACAGAAATGCACTATGTCACCGCATAATTTTAAAACAGGTTTTTCAGCGGTGTATGTAAACTTGCTCTGTGGTACGAAAGTACAGGTTTATTATAGCAACTACAAAAATGCACTATGTCATCACAAAATTTTAAAATAGGTTTTTCAGCGTTGTATGCAAACGTGCTCTGTGGTAGGACAGTACAGGTTTATTACAGCAACTACAGAAATGCACTATGTCACCGCAAAATTATAAAATAGGTAATGTAGGGGGACTTGACCTGCCAGAAAAAAGTTTTCCTCCACTGGGCTACCAAAAAATAATTAGACTGATATCCCTGGCAGGCTGGCACATATGCAGGTCAAATGCAGTTCCAAGGACACTGCAGCTGCTAAAATGGCTGCCGACCCCCACCTCAGTAACAGATGGATTAAAAATGTTTTTGCAGTATCACTGGGCTCAGGGCTGGGTACAAAAATGTAGCATAGCACCCTCAATAATTGCTGTCATTTGAAGATTTAACACCACCAGATTTCTTCCCTAATCTCTCCCTGAGAGCACCTGCAGTAACCTGTCCCTACACTAAGAGCAGCAGAGTGATGTGCAGCGCTATGTGACTCCAGCTTAAATAGAGGCTGGATCACATGCTGCACTTAGCCAATTACAACTATGCCAATAGTAGATATGGCTATGATGGCTTCTTAAGGCAAAGCAGTGAAACGCTTGATGATTGGCTGCTCTGCAGCCTTTTAAAAAGCGGGAAGAAATCGCCGCACAACGAACCCGAACTTTTACGGAAATGTTCGGATTTGGGTCCGGGTGCGGAAAAGCGGAAAGTTCGGTACGAACCAGAACTATACAGTTCGGGTTCGCTCAACTCTATTGATGATCTGTCCTCAGAATAGGTCATCAATATCTGATCAGCACATAGTGTAAAGACCAGGAAGCCATGCTGACATGGAGCACAGTGCAGATTGCTTTACTGTGGTAGTATAATGGAGAGGACTCCTGTGTGCAGAAGTCCTGACAATGTATTTCAGTGAAGCTTTAAACTCTGAAATGGGGAAACAAGAGGCAGAAGGAAAATAACAAGCAGCAACCTGGATGCCTTATCTGTAGTACTACTCATGTATCATGATCATGGTCCAAAGTCCCTTTATGGGTTAAAAAAAGAAAGTTCTATTTCCATCTCTCTGCTTCTACTTGTTTTCATTTTCCTTGCAGAATGTGTTTATTTATTTGCAAAACCGTCATATTAAGCTTTCTAATTGTGTGAGATATTAAAAGCTAATTGTCTCTTTGTGACTAGGAAGCTCTGATGAGGATTGTTTTCTCCATGCACATTTTGTACTGTAATTTTCATTTTTTGGATTGAGTTTTGGTTCGTACTGTTTATGTCCTTGTAACCTCCTCAGCTTTGCTTGTGCCAAGTATTTTAGCTAATAATAGAAGCAACTTGTCTTCTTTTTCAGAGAGCTGTAATGTATAATTCATGCCAGCATTTTATTTTGGGGCTTTGAAGCTCTTGAAACTTGTTACTAGTAACTGCTTTAAATGAGGATACCTCAAAAACTCTTATTATTAATAATGTATCACTAATGCTCCCTCATATAGATTGATATTCTATACAACTTAAAGGAGTTTCTTTTTCTCGTTAATGATATTGATGACTTATAGGGTCATCAGTATCAGATCTGTGGGGGTTCGACATCTGGCACCCATACAGATCAGCTGTTTCCTGCAATTTCCGGAGCCAGGATTAGCACTTTTAGTGGAGTAGGACGCACAACTTTTGTAGTGACCGTGCTGGTTACTACAACTCTGCTCCCATTCACTTGGACTTCTGGCTCCATTTAAAGTGCTAGCTCCAGTGCTGGTAGCTGCAAGAATTGATGTCCTAGCCTACAATCATCAAAATCAGTAGTTCTTCAACAGTCTTAAGGGATTACTCTTTTGGTGTCTTCCTTAACTTCTTAATGACCAGGCATGAGAAGGCCTTAATGACCAGAAGCAAAGTTACAGCCGTAACTTTTTTTTTTACTTTTTCCCTCACGTGGCTGTTTTAGGCCTTGTTTTATGCAGGAGAAATGATATAATTTTGTGACATTGTTCAGGGATGCATATAAGTTAAAGTGTAATTTAGGCTATTTTCACACTAGCGGCATGGACCTCCAGCAGGCTGTTCTGTCGGGTGAACAGCCTGTTGGATCCATCCTGCCGCTAGTGAAAGTGTGCCCCCGGACTACCACTCCGGCCCCATTGACTATAATGGGGACGGGGCGGAGTCACGGCAGCACACGCCGAGAAGCCGCCAGAGTAAATGCTCAATAGGGCTGTAGCGGTAGTCTGGGGGCACACGTTCACTACCAGCAGGACGGATCCGACAGGCTGTTCCCCCGACGGAACAGCCTGCCAGAAGTCGGTGCCACTAGTGTGAAAGTAGCTTTATATAATTTTTATGCTGCATAAATATATATATATATATATATATATATATATATATAAAAGAAAAACATTTTTGGTGTTGCTTTTGTTGTTTATCTTTTATGCCATTCACGTTTCACACTAAATAACCTGATAATTAAATTCTTCAGGTTATTATGGTCTTTTGGATACCTAATTTGTGTATTTTTTAATTTTTATTTAATGTGTGCATGATATATATCTATTGTACATTAAATGATGGTGATATTTTTTGGGTAGAGTTGTGAATTTTCTTTATTTTTTATTACATTATTTATAACATTTTTAAAATCCCATTATGAGATTACTGTTTTATAACTTTATTTCACATTTATAATGTATTAGCATGCTCCTGTATGCTAATAGATTATACTCAGTATGACATAGGCTACTGTTAGGGCAACTCTAGTGTGCCCCAACAGCAGGCTTACAGTGCAGACAGTCCTGGGGTCCTGGAGCACTCCAGCAGCCACTTTAAGGGGTTGTCTCATTTGTCTCATGTAGACAAAGTTAATACAAGGTACTTACTAATGTATTGTGATTGTCCACATTGCCTCTTTTGACAGCTTCATTCATTTTTCCATCACATTATACACTGCTCATTTACAGGAGTTATGATCACCCTGTAAGCCAGCAGCCGTGACTGTGTTTGCATGCTGTAGACCCTCTGGTGACTGGGACCACTAGTGTGTGCATAGGCTGGCACTATTTCCTATAGTGTGCAAGCACGGCCAACGCTTCTGGATTGCACAATATATTAGTAAGTGCCTTGTATTAACTTTGTCCACATGATAAATGCTATTTGCTAAGGTGAGACAATCCCTTTAACCCCCCTCACTTGTGGAGATGCCATAAAATGTTGCTGCAGACTGGGGACCTACACTGTCCACCGTCAAAAGACATCATGCGGTAGTTAAGGGGATAATGTCCCTCACTACTGAAATGCTATTTTGTACCATACAAATATGGAACCCACTTAGGGTGTACTGCAGTGTCCTGTACAATTTACAGTGGGGCACTACATACAATGCATGCAATTTTTTTTATATTTTTGTTATGTTGCTCCTTTTGCTAAAATAAAAAAATATAAAGTTTTCTCCCATCAATCTGCACTCAATCCAGCTTAATAAAAAAAATTAAAACTTGCATTTAAAAATGTTTGCAAATGTATTAAAAAAGAAAACTTGCCATTTTGTCTGGACATAAGAATTCAAAATGTCGGTCTCAGGACTGACAATGAATATCAGAGCAAAAGCCAAGCCATGAGGAGGAAAAAACTGCCTGTAGCACCCAGAGACATGATTGTGTGGAGGCATAGAGAAGGGTACAAAAAAATTCTGCTGCCCTGAAAGTTCCCAAGGGGACTGTGGCCTCTATAATTCTTAAATGGAAGAAGTTTGGAACAGCTAGCTGCCTCACTAAAATAAGTATTTTGGAAGGGTGGGGTGGGGGGGCTTAGTAAGAGGTGACCAGGAACCCAAATATCCCGTGTGCAGATGGGAGAAGCTTTGAGAAGGTCAAATATCACTGCATCATTCCACCAATCTGGGGGTTATGGCAGAGTGACCAAAAAGAAGCCTCTTCTCTGTAAAAGACACTTGAAAGTTTGCAAGAAAAGCATCTAAAGTACTCTTAGAGTGTGAGAAAAAGATTCACTGGTATAATGAAACCAGGATTGAACTTTTTGCCCTCAGTTCTAAGGGTCATGTTTGGAGGAAACAAGACACTGTCCAATACCATCCCTTCAGTGAAGCATGGTGGTGGCAGCATATTGCTCTGGGTTGTTTTTTAGCAGCTGGGACAGGGAGACTGGTCAGAGTTAAGGGAAAGCTTAATGGAGCAAACTACAGAGATATTCTTAATAAAAACCTGATCCAGTATGCTCTGGACCTCAGACTGGGATGAAGGTTTACGTTCCAACAATGACCCTAAGCATACAGCCCAGAAAACACAGGAGTAACTTATGGACAACTTTGTGAATGTTCTTTAGTGGCCCAACCAGATTCCTGACTTGAAACCAATTGAACATCTCTGGAAAGACTTGAAAATGGCTGTCCGCCGATGGTCTCCATCTAACCTAAGAATGATGGGGAACAATTTGAACTCTGTTTTATGTTAGCACAAGGCCGCAACATAAAATGTGAAAAAAGTGAAAGGGTCTGAAGACTTTCTGATTTAATTAGTATTAGATTATTATACATCTCCTTGTGGACATTTAGGTGTAGCGTCCCTTTAATTCCAGTTCAAAAATTAAAACCCTTTTTCTTTTCCTAACAGCAAAGTGGCTTTACATTTGGGACCATTCCTGAGCTGCCTGTAAGCCAATAAAACTACTAGCCTAACTGGTATTGACAAATAGAAGCCATTGGTGGTATTAATTTGTACAGGCTACATTATTTGGCAGCAGTTTTCATTAGACAAGGAGGTTTAAGATACCTCCTCGCTGCTCACAGTTATATCTCAGGCTGTATAGCATATATGTCAGGTCTTGTTTTAAAGCTTAGAATCTAAGAATGCTGTATTGTCATGATAGCCACCACACAACCTGAGATATAACCTTTAACAATCAGGTCTGGAGTGAGAACATTCCCGACTAGGTTTCTAAATGTAATATCTGTGGCTGTATGGCAGCTATTCCAGATTATAGCAAGGCCCTGCTCAGCCAACCAGTGTGGAGGAGGAGGGAAGTAGGGAAGGAGAGCTAAAGATCTTCTGTGCATGTTATCAATCCCCCATGAATCACATACTTGCTCTCTGATGCCACTATTTTTTTTCCAGAAAAAAATGAGAATATGAGCACAAATACCTTTTCCACTCTCAGTAGTGATATTTGATCTTTTTCCACAATTGTCTAATATTTTTGACGCATTAGTTTTATTTGGTTATATTTATCTACTTTTAGTACTTATATGAAAATCTGATGTACTTTTAGGTCAAATTTATGCAGAAATATAGAAAATTCTGAAGGGTTCCCAAACTTTTTAAGCACCACTATAAGTCACACCACATACAAAAACATTAATAAACTTTACATTTTATCAATGTCGCTAATTAAAAAGAAAAATCTTTAGAGCACAATATGCAGACCGCTTCTCTAGCAATATGTTACAAGTTACATTAATACCAATAACAATCATCACTAGAGAGGAATATCTAATACATTTCTGACAGATGGAAAAGATTTCAGTCAGTCAGAAAAGACATTCTCACAGCTGATATTCATGGAGAATATGTGGTTTAATGCTCCTTTCCCTGCAATAGTGTCCTTTAATTTTAAGGGCCACTGCATAATAATCTCTAAGTAGTACGGTAGACTCCTACCCCCCCCCCCCCAATAAGCAAAGAGGCTGTCACTAACAGAACCATAATTTGTAGCTTGGGGTCCGTCCACAGTGCAATGCCATTAGCAGGGCCCCACACCTATCATGCTTCATTTACTGCACTAGCCACCTCACATGGGGAAGAGGAACCTTCAGGGTCCCCTCTGGCTCCTTGGCCCAGGCCCAACCACACTCTTTTGCACACCCTATAGTTACATCCCTGGTCAGTAACTACAAACGGTCTGACTCTGTCCTTACAGAACGAGGAACTAGTAAGTTGATTCTATTGCTTTATGAAGGTATGCTGTTAATGCTTTACTATAATAGGCATACCCAGGCTACTTCCTAGCTGATGGAGACGTACAATAAATATGTCTATATTTAACTTACTCATGGGGTCATTGGATGAGACATAATTTTAAACTGTGGACTGCATGTATTAAAGCAAATGGCATATGTGAGATTAAAATTCCAAGTTGTGAAGGTCATTGAAGAATTACTGAGAATATTTTGATCCTGAGAGTGCTGAGATCACAGATATGTAATATGATTTATCTAGTATTCCCTTGGAGCGATATAATTCGTTCCTCTGAGGTACAGGTAGGAGGCACTTTGTCATGTGGTCTAGTAGACAATGTATCAGTGTGAACAATATGTTTACTGACCTCAGGTGTCATGATCCAAAAGATTCTTCAACAATTCTGTGTTCAGTGAGAAGAAAAGTAATCAGGATTTTCTGGTTGAATATGTTAAACTTTTACTGTCAATTCCTTAACTATTAAAACATGTTATCTGATATTTTTATTGTGGGGTGGCAAGTAGTAGAAAGATGATATCTAATATATAACGCTGAGTGTATGTGTGTATGTCTGCTAAAGGAATCCGCACCGTAGCATTTGCAATCACGAAATTTGGCACACAGGTACACGAGGGGTCAGAGAAGGTTTTAGACCAGGCCCCAGCTCTCTGGGACGTACCGTTCCTGAGATATTCCCAAAAAATTCATTAGCCAATAGAAGCCTGGTCCCATGACCCTTATCAGCCAAGAAGCTTGCTGGCAGTTCGTCTTCACACACACAGTTTTACTCCAGGTAACCATAACAACCCAGCCATGTTTCTTCACTGCTGTAGATGAGCTTTAAAGGAAATCTGTCACCAGGATAATCGCTATTGAAGTAAAGCCATGGCCTAATAGCACTTAGTACCTTATTTCCTGAGTTTTCCATAACAACTCTGTGGATGACACTGTTAAGGGAGCAGAATGCTGTGGAGGTCACAGTTCAGGGGGTAGGTAGGGTGGTCATTCAAGTCACCCTTAAAACCCCGCCCCCAGGTCCTGTTAATCCAAACCTCTGATCCAGTCAGGCCACGCCCCCCTCCCACTCCTCAGCTGACAGGGATTTAAAAAATGAAGTAAAAATTCAGCTTCTGTCAGCTGCAGGGGTGGGAGGGACGGTGACTTTCTCCCTGCAGCTCACACTCAGACAGAACAGTGCTGCTATCTTAGGGTGAGATGTTCAAAAGGACACAACCCCGATCTAGTTAGGCTACGCCCCCTGCCACTCAGCCAACAGGGATTGAAAAAATGGATTTAAAAATCAACCTATAGGTCCCGCAAAGCCACACCCCTGACCCGGTTAGGCCATGCCCCCTCCATTCCGCAGCCGATGGAAGTTAAAAATAAACTTCAGTTAGCTGCAGAGGTGGGAGGGATGGTGACTTTCTCTCTGCAGCTCACTCTCAGACAGGACAGTGTTGCTGTCTTAGGGTGAACTGTTTATAAGGCCATGCCCCCTATCCAATTAGGCCATGCCCACACCCACTCTCCAGCCGACAGGGATTCAAAAAATTAATTTAAGAATCAACTTCTAGGTCCCGCTAGACCACCCCCCCCCCCCCTCACACACACATAGCCGACGGAAGTTAAAAATCAACTTCTGTCAGCTGCAGGGGTGGAAGTGAGCGTGACTTTATCCGTGCAGCTCACGCTCAGGCAGCACTGTGCTGCTGTCTGAGAGTGAGCTGTTCAAGTGGACATCCCTGTGTCCGTCCAGGCCCTGCGTCAGACGGAGTCTTAAAGCCGGACTGTCCGGCCTAAAACTGGACCTCTGGCCACCCATCCCAGTTAAGGGAATGGTCCACTATGGAGGTCAGTGTTAAGGGGCAGATGGCTGTAAAGTCCACTGTTAAGGGGGAGGGCCCCTGTGGAGGTCACTGTCAAGGGGGTGGTGTGCTGTGAAACTCACAGTTAAAGGGGAAGGCTGCTGTAAAGGTCAAAATTAAGGGAGGTCTGCTTTGGAGGTCCCGTTTTAAGGGACAGGGCACTGTGGGGGGTCAGTGTTAAGGGGTGGGGGGCTGTGGAGATCACTATTAAGGGGCTGTATACATCACTGTTATAGTGGATACTGTCGATATCTTTTAATGACACACACAAACATTAAAAAAAATAGACCCAGGCGAAGTCGGGTCCTTCAGCTAGTAACATATAACTGTTAAATATGGAATGAATATTTGGCAAGAATAAGGAATAATTCTACATTAGTTGGTCAGACTTGTGTAAAAGCGGTATGCGTTATCTATCTATCTGTGAAAGCAACAGTATGGTCTTGCTCAGCCAATAGCATGAGTAGAAAGCTGAATTAGTATAAGCATCACTTTCTAATGTGTATTTATAGGGGTTCTGCCTGCCTCTATAAATGAAAAATCCATACTTATCTACTCTCTGCCGGTACTCTGTGCTGTCTTCCCTATGTCTATGTTCCTGCCCCCTCACTGTGTTTACCTTAGCTGAAACATGGGGTTGGTCACTAGAGATGTCACGAACTATTCGCCGGTGAACCGTTCCCGGCGAACATCGCATGTTCGCGTTCGCCGAGGCGGGTGAAGTGTTCGCCGAGTGCTGCTGCTGAATTATTAGGGAAAGCATTAGCTAGGCTAGTGTTCTGTGTCCACTCCAGTCCTCAAAGACTCATCGGCCTCTTTCACACGAGCGTGTCCGGATTAGTCCCAATTCACACGTCCGTAGTGTGTTGCAGATCCGCAAATTGCAGATCCGCAACACACCATGCCGGCACTCCCCATAGAGATGCCTATTCTTGTCCGCAGGCTGCGGACAGGAATAGGACATGCTCTATCTTTTGCGGAGCCACGGCCGGATGTTTCAGGGCCGAAACCCGGAAGTTCGGGGCCGCGTCTCCGCAAATGCGGAAGTGGAGAGCACATAGTGTGCTCTCCGCATCATGTCCAGCCCCATTCACAATGAATGGGTCCGCATCCATTCCGCAGAAAAATTGCGATATGTTAATGGGGCCTTAGGTCCGGATGCGTTGCGGATGCGTTCAGTGAAAACTGTGCGATTTCACAGGCAAAGCCATTCAGTTTTGCCTGCGATTGCGTTCAGTTGTTCAGTTTTTTCCACGCGTTTTGATGCTTTTTTTTTACGTTCGTGATAAAAAACTGACGGTTTACAAACAACATCTCCTAGCAACTATCAGTGAAAAACGCAACGCACCCGCACTTGCGGGTATAAAATATAGAACATGCTGTTCTATAGAATATAGAACATGCTGTGATTTTCACGCAATGCACAAGTGATGCGTGAAAAAAAACGCTCATGTACACAGACCCATTGAAATGAATGGGTCAGGATTCAGTGCGGATGCTATGCATTCACGTCACGCATTGCACCCGCGCGGAAAGAGCTCGTGTGAAAGGGGCCATCTGCTGTAAGGACAGCGTCCTGACAGCACCCTAAAAAGCCCTTTTTAGGGCTGGTACATCAGTCTGTTTTTTTTTTTTTTTTTTTAATGTATTCATATATATATATATATATATATATATATATATATTGCAGTTGCCTGCCCGTGTGTGAGAGGCCGCAGGCCCACAGACTGTACTGTGTGCACACCACTCATATAGAGTGGCACAGTAACTTGCAGATAAAAAAAGACATTTAATTTTTACCCTTTAATATAATTGCAGTTGCCTGCCAGTGTGTGTCAGGCCTACAGACTGTACTGTGCCCACTGCCCACCACTCATTTAGGGTGTCACAGTACATTGCACGGCGAAGAGTGCTGGATCAGGCCGTAGATGAGCATGAAGAGGAAGAGTTGTGGTCACCATCACCACCAGAAGCAGCCTTGTCGTCGTCGATTGCTGGACCTGCGGCAACAGAGAGAGAGGAGTCTGAAGAAGAGGAGTCAAAGGGGGAAGGTGGCTTTGAGGAGGTGGAAGACCAACCACAGCAGGCATCCCAGGGGGCTTGTTGTCACCTTTCCAGGACCCTTGGTGTTGTACGTGGCTGGGTGGAGGAAGAGACCTTCAATGACGTCAGTAAGGACAAGGAACGGGACATGGCTAACTTGGTATCCAACCTTGTGCAAATGGGGAGTTTGCAGCTGTGCAAATGGACTGTTTGTGGTTGTTTGCGGTGCGTTAAACGGGGAGTTTAGTCTGTCAGATTTTGGTCTGTCACTGTGAAGCGGGCGTAACCCTTACGCTATCTGATCGATGCAACATCATACCTGATCGTATACACACAGTGGATGTTTTAAAGCACGTTATTCCAAACAATTTAGGAATGTTTGGTGATTTATGCCCTTTATGGATTAAAACCCGACTCTGCGTCAGCTACGTAATTTTCCATGGGAGTTTTGCCATGGATCCCCCTCCGGCATGCCACAGTCCAGGTGTTAGTCCCCTTGAAACAACTTTTCCATCACTATTGTGGCCAGAAAGAGTCCCTGTGGGTTTTAAAATTCGCCTGCCTATTGAAGTTTATGGCGGTTCGCCCGGTTCGCCCGTTCACGAACATTTGCGGAAGTTCACATTCGCCGTTCGCGAACGGAAATTTTTATGTTTGTGACATCTCTAATGTTCACATGCTCAGCTGCAGCCAATGACTGACTTCAGCGGTGACGTGCCCACATGCAGCACACCATCGCTAAAGTCAGTAATTGGCTGCAATGGAGCATGCTTCAGCGGATGTAATTACCACGTGAGAACCAGAACATGGACAATGCGGGAAACAGCTCAGAGTATTGGAGCCATGGAGGGCATGTAAGTATAAATCTTCTGTTTACAGAGGCATGCTGGGGGCACTTGCAAAAGAATAATTATTCCCAGGAAACCCATCCAAGGTGGCCATATACATTAGACATGTTACCCATTGGGTGTGGAACCATTGTGTCAACTGAACAGATTTAACTTGGGGTTACTCCTAACTGTGTTATCCTGGAAGTCCCCTGTTTTCATCCTTTAACCCCTGTACAAGAATCTGGACTTTGCTGCAATGATATTACTAGTATGATACCTCTAGTAGTCTCCGGTATCTGCTAACCCATGGAGGTCAAAAGACCCCGATGTGGAGCACCAAGGGATCAGGCAGAATCATAGTCAGGAACAAGGTAAGGTCAGGGCAGGCAGAGTATAAGCAATCTAGTAGATAGTCTGAGGTCAGGACAGGCAGCTCAGAGTCAAAATGGAGATCAGGCAGAGGTCATAGGGTCAAATCCAGAAAATAGGCAGAAGTTGGTACACAGGAAGATAAATGAAGCTATGGCATGTTTGCAGGGAACTAGCAAGCTAGACAACCTATTAGTCAGGCACCCTCCCAAAGGGGAAGGTGCCTTAAGTATCCTAATATGGCTAGCCATTGGCTGGTGTGAATTAGGGTGTGCATGTGCTAGCCCTTTAAGAGCCAGAGGGAGCACACATGACCTATGAGCAGAGGGGAAAGGCCTTGAAGGCAAGAACCAGGCTGTGGCCTGCAGAAACAAACAGGCAACTCCAGTAGCTGGGCCAGACACTAGAGGGCAGAGGGAGACTAGTGAGTCTGGGATGCAAGAGCAGGAAAGCAGAGATAGGCAGGGGTGCACATGTGCTGCCCGGGAGAATGGAGCCTTTGCAGGCACAGTCTGCAAATATAACAAAATAGAATTTTGTTGAAATTCAACAGCAGTTAATCATCTGGTTAACAATCATTTTGCAGACACGGCCATACACATTTTAGTCGTTTTGGCCGTTACACTTATGCAGACTTCCCATACATGTTCAATGAAACTGGTGAAGGACGAAAGATCTTTCTGAGAACATTCTTTGAATGAAAGATCATTGAACCAACTATCAGAAAAAAAATTCAAACGTGGCCGACTTCTTTTCAGGAAATAATGGTTTGACATTGTCTGTTTTGGTCAACTTTAGACTAAGTGTGGCCACCTTTAAACAAGAGCTTGGGGCACTACTCTTCTGGTTCATTAATGCTCACTGCCCGGTTTTATTTATGGTATCTTTTAAGAAGAAGGGATGCAAATGAGGTCTTAGTAAGCTCTGCCTCTGATGCCATCAGATGTAAGGCAGCTATCCTATAAGCCAGTGTTTGACCTTTTAAACAGGCCTTGAGTCATGACTTGGATAATAAATAAGCCAGCATCTCATCTGCAGACGGCTGTTTCCTGGTACTGGCTTAACTGGGTAACAGGCCTAGGTCAGGATTTTGGGTGGTTCCCTGGGGGGTCCTACTGGGGTGAATGGAGCTGTGGCCATGCACTTTCTATTTATTTCTATGAGACTTCTGAAAATAGCCTAGCGCACTCGCTCGGCTATTTTTGGAACTTCCATAGAAGTCATTGGAACACACTCCAGCCATTGTGCACTCTTTGGAGGCCCCATTTTAGAGATAGGTGAGTACCCCAGAGGTGGGACTTGCACCTATCTGAAATTGGTGACATCCTAACGATATACCACTAATGCCTGAGGAGACACAACCCCTTTAACAGCAGCAATGGTCATTGTAACTAGTTAACTTCAATTATGCATTGGCTCATTGGTTCGTTATAATCTGTGCTTGCTAGTATATGGGGAAACACATCTGATTTACATAGAAACAGGAATATTTCTAAATAATTTTAATTATGAATTTCAACAAACAGCCCGAAGCTTTATTTAATTTTAATGCTTTAAAGACATTATTATCTATCTAGACATAACCTTCTCTGTTAGCAAATTATATAGCTTTGCAACAGATGTTAAACTTCGCCTGCAGTGTGATACTATAAAAGGAGGTTGCATAACCATTTATAAATTACCCAATTTACTTCTGTAGCTCTTTTAATATTCAAGACTGATTTGCTTACAACTAATGACAAACTCTGACTTCTCTTCCAGGAATGCAGTACTTTTTTCCTGGGTGTAGACAAATTCATCACGATAGCGTTTAGAAAATTGTCCTTTAAGAGATTTCCCCAAATATTCATGTCCTTGTTTATCGTGCTTAGGATGTTAGCAATTCATATGTAGGTTAATAATTCAGAGGCTGCTTCAATATGGATGTCAGCTATGCCACGGGAGATTGAAGCAAATGCAAGGTGCCCCTGCAGTGCTGGACATATTTGGAATGTGCAGGGGTACGGACAGGGAAAATGAGTTTTGGTGTTGTGCACATCAATTTATATTACAATTTTTTATTAGATTTTTAGAAAAGATTCTTTTCTATAACATTATGAATATATTTAAATAGCTGAAAATCAGATGACTCTTTGGTTCAGATCATAGCTTTGACACGATGAATGATGTAATCTTTGAATATAAATATTGCTTGTAATATTTTCTTGGTGTAAAAAAAACAATCTGTCAAAAAATATTTTAGAATGAGGATTGCTTACTCCACTAATTTTTCCTATTTCAGTCTTATTAAAAATGTGCACTGGAGTAAGGTGTGCCAATTTCATTATGACGCAGGTACCTCTTAATTAGGGATGAGCGAACCCCTGGAAGTTCGGGTACGCGGGTTCGGCCGAACTTCAGGTCAAAGTTAGGGTTCGAGAACCAAACTTGACCCGAACTTGAACCTGAACCCGGACCCCATTAAAGTCAATGTGGACCCGAACTTCACTTTGTTATTTTCCGCTATAACATGGTTATAACGGAAAATAATAGCATTCTTAACTGCTTACCGACCGCCTAACGCAGGATTGCGTCCTGCAGGCGGTCGGTCTATTCCTCTCTGACGCGCGGGCGCGTCATCTCGCGAGAGGCGAGATTTCCTGTGAACGCGCGCACGCGCGTTCACAGGATCACGTCGGGGACAAGGTAAACTACAGCCTGCCAGCGCTGATCGTGCGCTGGAAGGCTGTAGAAGTTAAAAAAATGGCATATCAGACGCTGTTTTGTTAACAGCGTCTGATATGCTTGCTGATTGTTCCTTTGGTGGTCCCTTTTGCTTGGGACCACCAAAGGAAACTTTTATAAGTGCACCAATCACCACACAGACCCCCCCCCCACCCATGTCACTGATTAACCCCTGATTAACCTCCGATCACCCCATGTCACCCCCCTGACACTAATTACCCCCCTGTAAGGCTCATTCAGATGTCCGTATGTGTTTTGCGGATCCATGGATCCGCGGATCCGCAAAACACGGACACCAGCAATGTGCTTTCCGCATTTTGCGGATCCGCACATTGCCAGAACTATATAGAAAATGCCTTTTCTTGTCCGCAATTGCGGACAAGAATAGGACATGCTCTATCTTTTGCGGAGCTGCGGCCGGATGTTTGGTGGCCGAAACCCGGAAGTTTGTGGCCGCAGCTCCGCAAATGCTGATGCGGCGAGCGCATAGTGTGCTCTCCGCATCACCGCCATCCCCATTCACACTGAATGGGTCCGCATCTATTCCGCAGAATTGCGGAATAGATGCGGACATTTTTGCGGACGTGTGAATGGAGCCTTACTACTTTTTTCTTTGCACATTTTTTGGCAGAGATTTATTCATCCACATTGATCGATGCGAATGAGGAAATCTGTGCCGTTTTTTTTTTTTTTTTGCACATTTTTGGGCAGAGATTTTTTCATCCACATTGATCGATGCGAATGAGGAAATCTGTGCCGTTCATTTTTTTTTCTTTTTTCAGCCCAGAGGCTGAACGGGAAAAAAAATCTCATTACCCGTATGCTCAATATAAGGAGAATCGCAGAAACTCCTAATGCTGACCATACGTGTAATGATTGCGGAGACCCTAAAATGCCAGAGCAGTACAAACACCTCACATGTGACCCCATTTTAGAAAGAAGACACCCCAAGGTATTCCGTGAGGTGTATGGTGAGTTCATGTAAAATATTATTTTTTGTCACAAGTTAGTGGAATATGAGACTGTAAAAGAAATAAAAAAATCAATTTCCGCTAACTTGTGCCAATTTTTTTTTTTTCTGTGAACTCGCCATGCCCCTCACAGAATACCTTGGAGTGTCTTCTTTCCACAATGGGGTCACTTGTGGGGTTTTTATACTGTCCTGGCATCAGGGCCGGTTCTAGGTAAAATGGGGCCCGGGGGCGAAAAACAATAAGGGGCCCCCCCTCCATGTCCAATTGTAGTAAGTTAGTTGCGGGCCGGTGCTGCTTGGGGGCCCCTAAGGACTCGGGGGCCCGGGGGCAATTGCCCTCCTTGCCTCTATGGAAGCACCGGCCCTGCCTGGCATTTTAGGGGTCCTAAAGCGTGAGAATCCAAATGCGTAAAAATGCCCTGTGAAATCCTAAAGGTACTCATTGGTTTTAGGGCCCCTTTGCGCATCTTGGCTGCAAAAAAGTGTCATTCATGTGGTATCGCCGAACTCAGAAGAAGTAGGGCAATGTGGTTTGGGGTGTATTTTTATATATACCCATACTGTGTGTGAGAAATATCACTGTAAACGACAACTTTTTAAAAAAATTTTATTCAAAGTTGTCAATTTACAGAGATATTTCTCTCACCCAACATGGGTATATGTAAAAATACACCCCAAAACACATCGCCCTACTTCTCCTGAGTACGGCGATACCACATGAGTGACACTTTTTTGCAGCCTGGGTGCGCAAAGGGGCCCAAATTCCAACAAGTACCTTTAGGTTTTTTATGGCTGCTCACAATTTAGCCCCGCCCAAAATGCCAGAACAGTACAAACACCCCACAAATGACCCCATTTTGGAAAGTAGACACCGAGGTATTCACTGAGGGGCATAGTGAGTCCGTCTGAGATTTCTTTTTCTTTTTGCCAGAAGTTAGCAGAAATTGAAACTTTTTTTTTTTCTCAGAAAGTGTCATTTTCCGCTAACTTGTGAAAAAAAATGAAATGATACATGAACTCACCATGCCCCTCCGCGAATACTTTGGGGTGTCTTCTTTCTAAAATGGTGTCATTTGGGGGGTATTTATACTATCCTGACATTCTAGCACCTCAAGAAATATGACAGGTGCTCAGAAAGTCAGAGCTGCTTCAAAATGCGGAAATTCACTTTTTTGCACCATAGTTTGTAAACGCTATAACTTTTACCCAAACCAATAAATATACACTTATTGGACTTTTTTTTATCAAAGACATGTAGAACAATAAATTTAGAGAAAAATTTATATAGAAATGTAGTTTTTTTTAAAAAATTTTACAACAGAAAGTGAAAAATGTCATTTTTTTGCAAAAATTTCGGTCATTTTTTATTAATAGCAAAAAAAGTAAAAATGTCAACAACAATGAAATACCACCAAATGAAAGCTCTATTAGTGAGAAGAAAAGGAGGTAAAATTCATTTGGGTGGTAAGTTGCATGACGGAGCAATAAACGGTAAAAGTAGTGTAGTGCAGAATTGTAAAAAGTGGTCTGGTCATTAAGGGTGTTTAAGCTAGGGGGGCTGAGGTGGTTAAGACAGAATGCTAAATAAAATGGCCATTGAGGAGGTTAAAAATAATAAAAGAAACTCACCTCATCCACTTGATCACGCAGCTGGTATCCTCTTCTTTCTGCAGGACCTGCAATAGGACCTGCGATGATGTCACCGCACTCACCATGTGGTGAGCGCAGGGACGTCACCGCAGCTCCTTCTATCTTCATTCAGCAGGACCTGCGATGACATCGCAGGTCCTTTTGCACGTCCTGCGGAAAGAAGAAAGAAGAGGATACCGGCTGCGCGATCAAGTGGATGGGGTGAGTCTTTTTTTATTATATTAACCCCTCAATGGCCATTTTAGTTAGCATTCTGTCTTAAGAATGCTATTATTTTCTGTTATAACCATGTTATAATGGAAAATAATGAAATCACCCGAACACCGAACGCGAAATTAAGTGAAAAAGTCCAGGTTCGGGTCCAGGTACTCTCCTCAGGATAGGTCATATATATCAGATCAGTTGGGGTCTATCACCTGGCACCCCCACTGATCTGTTGTATTCCATAGACGTCATTGCCAGAGCCAGAAGCAGAAGGTATGTTATGTAGTAGCACACTGTGTAGAGGCAGTGCTGGCATACTGCAGCTCACCTCCTATTTAAGTGAATAGGACATGAGCTGTATTTTATTGGAATGGCCACTACACAGTGGAGGGAGCCTTATGCTTCTTGCTCTGTCCACTGTTTTGTTTCCAGGGATGATGGCTGACAAAAACAGTCAACCGATGGGGATGCTGGGTGTCAGAGCTCACTGATATGATATTGATTATCTGAAGAAAGGTCATCAATATCTAGAAATGGAGAACCCCTTTAAATAAAATTCTTGATACTTGCTGTCACCACTAGAGGAAGGTTAGAAGCTTACTGTGTTATGATTGTTTTATGCACTAAGTTCCTTGGCTCCACTTACTGGTGGATGCAGACAATCTGAATGTCACATTTTTGCTTGCATTTAACTGGAAAAAGATCTGCGATCACAAAAAAGCAAAACAAACCACTGGGAATACTGGTAGATTAAATAAATAGAAGTAATGCAGAGCACATGACAGTTGAAGGACCATGATGTCATCGTTACAGGTTTCCAAAGAAGCTACTAAATTCAGAATTTTCCTTCCTACATTTGATCCTGGGGGCGGGGCGGAGTTCCAGCAGAGGCAGGGCAGCGCACGACGAGAGGCTGCCGGAATAAAAGTCCAACAAGTCCGACATTTATTCCGGCAGCCTCTCGCCATGCGCTGCCGTGCCTCCGCCTGAACTCCACCCCACCCCCATTATAGTCAATGGGGCCGGAGCGGTAGTCCGGGGGCACACGTTCACTAGTGGCAGGATGGATCCGACAGGCTGTTCCTTCAGGTGAACAGCCTGTCGGATCTGTCCTGCCGCGAGTGTGAAACTAGCCTTATATAATAGCTGAATAGTTGTGCATTGTGGAGCAGAACATATACAGTATATACAATATTACTACCTGCAGCAGCATCTCATCACGTCTGTCAGGGTCTTTGTAGAAGCTGATCTGTGTGTGTGTTTTTTTTTTTTTTTTTTAGCGCTAAACTTTATTAATAACCTGAATCATCTGGAGACAGGCAGCCATTTTACAACCATTTGCAGGCAGCCATGTCAATACACACAGTAATATAGTTACTGTAATACAATAAAATCATGATTCCCCTACTAGTCCTGTTTACGTATCTCATGGGAATGTCCTGTCTGCTGACCCGCACATCTGTGTCATATCGCATTGCTGCTTACTTAATGTCAGGCATTATGTGATGTGAGAAGTGTCACATGACTGATGCCATGTTTCAGTTAGGCCATGGATACATAACATATGACTGAAACATGGACTGTACCATTTTACTGCATATAGGGGTCAACCTTCTGATATAAGAAAGGTATGAATGCAGTTTTAAATACACGTGTATTAGAAAATTGTATGATTTGCTGTTATATAAAGAAATTACAAAAAAAGGGAAAACTTTAAAACCGTTACTGTGGTTTACTAGCCTGATAGCAAAAGAATTCAAAACTATTTCAGTACTGCCTATATGTCTAACATTGAGGAGATTGAGATGAAGGTACCACACATAGAAAGTACTGGGTACTTTATAAAACAGCACATTTTATTCAGTTCTCTATTCTGCATCTGATCTTTCTCTCTAGTTGTCAGTAAATGCTTAACAACTAAATAGAGTCCCAAATAGTTAATAATTACAGCTCTCACCAAATCTGCATCCATGCCAAAGTCACTGTGATCTCCACGATTAGGGTATTCATGTTTCCTATTCAGTACTGTAGGTCCCCAAGTTCCCAAGGTATCCAGTGGTGCAGTTGCTGATATTTACATGAGCGTCCAATAAGAAATCAAACAGATTGGCAAGTGGCCCACTGGCACATCGCTTGAAGTTTATTTTAATTTCCCTAGAGCAAGCGCTGAATTCGGGAAGTACATGAGTGAATATTTCAGGGATACACATTTGGAAATGGTGTTGATGAACACCTGAGGAGGCCTACAAGCCATAATATTGCCATGAAAATTGGAAATAACTGCGCAATCACAACACTTCCCATCATTATTATGAAAAGTTACGCTGAATCATTTCACATGGGAGTAACTAATTGAACATTTTCACACAAGATCGAGATGCTGTTTTCGCTCACTCTAGATGTTAGGCCCTTGTTTAACAAAACACCTGTATTAAGATGCTGTATCACATGGATTTCCTTTTCTTAAAGTAACTTAACCTTTCAGGACTTTCTGCATAGGGAGATCGATTTTCTCACACACTCTGCCTACTAATTGAGTTCTCAATACTCTTGGAAAACACAAAAATGTCAGTGTTAATTTTGCAAGAATGGCTAAGCCCCTTTATGATTTATTCAGTACTTCTGACAGTGCTGCTCCTTTTCTTCAAGGATCCTGGATTCTGTTTCAGTTGTCTCATTGAATTTTTTAAATTGGAACTCCTTGACACCTTGTAATATTGTGGAGTAAACAGGCCTTGGTGAAAACAACAGTTCTGATGTGGTTGGTTCCCTGAATGCTTCCAGACCACAGAAATATTTTTTCTCTGATTGAAATGATTTATCGCTTCCCTGTTGTTAAGTGAAAGGGAAGATTGGCCGTCAATTAGCTCCAGCTTTTCCAGTCAGCATTTCCTTTTTGCTATGGTGGTGTGCCAATTCACATGAGTTAGGCCACTGAAGATGTAGTATTCAGGTAAAGAATACTGAAGCTGGAAAATCGAAAAAGCCAAGGTCCAGAAACCTAAAAAGTATTAAAGGGAACCTGTCACCTGGCCTCTCTGAAGACACGGTAATAGGGAGAAATCTGTCAATCAGTGGCTGGAGGGGGCAGGACAGGAAAATACCAGACTCCGTTGTGGGAGCATTGGCATCGCACTACAAATGATAAGATCTAACTTCTCCCAACCTACAACCCATTAATGGGGTTGGCCCATCTCAGACATTGATGGTATATCACGAAGATATGACATTTATGGCAGATAGGTGCAGGTCCTACCACTGGGACCCGCTGCTATCTCCAGAACAGAACACCTGAAATGAAGGAGAGCCCACTGCGTATGAGCAGCGCACTCTCCATTCATTGCAGAAAATAGTCAAGTGAGCGTGCTCAGCTGTTCATTGCAGATCCATAGCGGTGAATAGAATTAGTGGTGAACAGATGGTGGGTGGCTTTTCTCCATTCACTTCAGGGGCCCCATTCTGGAAATAAGAGTGAGTCCCAGAGGTGGCATAGCATATGACTAAGCTCTTATGATCGAAACGCGTTAGAAAGATATTGAAGATGTATCCATGTTGATGTTTTGAAATAAAGTATAGAAGATTTTATACCTCCTACAGGAGTTCTGGGTATTCCTTTCTTTATAGATTGTAATCACTGATATCAGTTCCACTCACAGTTTCATATTCTTATTTAAGTAAGGCCATTCTTAGGGGGTAAAAAACTGGGCAATTGCCCAGGACTCCATTTACTGAGCAGCAAAACCTCAGAAGCAAACCAAAAGTACCTAGTATTTTTTTTGCTACATGTAGAGGTATTATTTGGAAATTCAATTGCAGTATTATGTGGGAACTATATGGCAGTATTTTGTGGGTTTCGTAAGAGTATTATATCTATAATATTTGATCACTATGTAGTACTATTATGTGGGCTTAATATAGCAGTATTATTTTTTCATTATATGTTAACTGCAATTATGCAAAAACTGCCTAAAAAATGGAAAGTGGGGAAGGGATGAGGTCTACTTATTTAATAGGGCTTAGTTTTTAAAGTGGTATATTTCAGGCATATTGAACATACATGAGTGTTAGGGCTAGCTGTATAGAAAACCACTCAGCCTCAACCAGCAATAACCCAGTGCTGCATGGTAGTTATGCTAACTATTGGTAAATAGAAATTAAAGTTTCAAGAGGTTTTATTAAAAAAGCTAAAACTAACTAAAAATAACCTAACTAGACTTGCCTTAAAATGACAAGAGTACAGCATTCTTTGTGAATTAAAGAGATACCGTGTTTTCACACAATTCAATTTAATAGAGAATGGTGTAATTAGCAAATTTCTATACCACTTAATTTTTTAAAAATCTGCTTGCATCCATCTGAAAAAAAAAAAACTGTAGAGTTGTGGCCACTAAAAGGCTAATTTCCTCCTAACTTGCAGTCCACTGCCTGTTATTAAGCAAGATCCATCTCTTGTAACAGAGACATAGAAGATGGGTGACAGGAAATGGGGGAGTGTCAGAGTGAGCTGAGATCCTGAGCCTCATAAAAAACCTAGACTTTCTGCTGTCTGAGGCGAATACTGAAACAGGGCCCAAACCCCCAATGCCTTAAGTAACCTAACCCCTTTCTTAACCTAAGCCCTTCCCTCCAGCCCTACTGTTAAAGACATACTTTAAAAACATTACATACAGCACTACAATACATACAGGGTAATAAATCACCACATACTGTGCCCACTATGCTTCCCAATACTATACTGCCAAAACAGATAATCCCCCTTTCTGCTGCCCCATCTTGCCCCTACCTAGTGCTGCCTGAGGCAATCACCTCACCTTGCCTTATTGGTGTGTCTTCGCCTTACACCCGCCTGTGTGTCTCTAAGTCTGATCTCTCTCTCTCCTTATCAGCTTTTTGAGCTCCATGGAAGAAAACTCAAATAGTGGGAAATAAGGGAAGTGAGGTCACTGTATACAGTACTGGCAGATTTCAGAGAAGGGCCCTGCACCTTGCTTGGGATAGAAATGCATCTAGCTGTGCAAGTGAACCAGGAAATAATAGGGCTGAGGAAGACATTAGCGAAACCCAAAACAGACCTGCTCCTTCACAGTTATACAGTATCTATGTATCTATCTATTTTTCATATTCTGTTCCACTATTAGTGTTGGGTGCGAATATTCGAATCGCGAATTTTAATCGCAAATATCGCCACTTTGAAAACTTGCAAATATTTAGAATATAGTGCTATATATTCGTATTCGCGAATATTCTAGATTTTTTTTCCTCTGAACCCATGATCCCTCCCTGGTTCTCACTTGTGGGCCAATGAGAAGGCTGCAATGTCTTTGTCTGAGCTTAGCAACATTCCTAGCAACCAATAGGAAAGTTGCCTACCCCTAACTATATAAGAACCTCCCCAGCAGTCATTTTCTGCAGTTTTTTGCAATTCTGAGAGAGACAGCAATGTCATTGCTGTGCTCTATGCTTTGCTGTGTCACATTACATTAGATAGTTAGTTAGTTAGTTAGTTAGTTAGCTTATATATATAATAAAGATAGTTAGTGGGAGATAGTCAGTGTAGGTTAGATAGTGATATAGTGTAGCTGGTTCCAGTGCAGGGTGTTAGGTAGTGTGATAGCTTCTGCTGTCTATACATACATGCTACAGGCAAGTTCACAACAATTTTTAGTGCACTAATCACTAATATGTGGTCAGACCTGCTAGAATGTAAAGTTGCACGTATTGCGCAAAAATATGTGCATCATAAATTGCCGATTTGCGCAATCGCGAATATATCGGAGCTTTCTATCTGCATATAAAGCTATTGTAATGTTCTGCCATGCCAACCATTTTCTCCAGTCTCAGGAAACTTATATGCGCATATTACATTACCGATTTTCGTAATCAATTTGCGAATTTAGGATGAATATTCACCCAAATATTGGTGAAATATCGCATTTTTTTTTCGCTTTATTGCATTTAATACTATAAGTTAACTTAATTGTCGTACAAAGTCTACATACTAGAACGTAAAAATGTTGTGGCCTTTTGATGCCCAGAGCCCCATGCTGCAAGATTTAATCCTTTTTATGAGCACAAGATCTTCACCTGGCAGTTTGTGTGGCCCAGTTATAGGCCATAAGTTTTATTATAACGTGTTGCATACGTAGTTTATAGACAAGACATCGCCAGGTAACAAGCTATGCTGATTAGTAATGCGTTCTGCAGACTGGTGAGTGTCATTTTTGAGAGTTTGGTCCTTGTTTTACATATATTTTCAGACAGAACCACATTGCATTCCTGCTGAGGATCAAGTGAGGGCTGCAAAAGAAATGATCTCTCCCACAGAGCACTTTCAGTTGAAAAAATATCAAAAGTTCTGTCAAAGTATTGAAACGTTTGCATAAAATTATTCTGAACTTTCAGATAAGATGTGCTTAGGATGTGGCATATTAACTTCTACATTTCACTTCAATGCTTTTTTGACACTTGTTTGTGATCTCTTTTACATCAGAGTTATGATGATATTTGATGCTTTAGACATTTGTATTACTTCTTTCTATAATGGTAGAAATATAATTAAAACATGACAGATTGCAGAAACTCCTTTTTTATCATTGTTTTATTATACAGTGTACTCGAATAATTCAATAATATATGATAACATTTTCACATATTATGTGTGTATGAATAGACACACTTATTACTGCAGTGTTAGAAGATGGATTTTCCGTGTTTCCGAGAAGGACGAGTTATTTCTTTATTGTACCTATCCGTACTATATGTTCTACATGACTTTGTCTCCGGGTTTACTCTTCTCTTTAGGAAAGTTTTCTGAACCAGGGTTCCCTGCCCAGGCGTAGCTATAAGAGGTCTTAACTAGGCCATGGAGCCTGAGGTGGTCCAAATGCACTACTGCCACCAAAGGAAACACCAGGATTATAAATGGCACATAGTACAGTACTAGTAGGTGGGGGACTATTACAGAATTTGCATTGGGAAACCGTGTGTTCCCATTCTCTGCTCATTCCATCAGACAATTTCTCTGATGGCCTAGTCATCTATGACAAAGACAAACATTTGTAATGCGCTTTTTCTCACAGGGACTTATAACATAGGTATAGTTGTGTGGCACAACTGGGAAATCAGTGCCATATAGGCACTCGACCCCAACACACAACGCACATTAGGGTCAATTTCATAGGAAGCCAATTTGCCTACGTGTAGATTTTTGAGTGTGGGAGGAAACTGGAGTACCTGGAGGAAATCCACACAGATTCAAACCTAGGACCTTAGCGTTGTAAGTCGCCAGTGCTAACCTTTGAGGTACAATCCAGCCCTAAGCTTAGCTCAGTTCTGATCAAATCAAAGCTGATCAAGCTAACATTTGTCTTAAGGAATTTTTAGTATAAAAACAATTTCAATTTTTATTCCATAGTCAACATGAAAAATAATAATAATAAATTACTATAAGGCTCTATAGTAGGCAGCATCAGCATGGGCTGCTGTCTATGTTAGTATGTACAGGATAAAATGATTTTGGCCTGCCTGAAGATGCACATCATAGGACAAGCAGGGCAGTCAACAAATCTGGGCTAAAATATAGAGTTAAAGAATTGGGGTAGGGGGTCTCCATGAACGTTAGGAATGATTGGTCTAGATAGGTTAACAAATCTGAACTGAATCATTTCTTTAAATAACATTATAGCAGTCAGACCTCAGTTTTTTTATACAGAGCTCCAAATCCCCAGTTTACTGCATAATGCTATACTCTGAACTCAATAATGCAACACAGTATGCACTTACTGTAGCTCTAAAGCATCCTCTAGTGGTGGGTGCAGTCTGACAGAATCTTTTTATTTAAATGTGTGTTTTTGCAGGGGATTTGAACCTTTTTATTGCAAAACCGCAAAATCTCCAACCACTAGCACAGGCAGCGCACTGAATGTAGGCAGGCTATTATAGCAAAATGATAAAGTACATGGAAGATATGCTGTATTGGACTGTAGCATTCAGGTTAAATTGCCGTGTTGGCACTTTGCGTTAAATAACTGGGTTTTGTATTGCAGTTTGGGCACTCTCTAAATGGTTCACCATCACTGCTCTATATAGGGATAAATCAATTACCTATGAAATCATGGACATGACATGTGCTGAATTCCTAGTGATCCAGTTCCAGTGTTTACACTCTGTAGGAAATCTGAACAGTAAGAGCCACAGTATGAAGGGTGATGGATAGAAGGCATCCAATACTTTAGAGAAGAAGTCTGGTGTCAGAAAAAATAAATAAATACATGGGATGCTTTCTTACCTGACAGATCCCACATAGTTCTCCCGGCTAGGCATTGTTTATGACATCACGTGGACAACATGTGACTGCTGGAGCCAATCTTTGTCCTCAGTCATGTACCAATGAGACCAGTGATTGGCTACAACTGTTAAGTGTTGTGGACATGACTTCATCGCTATATCCAGGTAAAGAGAGGCTAGACGTGAGAATTAGAGCAGTGGCAGGTATCTGTCAGGTAGGTAATGCTAAGTTTTTGTTTTGTTTTTCAACAGGAAGTCATGTGGTCTCTGGTTTCTTCAGATGGATAATTTTTAAACCTACCACGGTATATTAGCTTTAAAGCATTATGCCTTAGGCACAGTCCAAAATTTCTAATTAAATGTACTATACTGTACTTAAAGGGTGTCTGTCAGCAGTTTTGATCATTTGAGTGACAAATGTAGTGGTCTACTAGTTGGATGATACAGAGTTGAGAGTAGGGACTTTGAAACAGCTCAATGAAGCAACTTTAGGGAGCTTGCCAGAGCAGAACTTGTTAGAATTAGAGATGAGCGAATTTTTAAAAAATTTGATTCGGCCGATTTGCAGAATTTTTGGAAAAAATTTGGTTCAATTTAAATTTATTTGCGGCGAATCACATTAAAAAATGGCTATTTCCTGGCTACAGAGAGCCTTTATAGTGGTGTAGAACACTGTGCCTTGCAGTAACATGCAATATGCTGGGAGTCTGTTGTGGTAGTGTAATAATACTCTGAGTCAGTATGACATGCATATGGCAGGCATCGCTCTTAGAATCACTACACAGTTCACTTATTTGGGCAGTCAAAGGGCCAAAACTGACCAAATAACAAGTATGAACTAAGCCTTACAGGTCGATGTTAGCGCCAAAAAGAAGCGCACTCCTTTTACACTGCCGTCAGCTGATTCCACATAGATGTCTTCAGAACCTGTTCTATTAAACGCTTATACAGGTAAAGCCCCCCCCCCTTCCGACAGAGTGGAGAGGGTGTCAGCAGTAAGTTTGTGTTGATGACACTGATTTTTATGTCCTTCCTCTGATCCGTCAGAGCAATAACCCCCCCAAAAATGGATCCTGTCTGTTGAGCATCCGCATCAGAATTTGGTCAGTAATCGATCAGTATTGCTAATGCCAAAAAAAAACAGGAGTGGATCCAAAACAAAGATGACACGTGAATATTTGCCCGTTGAATGGCAAATATTTTTTTTGCCACTAATACACACCAAAAAGGTGTAATTTTCTCACTTCAACACACAACGGCTAATAAGCCCTTTTTCTTTTTCCCCACTAATACACGCCAAAAAGGACTTTAGAATATATCCGCTGAACAGCAAATATATATATATTTTTGGCCACTAATACGCGCCAAAAAGGGCTTTACAACATATCACTGCACTTCTGAACAGCAAATATATTTTACTTTTGCCACTAATACACGATAAAAAGGACTTTAGAACATATAACTGCACTGCTGAACGGCAAATATATTTTTCTTTTTGCCACTAAAACACGACAAAAAGGGCTTTAGAACATATAACTGGTCCGCTGAACGGCTAATATATTCTTCTTTTGCCACTAATACATGACAAAAATTCTGTCATTTTCGCTCTTCACCACACAACGGCTAATAAGCCCTTTTTTTCCCTACTAATGCAAGCTAAAAAATGCTTTATAACATATAACTGCACCGCACAAGGGCAAATAAGACATAGAAATATTTCCTTGTAATAAACCCTGTTAATGGCTGTATCAAACAGCACTTGCACCCCAATAACAAAAACGGTTTTCTAGAATTACACAGCTGTATAATGGCAACTTGGGTCCCCAGTCAGTGCAGCAAGGCATAATAGGATTGTTCCTATTACCCAGGCTGTAACCTCCCCTACTGAAACCTGTTCAGCATAAATGCTATGGAATGATTCCTCCCTATCCTTTCCCTACACCTTGAATAATCTTTCCCCGAACTTGTAAATCGTTTTTTTAGGACAATTAAGTTTTTTATACCACTGTCCCTAGTGCCTGCTGATGTCTCTCCCGGCACTAAGTACACTGGAAAATGGCAGACTCCAAGATGGCTGAGGCTATTTATAGGGCTGTGACATCACAGGGCACGCTCGCTGCTGATTGTCTGCATGCATGGCATTGTGGGTTAACCCGCCTTCCCAGAGTTCCCAGATTCGGTACCACAAAGTGTGAGGAAATTCGGATTTGGCGCGAATCGAATTTTTTCTGAAATTCAGATGGAATTCCACTTCGTCATCTTCGATTCGCTCATCTCTAGTCAGAATAAAAGTTCATATTTACACTGTACCTGATAATAAAGTTTCACAAAAGGTATGTTTGTCCTGCACTCTCTGGGCCCCACCTAGCTCTGTCAGCAGTTTTGCATGGTTAGAACTGCTGACAGATTCTCTTTATTGAGAAATGATTTGTTGCTAACAGTTAAAATGTTAGCCTTTCCTTTCCACTTATTACATAACTGTGATATAATGCAACAAATACTTGGATGATGATTTGGAGGATGGTGATGTGTGGTTTTGGAGACTGTGGTTTAGATAGGAATGCAGACGGTAACCCTGTGTGCTGGGAACTAACATCATAGGAAACATACATGTCACAATACAGTATACTGGACAAGAACTATATTTTTTAGCACTTGCATTGCTGTTTTATTGTCTGCCAGCTCTCTGAGCCTTTTTTCTTTTATTGGGATTTTTCTGTTTTATAATTATATAACTGATATTTTTAACTGATTCCATTCATATTGCTGGAAATTTCCCGTAGTTTTGCTAATTTTATTATGACATCTTGATATAAGATAACACATTAACTATACACATAACACCACATTAGATCATGTTGTCTATTTCTATTCCAGCCACATTAAATTTTCACTCCTGAAGATATATTACGTGATCCTCACCAATCTCTGGCATTTGTGAAATTGTTATTATGTGCGAAGCCTCTGCACTAGGTTCGGACATTAACTTCATTTCACTGAGTTGCACCGTTTGCCTGGAGACATTTCACAACTCCTGACATCATCTCTTCTAAGTGTAATTGATGTCATGTCATACAGTATATTCCCAAGCATATAGAACACACTGGCAAAGCAGATTTAGAAATGGCTCTATGATCTTGTTCAGAAATTTTCCTTGTTTCTTCAACCGAAAGAAAACAATGTGAGGACACAATGGCATTGAGAAAATTCAACTCAAATGTGTATACAAAGAGATGATGGTCCTGATAGTGATAGTAGTAAAATGCATGAAAACACGCTAAAACCACCGATAATAAATACTGGGAATGGTGGTGAATGGTGGTAAGGAATGGTCACAAATTGTGTAAATTAACTGTGTATTGCAAAATAAGATGGGGTCCCCACTAACTAGTGTAAGAAAAATAGCAGCATGTAAGCAATCATTAAAGGTAGGTATAATAGCACCCTGTATTATAAAACCCACATTATTGGGAAAAAACGGCATATTGTTATTCCTCACAAAAAAGTACAATGCTCTTGCACTTGATTTGACTCCGTCTACAACCTCTGGGCCCCATAGAAAGTGCTATGGCTGCTATGGCTATGGTTACCCCATTAGACATATTCTGTTATGGCTATAGTAACCCCACAAAACACATATTCAGTAGGACTCAATATGCATACAGTGCCGTATGTTGAGGCACATACATTCTGCAGGAGCATTTTCCAGGATCAATGACGAACACAAGGTGTGAGGAGAGCCATAAACAAGCTAAAAACACTTGCATGATTCTTGAAATTGCTATTGAACTACTTTTAACAAAAATAAATGAGTAATGCATGTTTCTTCATCAGCAAGTATTTACATAGAACATAAACAGAAAACGTTACATCTACAGTTAAATGAAGTGATTAATAAAATACATGAAATGCGCTGTAATGAAATACTAATGAGCACACAAATATGATTTCATTTTCAATTCCTAAATGTATAAAGAGCAAAATTATTATTTTTTAATTGAGATGTAGCAGCCCTATAAAATAGCTTGAACAATTTGGCAAACCACTATTTTAATTTATTGTACTCTAGTTCTGAATCTCTAGTTCTGCAAACCTATACAATACTTAAGCTTTGTCTATGACTCCTAAAATTCAGATCATTTGGTGATTTTAAAGGGGTTGGCCCACAAACAACTTTTATCACCTATCCAGAAAAACCACCATTTATCATGAGAATGTGGTCTCTGAGTTCCCTTTGCGAATGGAGCGGTAATGCATATGTATGACCACCACTCTACTGTCTTCTATGGAACTGATGGAGATTGCTGAGCGCTGTTCGATAAACATGAATCGAGTGGTGGTCAGGCATATGCACTGCTGCTCCATTCACAAAGGGGTCTCAGGAACCCCTGCTCTTGTGATCTCTGAGGGTCCGACTATTGGGGCCCCTATATTGGGGATAGATTATAAATGTTTGTGGGTCAACTTGTTTTTATTATAGTGAAACTTCTAACACATTTTAATAGCTAGTGCAATGGATGCACTAATGTCTTATGCCAAAACTTTAAATGTTCACTATGGTCCTTCAAATGGAGGTTTCCAAGGTTTTCAGTATACTATAGGTCCTTAAGGGGATGTCCAGATTTTACTAAGTGATGGCCTATTTTCAGGTCCGACACCCGCTGTTCAAGTGTAGCTCTGGTGGTAGAAGTCTGTCAACTTTGTAGTGGAGGGAGCTCATTTATACATTGAAGTTAGTGGGAACAATGTTGCATTTATGAGCTCTGCCTACCACACAGATGATGGATCTGTGTAGTTCCAGCGCTGACCTCCGGCATCAGAGCTATTCTCGAACAGTGTGGGTGCAGTGTGTCAAATTCCCGACGATCAGCTAGTGATGGCTTCTCTTGAGAATAGGCCCTTAAAGGGGTTGTCCCATGAAAAATATTGTACAGTTTTCAAACCAGGACCTGGATCTGAATACTTTTGTAATTGCATATTATTAAAAAATTTGCATGGCCACTGAGTTATTCACTGAAATATATCTGTATAGTAACACCTACTGTTTGTTTTTTCTTATTTCATTGTCCTGCTCACTGAGATGGCCGCACGTGCTCAGTTTCATCCCTCAACTGCCTCCTGAGCTGTGATAGGGAGAGCTGAGACACGCCCCCTTATCTGCAGCAGAAAATACACCCCCTTGAGATTTCAGCTTGATATAAATCTAGCAGAGCAATAAATGGAGATATCTCTGGATCCATGTGAGGTACAGGGCTGGGTCTAGCTTTGTTAAGCATGTACTATATGATGTCAGATTTTCATTTTTTATATTAGTCATGGGAGAACCCTTTTAGTTTAGTGCTGCTACCCCACAAGCGAATCCTTATAGATCCTTATATACTGACTTGGCCACATGAACAGCCTGCCCTTCCCTGCTGTCCTCCAACTTGTAGCATGAGTCTAACATCAGAACAGTATGTATGTCTTCCCTTTATTATTAATTCTTGCTACCAGCCCCCCTACTTGTACTGTTGATTAGTGCAGAGCTCCATACAGGTAATTAGTAATCTACTGTACATGCGCACTGCACATGTAGACGGCAAGAAATGGCTTTCCATTTTCACTCGCTGACTCAACACCGCACCAACTGCTGAAACGTATGGTTTGTTGTAATGAAAGAAAAGTAACTTTGATGTGCAGTAATAAAAGTGTTAGTAAACTCTTCCTGCTGCTGTAGTAAAGGTCACTGCCGTTTCAGTAAAGATGGACTTGAAATGTATTGGAAATGTTTGTGATTAACTTTAAAATGATTATATAACCTCTAGGAAGTCTATCTCTCACCTAACAGAGTTAAAGATAAAAGCGAAATTGACAAAGTAATCGTCATCCCAGCATGCTGTATAGCCTTTCATATCCATCCTTCTTCTATGTGGTATAATTCAGCACTGAGATAGATCGATACATGAATACCTCCCACACTTACAAGGAAGTGACACAATCCTCCTGCCTGCAGGCTCGAAATGTACTTATCTTTTCCGCCACTTACAGCAAATACCTTGTCAACAAGAAACACACTTTCTATGATTTTCTCCAACCATGAACTTCTCGATTTCCAGTCCATTTAATGACGGAAGTGGTCTAAAAATGGTCCAAGCTAATGCATCATTATTTCCTTCATTAGGATCTGGGCTGCTGAGATAAATTATAAAGGAAAATCAATGTCTACAGTGGCGCTCTCATTCATTGTACTACTCACAGTATTATTTTCTGACTTCTCCTTGCTTTCAATGAGAAAGTTATTTTTGCATGCTGGCATTGCCAATCACAACAGTTTTGTTGTTCACGGTCCAAGTGAGAAATACGAGAATGAAGGGGATTTAGATATAGATCATGTAAAGCTACAGTGGATATGACCGAATGAATTGGATATATGTATTAAAATATGTATTGTATTTGTACAGTCTGTTGCATCAGTTACCGGCTAAGCAGATTCTGTTTGGTTCTTACATGAACTTTGAAGTTGTGAATTCAATCTCTGGTAGCCAGCAGAATTGTATGGCAACACTTTTATCCCTGCAGCATGAGTTGTATCAAAGAAACTATGATGTTAAGCATTCTTCTGTCCTTTAACGGGCGATTCTAGTTTTCTGACACGTTCCTCGGTCCATTGAAACTATCCAGTTTAAGCAAACAAGTACAGTGCATTCGGAAAGTCTTCAGACCCCTTTACTTTTTTCACATTCTGCTATGTTGCGGCCTTGTGATAAAATAAGAAAAAAAATATCGAAATGTTACCCATCAATACCCCATAATGACAAAGTGAAAACAGAACGTTAGAAATCTTTGGTAATTGATTAAAAATAAAAGGTTTTCAGACCCTTTACTCGGTACTCAGTTAAACCTTTTGGCAGCCATTGCAGTCTTCCGTCTCCTTGGCTATGATGCCACAAAGTTTGCATATTTGGAATTTTTCTTCTCTGCAGATCCTCTCAAACTCTGTCTAGTTGGATGGGGACCATCAGTGGACAGCCATTTCCAGGTCTCTCCAGAGAAGTTTGATTGGGCTCAAGTCAGAGCACTGGCTGGGCCAGGGCCATTTCTGCCATGGGGCGAGATGAGAATCTCGCCACAGGAGGCAGTTTTCTGTATTTTTGAGAGGGTGGCATCCATACAGCGGTTAAACACTGCTGTTGGATGCCGCCACTGTTCTTTTAACCACCTCAGCCCCCCTAGCTTAAACACCCTTAATGACCAGGCCACTTTTTACAATTCCGCACTACACTACTTTCACCGTTTATTGCTCCGTCATGCAACTTACCACCCAAATTAATTTTACCTCCTTTTCTTCTCACTAATAGAGCTTTCATTTGGTGGTATTTCATTGTTATTGACATTTTAACTTTTTTTGCTATTAATAAAAATTTAACGACATTTCTGCAAAAAAATTACATTTTTCACTTTCTGTTGTAAATTTTTTTTTTTTAAAACTACATTTCTATATAAATTTTTCTCTAAATTTATTGTTCTACATGTCTTTGATTAAAAAAAAATCCAATAAGTGTATATTTATTGGTTTGGGTAAAAGTTATAGCGTTTACAACTATGGTGCAAAAAAGTGAATTTCGGCATTTTGAAGCAGCTCTGACTTTCTGAGCACCTGTCATGTTTCTTCAGGTGCTAGAATGTCAGGATAGTATAAATACCCCCCAAATTACACCATTTTAGAAAGAAGACACCCCAAAGTATTCACGGAGGGGCATGGTGAGTTCATGTACAATTTCATTTTTTTTCACAAGTTAGCGGAAAATGACACTTTCTGAGCAAAAAAATTATAAAATCTCAGACGGACTCACTATGCCCCTCAGTGAATACCTTGGGGTGTCTACTTTCCGAAATGGGGTCATTTGTGGGGTGTGTTTACTGTTCTGGCATTTTAGGCGGGGCTAAATTGTAAGCAGCCATGTAAAACCTAAAGGTACTTGTTGGAATTTGGGCCCCTTTGCGCACCCAGGCTGCAAAAAAGTGTTACTCATGTGGTATCGCCGTACTTGGGGTGTATTTTTACATATACCCATGTTGGGTGAGAGAAATATCTCTGTAAATTGTGAACTTTGTATAAAAAAAATTAAAAAGTTGTCATTTACAGAGATATTTCTCACACAGAGTATGGGTATATATAAAAATACACACCGAAACACATTGCCCTACTTCTCCTGAGTACGGCGATACCACATGAGTGACACTTTTTTGCAGCCTGGGTGCGCAAAGGGGCCCTAGTTCCAATGAGTACCTTTAGGATTTCACAGGGCATTTTTACGCATTTGGATTACAGACTTCTTCTCACGCTTTAGGGGCCCCTAAAATGCCAGGACAGTATAAATACCCCACATGTAACCCCATTTTAGAAAGAAGACACCCCAGGGTATTCCGTGAGGGGTATGGTGAGTTTATGTAAAATTTTATTTTTTGTCACAAGTTAGTGGAATATGAGACTTTGTAAAAAACAAAAATAAAAAATAAATATATATCAATTTCCGCTAACTTGTGCCAAAAAAAAAAACAATTCTGTGAACTCGACATGCCCCTCACGGAATACCTTGGGGTGTCTTCTTTCCAAAATGGGGTATTTATACTGCCCTGGCATTTTAGGGGCCCTAAAGCGTGAGAATCCAATTGCGTAAAAATCCCCTGTGAAATCCTAAAGGTACTCATTGGTTTTAGGGCCCCTTTGCGCATCTTGGCTGCAAAAAAGTGTCACTCATGTGGTATCGCCGTACTCAGGAGAAGTAGCGCAATGTGTTTTGGGGTGTATTTTTATATATACCATTGCTGGGTGGGAGAAATATCTCTGTAAATGACAACTTTTTAAAAAAATTTATACAAAGTTGTCAATTTACAGAGATATTTCTCTCACCCAGCATGGGTATATGTAAAAATACACCCCAAAACACATTGCCCTACTTCTCCTGAGTACTGCGATACCACATGTGTGACACATTTTTGCAGCCAAGATGCGCAAAGGGGCCCAAATTCCAATGAACTATATAGTTCTGGCAATGAGCGGATCTGCAAAACACATATGGACGTCTGAATGGAGCCTTACAAGGTTTGTGATCAATGACAGGGGGGTGATCAGTGACAGGGGGTGATCAGGGAATCTAAATGGGGTGATCAAGGGGTTAACAAGGGGTTAATAAGTGATGGGGGGGTAGTGTAGTGTTTGGTGCAACTTTACATAGCTACCTGGTCCTCTGGTGGTCGATCCCAGCAAATGGGACCACCAGAGGACCAGGTAGCAGGTATATTAGACGCTGTTAACAAAACAGCGTCTGATATACCAGTTTGATGCGATATATTTCGCTTCTACAGCCTGCCAGCAATTGATCATTGCTGGCAGGCTGCAGTATAACTAGTGAGACGCGCGACACTGTGAACGCAGGAAATCTCGCGTCTCGTGAGATGACGCGCCGATGCGTCCAATCAGAGCTACAGGACCGCCCACAGGACGCATCCGTGCGTTAGGCGGTCCTGTAGTGGTTAATGGGAGGGGAGCACCATTAAAATTATTGTCTCAGGCAGCAGATGCTTCACTGTATGGATTGTATTGGGCAGTGCCTGGTTTCCTCCAAACATAATGCTTAGAATTGAGGCCAAAAAGTTTAGTCTTGGTTTCATCAGACCAGAGAATATTGTTGCTCACAGCAAACTTTCATGTACCTTTTACTGAGGAGAGGCCTCTTTTTGGCCACTCTGCCATAAAGCCCCGATTTATGGCATGCTACAGTGATGTTTAACTTTCTGGAATTTTTTCCCATCTGCACAGAGAATCTTTGGAGCTCACTCAGAGTGACCCTTTGGCACTTGGGTACCTCTCTTACCAAGACTCTTTTCCCCCAATTACTTAGTTTGGTGGGGCGGTTATTCTCCATTTAAGCATTATTGAGACCCCTGTGCAGTTGGGAACTTTCAGTGCAGCAGAATTTTTTTTGCAAACCTTTCTCTGAGCTCTACAGGCAGTTTGTTCCTCCTCATGCCTTGGTTTGTCAGCTGTGAGACCTTATGTAGACAGGCTATTGTTTTTTCAAATCATGTTCAATGAACTGGATTTACCACAGTTGTACTCCAATCAAGGTGTAGAAACATCTCAAAGATAATCAAAAGAAGTGAGTGGCCCCCCAGAGCTGAATTTTAAATGTCATAGAAATAGGTTTGAATACTTATGTCCATGTAAAATGTCATGCAAAATTTAAGTTTTTCCTTTTTAATAAATTTGCAAACATTTCTAAAATTCCTTTTTAACTGTCATTATGGGGTATTGACTGCAGATATTTTGTTTTTGATTTTAGCACAAGGCCTCAAACAAAATGTAAAAAAAGTGAAAGGGTCTGAAGATATTCCGAACACACTGTAAGTAGACTTATGCATAATGTTGATTTCCTATTGGTAATTAGCACCAATAGATTCTGCAAAGTTTACAGAGATTGTCTTCACTCACATCAGTTACTCTTTTCCCATGGTGCTCAAAATCTTATTCCTTCTCAAAGAAGTAGTGTCTGTGTTTCAGTTCTCCAACAATGCATCCACAAAATATGAATACCTTCTATTTGCATTCCACATTTTCTCCAATCAATAGAAATGGCTATTCTAGTCTGCAGTACACACAAGAATAGGACATGTTCTACAGGGTGGCCCATGAAAAAGTAGCCTGCCACCAATATCTCCATATCAAACTGTCTAATGGTAAATCTGGCTTAGTTGTCCTTAGCAACCAATCAGAGCTCAGCTGTCAGTTCCTACTGGGCTGTGAAAAAATCTAAGCTGAGCTCTGATTAGTTGCTATGGACAACTTAGACAGATTTACTATTAGGCAGTTTGATTTGGAGATATTGGAGGCGGGCTACTTTTTCATGGGCCACCCAGTATAATTTTTGGAATAGCCACACAGATCTGCAAAGAATATGGGTGTGTGCCTGGCTCTATAGAAAAAAATGCAGTTAGCACACAAAATTACAGTTGTGTGCGTGAGGTCTTACTTCGACCAATTTCCTACATAACTGTTCCATTTATTGCTTCCTTATGGCATATACTATGTGTGCTCAATATAATATATATTCAAAATACATCTTCATGATTACCAAACTGTTCTACACATTATTATATACATTTCCCAGCCTATTAGACCATTATCATCTGGGGACAATATAATGATAAATGAGACTGCCCACAGTTGTGTGCTTGGGGACCTGAAAGTCCTCTACTGCTTCATTGACTTCCATTTACTGCTGCAGTAAGAGTCTTGTATTTGCCATAGCTTGAGAAAAGCTCTGGGAGGCCTGAAACATCGCTGCATCAATTTTTTATATTCTGAGGTAAAGAAATGCTATGTTTTATCTGGAAGCTCTTGTTCTGTTCTTCAATTCTATATGTTGGTGACCATGTGAAAGGCCACATTGAGTTAAGTATGGTGCATGGGACTCATGCTTCATGTTGACTGTTGGAACAGGTGGTTCACATGGAAAATGAATAAACATTGATGGCCTATGCTAAAGGTGCCCATATACCTTGAAAAGCTGTCGGTTGACAGCTATCTCTCTCATTTTCTTCAATACATATATATGTAGTAGTGGGTAGACGGCTCTAAACCTAATCAGTATCTATGGTAGAGGTGCAAGGACTGCTGAAACTGGCTCACCCAGCCAGATAAGTCAGTAATGAGGATAAAAATGGTAGCAGGCACACTCTTATTTGGGATAAAATGGATATTTTATTAGTAAAATTATGATAAAATAGTAGTAATATATCTAAGAGTAGGTGATTAGAATTTGGTGCAAGTGATAGTGAGTGAGTGATTATTTGTAGATAAAATATAATAATTTGAACATCAAATAGTATCAATATTCCTTTAAAAGTGGTGGTTACTAATTGTCTCAAAAGGTATGTGTCACAAATAAATAGGTAGTGATATAATGGGGGTATCCATAAATGGTTTAAAAAGGTTATAGGGTGAAATTCCGTAAAGGCAAAGTCTGTTTGGGTTCAATAGGGTTCTTATAAAATAAAATAAAATAAAATGGAATATCTTCTAGTTGATCCCACAAGCTATGTAAAAGAGGTTTCTGTGAAAAAGGTCTTGAGGTTAAAATCCTGAATAATGGTACAGTTGGTATATTCGTAGTACATAGCTCTGAGCCTTGGCGCGGCGTCCCGCGCGGTCTCTGGCTTAGAGATCTCCTACTCACTGGCCGGTAGAGTCTGATGTCTGTGATCCTGTGTAACGGAGCTCGGCGTCCTCGTGGTGAGCGCGATGGACTTCGCGCGCTTCTGTGTTTGAAGTTTGATCACGTGATCGCTGTATCGGTGTGGTAGCTAGTCCGTTTGATCGGTCCGAAGTTTGGACGGTAGGTATTATTGATCCTCTATAGTTGAGTCCTCCTTCTGTGTCTACAACTGCGATCCTCTGCTCAAACGCGTTTCGGGATTCTCTCCCTTCATCAGTGAGCTCCACCAAGCATGTATGGCTTTTTTACTGGAGAGAGAAGGGAAAGTCACAGCCAGACATCTCTATTGGCTTATTTACCTGGAGAACAAACGCGTTGGACATTGCAGTTCAAAATGCCCTATCCTTTTCTCCCTTGACAAGCAGCCATGTTTTTTTTATTATTATATTTTGTATTCCCTTTAATGCCCCTCTTTAAATAAAAACACTGATTATTGAATATGATTGCAATACTTTTTTAAACTTAGCAGAATAATGACACAGGATTAGACTTGATTATATCGGCATCTAATGGCCTATGGACTGAAGGAAACACAAAGATAGCTTTTATGTTTGTAATACAAAAAATTGCTGCAACTGTACTTCTGTGCAAATGTAATCTGATTTGACTAGCTCATGAAAAAAGTGATAAAGTAACTAGCCCTAGGTTTAAAACATAGGTGTCTTAACGTTCCTTCACTTTAGTTATCCCCTCTGGCATTTTAATTCTTGCAGTGCAGATACTGGGAAAGTATAATTTATTACCAAGTAGACACAAATCTTTTATAACGTTCCAGAGGGCTCAGGTAAAGCTGCGGGCTACATTTGTTGCATTGCATATCATTTCCAACAACTCTGGTGCACTTAATAGATTTTCTTGTATATACTGTACATTATGAGCCACTAAACATTTCTGGAAAACATGTTTATTTTATGACCATGTAAAGGTAGTTGTACTAGATGTACTAGATACAGTAATTGCCTGCACGACATTAACTAAGCTAAAGATGGATGGGGAAGAGCAGATATATGGATTTAATTAAACAGTTTTATCATAAAGCATTGGATAGAGTGAAATGTTTGTGTATTGTAGGCTTGGCTGCAATGAACAAAAAGGGGGGCACTCTTCCAAATCATCAGAGCTAGTGGAGAACAAGATGTTTCACACTGTTATCCTTGGAGGAGAAATCTACTGAACTACAGTAAGTAGAAAAGTCTGCTGGATGCTTGTTTGTATACGCTGCAGTTAACATGGTGCTATACTTCATATCTCTGAGCATTTCATAAAATATGTATTACATATTAAAGGAAATAAAACATACACTGGTGGTAGCTGCGGTCTACAGGAGAAACCATATGAATAGCATTCAACGAGTACTATTATGTTTTATGAGCTTACTCTTGTGCTTAGACTGGTAATCTGATCTCTAAATTTTATATTTTTGGAATTTTAGTAAGGACTAGTTTTATTGCTAGATCCCATGTGAAAGGTTAGAATTATGCAATGCTATAGTTCAAAATATAACAAGTGCAAAGCTCTTTATAGGGTAAGGTTAAAAAGGTTGTCTCATCGGTATCTGAGACATTGGTGTCACATCGCTTGGATAGGCCACCAATGTCAGATATGTGTGGGTCCCACTTCTGGGACCTGCACCTATCTCCCAAAGTGAATAAGGCAGATCCGTGTGGCCACCCTCCATTCACTTCTGTGGGAGTTCCAAAAATAGTCAAACCCTGACTTTGCTATTTCCAGCAGTCCCACTGAGGTGAATGGAGAGGTGGCCGTGCATGCATGTGTTATTTTTGGAACTCCTATAGAGGTGAATGGAGAGCATGCTGCTTATGCAGCCTTTCTCCTTCTGGGCCGCAGCATTGACTGAGACTTCAGTGATACTGTGCATTTATATTATGGCTGCTTTCTTCCTGAAACTTCACACCTGTCTATGGGTTGTGTTTGGTTTTGCAGCTAAGTTCAACTGAAGTGAATGGGGCTAAGTTTTCGTATCATGCACAACTTGACTTCTGAACCCATTTAAGGACTTTTCCAACTGGCAGAGACCCAACAGAGGTTTGTGGTTTTACGGTCATGTGACTCTGGGATTACTATGTTTTTTTAACAGATATTCTTATGTAGTTGCTTACCTCTTGTACAGCTTCCCATGATTTGTTTTCAATTCGGACTCTCCTGACCCGTTTTTACCATGTAAAACAATCACTCTGGAAGTTTACATCCTGTATGTAGCACTTCCTGTTGTATCCAGCCAAACCCATGCACTTCTCCTTTCCCTGCAACAATTACTTCTGGGGCCTGTTTTGGAGATAGTAATATATTGCAGAGGTAGTACACGCACATATCTGCCATTTGTGTGATATCCTGGTGATATGTCACAAATGTTGTGATGGGAAAATTGTTGTTGGATGAGTGTTAATGACTGAGCTTGCTTGTGCTCTCAATCGGGAGAGAGTAGAAAGTGGCTGTCATACAACTCTGTTAGCAGCTCTATCCCATAAGAACAAAGGATCGGGCATGCTGAATCCTACTTTACCCTAACATCAACTGTTAGGGCAGGAGAATGGGGGGCTCACTGCAAATTATATAAAATAGTGAGAAGGTCCTGCCAAAATTAGCAAACTTTTTTATCCTGCAAATGGCCACTTTAGACAGCATCTGCTGATAACTGTTTGTGTATTACCATCACAGACATCAGATTATATGCAGATTTAATTAGCTTTGAGTTTCTTTGTTAACCATAGACCCACATTGAAATGAATGTACCTGGCCCATCTGGATCATAACTGTTATTCCTGCAGATTACTAGTGGAGGCCCCTGGATCATAACAGTTATCAGACTTAGAAGGAGATGTTTAAACTCTCTTCGTCTGAGAACAATGGTAGGTATGATTTATAATTTTATTAAAGAAAGCTTAATCCCTGTATAATAAAAAAAAAAGTTATACAACTTTCTGATATATTGTATTTCAATTCCTCTCCATTTTCAAGATCTCTTTTTATTTTCCTTCAATTGAATCAATCTTGTTCATTTTTAGGGGCTGAAGACCTTCTATTCCTGTCCAGCTGACACTGGTTTCAAGAACAAATGATGAGGCTGAAAATTCACTCTGTAGGGCAGCTGACACGATTGGATCTTCCACCTTTATTATTGGGGCAATTGTCAACCCTTGGACATAAACCAGAATGTTTTCATCCACTCACGGTAATCATGGATTTTTTGAAAAATTATAGGGAATGTAAACTGAATGTATACTAGAATTTTACGTACTTTTCATTATGCTATGATTAAAAGGGTACTTTGGTTGTGTGAAGTTATCTCCTGTACTCGACTATCTCCATAATTCCCATGGAAATGAATGGAGCGGCCGCTCGCAAGTCCGACGGGTATCTCTGTTCTGTACCCCGGTGGGGGCCCAAGCGGTAGGAGCCCCATCATTCCAATAGTTATCCCCATCTGCCATGGTCTAAAGGGTATATTAGACGGGCAGATCTTCTGCCTGATAATTGCTAATGAGCATTCGTATGAACGATCGTTAGCGATCATCTGGCAGTTTAATACTGCCTCTGATTGCCAAAGCTCATTTATAGGGAAATCCAGATCTTTTAGCGTGCTGAAAGATCTGGATTTGCCAGCAGCAGATCGTGCTGTATAATCACATTCTTCCGTCGGCACACTGCCTGCATGGCAGGAGCGATTGCATAGTGATCGCTTCTCTCCATGCTGCGGAGTACATTGCTGCATGTAATAGCAACTGTGTCCTCTCCCAACTACCTGGCGACTGCTTGCAGAATCGGGTTGCCAAACACACCTTTAAGTCTTCTTCTCTGTAAACAGAGGTGCCGGACAAGGAGTTGCTCTTAGGAAGAAACTGGATCTTTCTGTAGGAACTTTATCCCCCTTAGACCAGCTCTTATACTCTTGAAATGTCAAAGAATAAGTAAATTAATTGTGACATGCACATAAGACAAAATCGTGAGACATAGAGGATCAACCTTTATGTTTCTGTCTACTTAGCAGTTGATTTCGACAATTGTTCCCTCTGATGCAGTAGAAGTAAAATGAACACTGATATCCAGTCACCAGAATAGTCTTGTATTTGGTCCACTTTAGCATACGTTAAAAATGTTTCAGTTAAAGGGAACCTGTCATCAACTTTAGGGTCACATAAAATAGTGACAGACATGTTGACTTCAGCAGTGTGTCACTGATGAGCTAAAAGTAAGGGATTGCTGAGAACCAGCATCATAATCATTGCAGCACAGGCCTTGAATAGAGTCAAATCTACCTGAGAAGAGTCATGGTTATTCCTAATCTCCTGCACTCTCACCCATCTGCTGATGATTGACAGTTCTCTCCTAGAAAGAAAGGGAGACAACTAGGTAGAAGACTGTCAGTCATCACCAGGTCGGCGGGGAGGGCAGGAATTCATGAATAACCAGGACTCTTCTCAGGTGGCCGTGACTCTTTTCCAGGCCCAGTCTGCAATGATTGTGATGTTGGTTCTCGGCAACCACTTACTTTTTACTTTTAAATGACAGACTGCTGAAATCAACTCACCTGTCTCTACTTTATGCTTCCCTTAGTATGGACAGCATAAAGATGATGAGAGGTTCCCTTTAAATAGTAGACAACATTCTACTTGTTTTAGCTAGTTATTAAGTCTGCATCTTTGATTCCCTTGCTCATTGCATATGTCATAAGGAACTATGGCTTACTTGCTTTTCCAGGCTTGTTCCTTGGACACAATTCTTCATTGTTCAATTATACATTTTTATCAACCACTCCTTGACTTGCTTATTTGCCCTTTAATCTTTATGTGCTTTGATCTACCACATTTTCCTCTAATGTGTGAAATCAGTGTATGTGAACTATATTTTTCCCCTCAAGGCATGAGAATGTCACATACAATTTGTCACTTTGTGGTTTGAGAAAATTAAATAACGTATACGAGTTTGGTGATCAGCCACATTATTTAAAAAATCCAGTTTTTCTTTTACGTTGATTTGCCTAGCTTTGTAGTAGGGGAAGGTTCTTCAAACTGAAGCTCTTCAAAACTCTTAAAAGAAAGAAATTGTACAGCATTAGTAAGCAGGGAAGATAAAAATGAATTGTTGATACCTCTTTAAAGACTACTTAGGTCTTTCCATTAGGCATGATATAACTCAATATCTGATCAGAAAAGTCCACAGTAGAGCAGCACTATGTTACCACATTTGGTGTATCCTATCAGTAGGAAAGAAGTCCTCCAAGGAACATGTGGGTGCAAACAAGGTCAGAGAGATGTCATAGATGTTACCTGCAGTCCTATGTAACACCCCGCATAACACAGTGAATTATTGTGTTATGTAGGGTGTTACATACTGTAGGACTGCAGGGAATATGTACAACATTATCTGCACACAGAAAGTTATCACTATTATCTGGGCTGTTACATAGAACTGCAGGTGAAAAATTCAAATTTTAGTTGCCAAATTTAAAATACATATGATTATGATAAAAAAGACTTAGAAGAGAAGATGAGACACAGGTCACAGTAGTGAGCCAGCTCTACATATAGGGGAATACAGAACCACATACCTCTTACATCTAGTGACATCTCCTCTCATGTAGATCTTCTCTTTCCTCTTCTCCTCCGTCTGACCCAGACCACCATGACAAATTCTTTCAGCTGCATCTCGTCTCTACAGAGTTTGTTAGATTTCTCATAATTGGGGTCATTTTCAAACTGGTGTAAATTAGAACTGGCTTAGTTGCCCAGAGCAACCAATCAGATTCCACCTTTCATTTTCCAGAGGAGTGGTCAAAAATGAAAGGTGGAATCTGTTGCTATGGGCAACTAAGCCAGTTCTACTTTACACTAGTTTGATAAATGACACCAAAGATCCCTATAGGGTCTACAGAAGTTATAATGTCCCCTAGAGTACCCCCAGTAATAATATCACCCTATATTGTGCTCCAGGTAATAATGCCTGTATAGTGTCCCCAAAAATAATGTCATCTAATAGCAACGCCCCCACACTGCCCCCAAATAGTAATTTCCCTCCACACTGCCCCCATATAGTAATTTCCCCCATACTGCCCCACATAGCAATTTCCCCCACACTGCCCCCATATAGTAATTTCTCCCACACTGCCCCATATAGCAATTTCCCCCACATTGGCCCATATATAATTTCCCCCACACTGACCAATATAGTAATTTCACCCACACTGCCCCATATAGTAATTTCCCCCCACACTGCACCCATATAGTAATTTCCCCTACACTGCCCCATATAGTAATTTCCCCCACACTGCCCCCATATAGTAATTTCCCTACACTGCCCCATATAGTAATTCCCACACACTGCCCCATATAGTAATTCCCCTCACAATGCCTTATATAGTAATTCCCCTCACACTGCCCCATATAGTAATTCCCCCACACTGCCCCATATAGTAAATTCCACCACACTGCAGCACATAGTAATCTCCCCCACACTGCCCCCATATAGTAATTTCCCCACACTGCCCCCATATAGTAATTTCCCCTACACTGCCCCCATATAGTAATTTACCCCACACTGCCCCCATATAGTAAATTCCCCCACACTGCCCCATATAGTAATTTCCCCCACACTTCCCTTATATAGTAATTTCCCCTACACTGCCCCTATATCGTAATTTGCCCTACACTGCCCCCATATAGTAATTTCCCCAATACTGCCCCCATACAGTAATTTCCCCCACACTGTCCTCATATCGTAATTTCCCCCACACTGTCCTCATATCGTAATTTCCCCCACACTGCCCCATATAGTAATTTCCCCCACACTGCCCCATATATTAATTTCCCCCACACTGCCTCCATATAGTAATTTCCCTCACACTGCCCCCATATAGTAATTTCCCTCACACTGCCCCCATATAGTAATTTCCCTCACACTGCCCCCATCTATTAATTTTCCCCTACACTGTCATCCATTAATTAATTTGCCCCCACACTGTCATCCATTAATTAATTTTCCCCCACACTGTCATTGCCATCCATTAATTTGCCCCCACACTGTCATCCATTAATTAATTTGCCCCCACACACACGTCAAGACAGGGCAGAACTGACTGTAACATCATGGGAGGGAATGGGACTGTCTTATGTGAGGACTCCTTTTAGGCTAGGGTGGGCGGATGCAAGTATGGTAATTCATGACAAGCTGAGTGCATAGGAACAGGGAAGCATGTCTACATGTTGCCAGGGAAAAAAGAAGGGTGGAGGGCATATGCTCATCATGTAGAGGGCAATATTCCGACCAAAGTGCCGTGACTAAGGATGGGAATATATGGGAAAACGGTAATGAGGAAAACAGATCAGGGTGGGATCACTATTTAAGTGACACAAGCCGCCCTTCCACATAGGTGTCCTGAAGTGAGTAAGCATAACACAAATGTTCCGGGAGGAAGTTGCAGCGGGAGAATATAGGGGTGAAATCACCACTTAGGTGACATAAGCCCACCCGCATTTAGGTGTCCAGATGTAGACAAGCATACCGCAGATACTCCAGGCACAGTAGCAGTAAGACCACTATTTAAATGGCACAACTAACTTGCTATTTTATGTCTGTTAATTTGCATCCAGAATCAAAGGTCCTCGGTCCACTGCCATGTGGGGTCACACTATGGGCGACAAACTCACTTTGGCCAGGTGTCCGACGGGCTTTGTCTGCAACAACTGTCAAGGTATAAAGGGCAAGACCCCCAAAGGTTTAGGGGAGACCACCCATTATCTTCACTGGAACTCTCAAAAATTAAAGAAAAGCAAATCATCATAGTAATGACAGAACGATGGATGCCCGACACATCCAAATCACAATCATATCTTGGATAATATCTTCCTGAATGGACTGCTCCAGCTTTCAACCTATCTTGGCACAGTAAGTGCGATCCCTCATATTCTCCATTGTGTTTATACTGCACAATATGAATATTTATTAATTGCACACTATGAAATAAGTGATTTATCTATTTGGGGCGGTACTGAACACACTCCTTTTGGGGCCTATTTAAGATGTATTATGCACATTATGTGGTTGCTTGAAAAAGACTCAGGTTGAGTCGAAACTTCGCGTTCTGTAATAATGCCTCTTAAATAAACACATCACATTTCTTTAACGGAAGGAGTGCTGCGATTTTCTATTTGGGCCAATATCTGAACAGTCATATATCTTAAAGGGGTTGTCTCACTTCAGCAAATAGCATTTAGTAATTAAGTATGTAGAGAAAGTTAATACAAGGCACTTACTAATGTATTGTGATTTTCCATGTTGCCTCCTTTGCTGGCTGGATTCATTTTCCCATCAGATCGTACACTGCTTGTTTTCATTGTTACGACCACCCTGCAGTCCAGCATTAGCCATACTTGCACTCTATAGGAAAAGGCACCAGCCTATGTGCTGTCTACGGTCCCAGCCACTAGAGAGACTGGCGCTGTTTCCTATAATGTGCAAGCACGACTACCACTGATAAATTGCAGGGTGGTCGTAACCATGGAAATAAGCAGTGTATAGTGTGGTGGAAAAATGAATCTTAAAAACAAAGGAAGCAATGTGGACAATCATAATACATTAGTAAGTGCCTTGTATTAACTTTCTCTACATGATAAATGCCACTTTCTGACGTGAGACAATCTCCTTGATTATTTGGATTGAGTTTGAGCAACAACTAAAAACATTTCATACCATTTTATTAGATTTCATGCCATTATTACCTTCAGCATCAGCATTATTCCATCAGCATACAGCACCATAAAACAGAAAAATCACTGTACTAGAAGCCAGTTGACCGCCTGGCATACCTCAGAAGTTCCATCCCAAACATTTAAAAAACTCCATTGTAAACAAGAGCCTGCAGTTTTCACACTGGCCACTAAGCCTAATAATAGGCTCCACTTTGTGATATGTACAGAGCACTTTACTGCAGTAATTTACTTATCATTACAGGCAGGATTAGAATGACAGATATCACCTCTATGTATAGATAACACTGGATCCACTATTCACAGTAGGTTATTGTTAAAGCTGATCTTGTCTCCTCTGAGCTCTGCACGGATCACAGAGCATACCTAGAATACTCTCCTATAGAAGTCAATAAGGTCCCCTCCTGATCATTGTGTCTATGGCCCTTGTGGCTGCTGTAAAGCAATTTTCTTAATGCTTTCTAAGGGTACGTTCACACGTCAAATAGGGCACAACTTCACTGCAACATTTGTCGCACCGATGTCGCGCGACAATTTTTATAATGGGAGTATATGTTGTCGCATTGCGATATGCAACATGCTGCGACTGCGACGCGACAGTAGCAGAACAATCCAGCATTAACCCTGGGTTCAGACCTGCGCGTTCTAGAAACGCGCGTTTTACGCGCTTTTTTGTCGCGCGTATTTCAGCGCGTCTTTGCAAATAGGAAATGCGCGTTCGTACGCACGTTCTTGTGATTGACTACTGTGGTGTCAATCACAAAACGCGCGACAAACGCCCCAAAAAAGCTCAAGTACTTGTTTATGCGTCGGGCGTTTTACAGAGCATTCAAACGTGCTGTAAAATGCTCAAGTGAGAACCAGGGCCATAGGAAAGCATTGGTTTTCATGTGTTGAGCGTTTTACAGCGCGTTTGAATGCGCTGTAAAACGCTCAGGTGTGAACTTAGGGTTAGGGTACGTCATGTGAACAATCTTGCTTGAACTTAAAAACAGCTCAAGCAAGATTGCCACTCCCATAATCATGTTCAGAAAATAGAACCCCAAAAAAAAAAAAAAAATGCAATCAGAATATTCAGAATAAAAATAAAGATTGTAAAAATATATGTGTTGCTATCTGGTTTCAAATGGCAGAAAAAATAATTCTGTGACACATTCGCTTTAAATCAAGCTTAAAGCACAGGTTTTTAAAGAATTTTATCTTGGCTATTTCTAATTTTTCATGTCACTGTATGTTACAAAAAAAAAAAAACTAAAATCCTGCAGTTTTCATACTGGCCGCTATCCTAATAATAGAGTGCTTCTTGGTCTGTAGATATCACTTTACTGTGTTTATCTGCTTATCCTTACATGTAGGATTAGAATAACAAATATCACCTATGTATATAGATAACACATGATTCGCCATTTATAGGTCGAAACTTATCTACTCAATCCTGACCTCTGCACAGGTCACAGGGCATGTCTAGACCCTGCCATAGAAGTGAATCCCCTCCAGACTATTGTGTCTATGGTCCATGGTGGCTGCTGTAAAGCATATCTCTAAATGATGTTAACAAAAGCTTAGGCAAGATGCCAGCTCCCATAATCATCTTTAAAAAATAGGATAAGAAATCTACAATCAGAAGATTAGAAAAAATATATATTAGTCACTGACTTGTTTTAACTAGCAGAAAAAAATTTAGGTGACACATTCCTTTAAAGGGGTTGCCTTACCACAGATAACCCTTTCATATAGCACCTGGGTCCAGCTCCTCTGCGCAGAGGAATCCGTGGCATGTAAACTAGGTTCAGTCGAAAATGGCCTTCTATCATATGTTATACAAGGACCACTCAAGCCTTGGAGACACGGGGAAAAGTTTAGACTTTATGAATCAAATCTGGCCTGTTTTTTTGTTTTTCTAGCTTGAAAAGGGGGCATGACTTAGTGAAAAGGGAGTCCGGCTTAATATGTGACAAGGTGCAAAGCTCCGCCAACATTTTGGCACATAATTATGGTCAGGGGCGGATTGGCCATAGTTAGGCCCCTTTCACATGGGCGAGTTTTCCGCGCGGGTGCAATTCGTGATGTGAACGCATTGCACCCGCACTGAATCCTGACCCATTCATTTCAATGGGTTGGTGTACATCAGCGTTTTTTTTCACGCATCACTTGTGCGTTGCGTGAAAATCGCAGCATGTTCTATATTCTGCGTTTTTCACACATCCCTGACCCCATAGAAGTGAATGGGGCTGCGTGAAAAACGCATTGCATCCGCAAGCAGGTGCGGGTGCGTTGCGTTTTTCACTGATGGTTGCTAGGAGATGTTGTTTGTAAACCTTCAGTTTTTTATCACGCGCGTGAAAAACGCATCAAAACGCATTGCACTCGCGCGGAAAAAACGGAAGAACTGAACGCAATCGCAAACAAAACTGAATGGCTTTGCCTGTGAAATCGCACAGTTTTCCCTGAACGCATCCGCAACGCATCCGGACCTAATCCGGACACGCTCGTGTGAAAGAGGCCTTATAAACACTGTGAGAATCAGGGACTCATGTACCCAGTCAGTGACCGGACATGCCCTCCTGAATTCAACAGCTGTGTCCCGTACCTTCTAAGCCCCCTGCTCCATAGCTTAGTCAAAGACAACTGGAGGAGGAGGACAGAAAATAGCAGCAATTCATGGCCACCACCCAGGACCAGCTTTTGGGGCAGTATATTGTGTAATTTGGTTCTGCTGGGATGGTATTTTGCACTATGGCATTTACACTCCGCCTAGTTGGGTTGCCCTGCCTTGTGTTAATTTCGACCTGCCTACAAAATGGGGTCATTTATTATTTTTTTTCTAGGCCCACATTAAGTTCCCAGTCACCCCTGATTATGGTGCAAAGTAAGCCAGCCAATAGGTGGTGTAAAGTCAGACAAGTGCCTAACCAGTCCCCACACTTATCACCAACTGCTATCTATTTTGGGGCATCATTTAGACCAGTTTACACTTGGTCCAATCACATGGTCCATATTACCATGGTGATGGACCATGTGATGTGACGTCATCACAGGTCCTTTAGTTCTTAGCTGATGCAGGGAAAGAGAGGACAGATCGCAACTACGCGATCAAGTGGCTAAGGTAAGTTAACTTTTATTATTTTTAACCCCTTCCTCTTCATTTTACTATGCATTCTTTATTAAGAATGCTATTATTTCCCCTTATAACCATGTTATAAGGGAAAATAATAAATTCTCCAGAAGACCCGAAACCGGACTTCAGTGATGAAGTCCGGCTTCAGGTCTGGGTACCAAACATGGCGATTTTTCTCACGCGTGTGCAAAATGCATTACAAATGTTTGCACCCGCGTGGGAAAATCGCGCATATTCCCGCAAAGCACCCCCCTCTTATCCGGGCGTCAAACATGACGCCCGTGTGAAAGAGGCCTAAATATAAGGGTTTTTACGTCTGTAAACTGGCTTTAAGATTTCTGTTCTAGTCATTGCACAGACAAGATCATTGTGCATACTGTAGTTCACAAAATCAAAAACAGTCCTCAACTGTGATCCATGTAACGTGTAAAAGTAACCGTAGGCCGTAATGTAATTGGCTGCTGCTGGCTCTAGCGCAGTTGCTCGAAGTGTGGCTGAGGACAAGCAGGTTTTTGTTTGGTAACACGTGTGAACCATTATGTTAAGCCCTATTTATAGCAAGCCTGATCTTAGCTACAATTTGGTTTGCATTTCCATTTCATTATTTAGTTACATTTCTAATTATTATAAAATAGTATCTGCAAATTAAACCATTCTTAAAAAAAAAATTCTAAAGTAAAAAAACTAAACCATACTTTTGTCTTTCCTGAGAAGAACAGATTTTTGGCAGTTACTTTGTTATGCATTTTGATTTGATGTCATAAGATCATGGTAAATTTCCAAGTGATATTGTCACTTTTTAAAAATGCTTGTTTCTTAGCTCATTAGCACATTTGTATATCTTTTTTCTTAGTTCCTAGTTAGAGTTCAATGTATTTTCTCACTAAAACAATTAGGCATATAAGACAGGTCCCATTATCTAGGATAATGATAGTATGTTCACACAGCAGCAGATTTGTTGCAAAAATGTTTGAGGCCCCTTGCAGACGAGCGTTCCTCCCGCAGCAAGTCCGCATCTCCGCTCCCAGCCTGACCTCCCAGTACTGACGGGATTCACATAGCATTATATTGATTTATGATGCTATGTAACCCTTACTGTTCTGGAATGTATAGGATAACATTGACAGCATTATGCCAGTGTTATCCAATACATTCCAGAACTGTATGGGTTACATAGCATCATAAATCAATATAATGCTATGTGACCCCGGCAGCGCTAGGAGTTCAGGCCGGGAGCTGCGATGCGGACTTGCTGCAGGCGGAACGCTCGAAAAATACATTCCATTCCACAATTGAGGGTAAATGTGTGTCTTTCTGCAAGTCCCATTCAGAGGAATGGGAAAATCTCATAAACTTCTGCAACAGGCCAGTTTGTAGCCATACTTTTCATGTACCCAGGGGTGTAGCAATGGAGGTTGCAGACGTAGTATACAATGCCCTGAAATGGCCAAGTAATTTAGGGTAGTGAAAGTGCTTTCCTGGAATATACTTCACTATCTGGTTTTGGTGGATTCTATAACGATGTCCAAGTATGTACAACTAATTGTATAGTTTGATGGCATTGGATTGAATAAAAGATCTCCACTTGAGTGCTGCCTGGATCTCAATAATTTATTGTGCTATTTAGACCTATGTCTGGTGAGGCTTGCATCATATAATTATTTGCTTCCTATCCTGCTTATATTCTGTTGATAGGCGGTGGGAGAAGAATTGTTGGGGGTGCAGCTGCTCTTAGGTTCCAGCAGCTTGACACTGAGGCAGGGGCTCAAGTCCCCGAAACGCATCTGGGTAGCTGGGACGGTGAACAGGATGTTTGATGAAGCTTCATTAATAATATTCCAAGGATCTTTTTATTACCGCAAGTGGCGATTGGAATTAGCGCAGAACACTCTTCCTCTTTGATCCATCTGCTATCATGCAACTACGTCCCTGACCGCCATGCGAGCCATTAGTCACGTGGGACGCCACGTTAGAGGCTAGTCACACGAGGGAAGCGGTGAGGACGGACGCCGGGATGAAGACCGGTAATGTACTTTAATAAGCGAGTAGCATATTGAGTGTCAGCGCTTGTTGCAGAGAGACTGCAGTTATTTTGTATCCACTCTCCGAAGAGACAAGTGGGAAGTGGATGGAACAGTGATAGCGGAGGGCTTGATCTGTCTCTAACTATGCGTGGAAGTGGCTTATAGTGAGCGGACAGAGTGTAACACCAATGTTACAGTTCGCCAAGTAAATGCAACCTGTGTGCACATCACTATATATCAGACCACTGGAGGTCCTTTAGGATTGCACGACCAAGAGACTATTAGCAGAGAGCGCTGCATAACGCAAATTTGAATATTAGAAGCAGTGATCCAGGCTGCTGGTGTTCACTGTATGGTTTTTATTGGCGTGTTTTTTATGTACTGTTTTATACAGAATGTATATTTTTAATTAAAGCATGTATTCATTGAATTGCTGACCAGTCTCATATATTGAGTGCCCCTACTTGTCATTATCTTTTCACTATAGTGGCTTGGGGTAAGCCACAAGGTGTGCACCGTGTCCATCTGTATTGGTTGGTGAGCTGCTTAATTTCAGTTTTTATGTAAAGCATCTTCCCTATTGGGAAGGTGCCTGAGCAATATATTCTTGTTCACTAGTGTCCTACAAAGGTGTGCTTGTTCTATGTTTATCCACCCATGTGTTTGCACTTGTAGCAATTTCTGCCTGTTTCCCAGGTATGACACTTCACTGCCTACCTCTCTGTTCTGACCCTGAACTGCCTGCCCTGATCTCGGATTGTTTATTTGATTGCACAAACACTGCCTGCCTTGACCTTGGCCTATCTTTGACTATGGTTTTGCCTGATCCCTTGGTTCTCCAAAACAGTGTCTGTTGACCCTCATGGGTCAGCCGTTACCTGACCAGAGACAACTAAGAGGTGGCAGCCTGGTAGTTCATCTGCAGCCAAGTCCATATCCCTGTACAGGGGTGTAAGGTTAAAGACCAGGGCCACCACTTTGATAATGCTCTTAGGAGTAGCCTCAAGCCAAATCTGTTCAATTGTCACAGTGAATACACTTTGTAAGAGGAATAATGGTCTTGAAATATTTTTTTATGGTTTCAGCCAGGCACATAGAGTAGTTCCATGGAAGGAAAATCATACCACAGAATTCAATGATATTTTAGAGAATTGATTGATTCACAAACTTGGACAGCAGTTTTGAAAATCTGCTTTACTATCTCTATATGACAGTGCCTCTATTTATACAGGGAGATTCCTAAAAACTGTGCCCTGACCTTAAAGTTGAATTGAAATGCTATGGTTATGATGACTATGCTCTTAAAATGAGAAGCACAATAATCATAGTTTTGATATACCAATGTCATATACCTAATTTTCCGGTATTGACTAGAAATCCAACTGACCATTGCATGAGTGTTAATGACCATGACTCCTGGCCCATTACTCCTGTTAACTATTGCCTATCCTTGACTTTTCTTATCAGGCTGTCTAATGAGGCTAGACCATGACCCACAGAATGAATAGTAATCACCAGTGAGCCATCTGCTAGTCCAGTCCTATACATTAATAAATCAGGCTTGATCACTTAAATGATTAATTTACATTTTTTCCTCATTATTTTTCCATTTTCCATGGGGCAGCAAGGCAAAATAAATACCCTAAGAAGCCAAGTCATTTGATATGGAATTTTCCAGGCTGTTCGAATGATATACTTTTCCAGTGCATCATTTCCTGTTATACACTGTGGAAAGAAAGATAGACACAGTTTAGAGCTTCATAAATTAATGGGGAAATTCACACATATCGATGTTCCTGGTAGGATATTCAGGTATCTAGCTTTCTGAGAGATAAAGGAACACTAGTGATTCCTGTTATGGTAGAATTAACAAATTTGTTTAACCTACCGTAAAGGATTTATGTCAAGTACAACATTGTGTTTCACATTGTAACGGCACATATTGCTCATACTATGTAATTATATCCCATTTAAAAGTCTGTCACTAATAGCAGCTCGTAGGACCAGAAGTGAGGATGTAAGAGTAAGCATTCTTACATTGACTTCTATATGCACACCTCCATCCAGACCAATCAATTTAAAGGGATTGTTCTACTTAAGTCAATGTACAGTAAGTGATATAGTATATATAATAAACTTACTCTTCATCCTCATGTGTATCTTTTTTTAAACCTGCCAATACATGTAATGATGTGATTGTTGCCCCTGCCTGTACAGGGGCCATAGCTGTAGGTTAGCTACTGTCCACAACTCTTCGTGATTATCCATTGTAAAGGGGTATTCCAGGATTTTACTATTCATGTCCTATCCACAGGATAGGCCATTAGAATCTGATCAACAGAAGTCCAATACCCTGCATTCCCACAGATAAGCTGTTCCCGAGTAGGTATGGAAGTGAATGGGAGCAGCTCTGCAGTTCTGTGCAGCCACGTCCACTACATAATTGATGGAGTTTTGTAGTTCTGGTGCTGACTTTCAGCATAGAGCTACTCTGAAACAGCTGGTATTTGGGGGTGCAGGGTGTTGGACCTCTGCCAATTAGATATTGATGGCCTATACAGAGGATAAACATCGCTTTAAGATGTAAGAAGGTTAGTAAGGCTAGCAATACACATGAGAAATATGTCTCTCCTGATCCCCTTGATCCAGCTGAGTATGCATGTGTTTTGAATGCAGAGAGGATCGAAAGAAGCTGCCTTAAGCCTCTGGCAGTGGCTTGTCTTTCTGAGAAGAAAAGAAGTACAGTATGAGGTCCATCAGGTGAGAGCCGGGAGATCCCTACATACCCTTAGATGGTCTTGTTCAGCCAACATTTTTCTGAATGTGGCCTGCTTTGCAATGATTTATAACCAACTGTTGCTTGTAGAAAGAGATTTTTTTTGTATATATTTAAAGGGAGTATTTCACCTCTCTCAAGCATTATTGGCTGTAGTACTATAGTACATGCATCGTAGTGCTGACACTATCTCCGGATTGCTACTTTATATTTATAAACTCTCCTCCCTTCACCCCCCTGTGTCTCCACAAACCGTAGTAGCTGTATTACATTGACAGGACTCATGAACTGTGTGCACATAATGGAGAAGTGCTCATCAGTCCTGTCAATGTATTATAGTGGTGGTTTACAGGTGGGAGGAGTATACTCATATTAAGTAGACATCTGGAATATATAGTACTGCAGTTAATATTGCTTAAGAGAGGTGACAGAATCCCTTTAAGCTGTGAGATCTGGGGATAAAAACATTGGGGAACATTTATTAAGACCAGAGTTTTAGAAGCCAGTCTTAATAAGGCCCTGTGCTGGCAGTGGATCCGCCAAAGTTATAAAGAGGCGCCAACCTATTCATAACTTTTGTGGATCAACAGTCGCTTTGAAATGTAAGCCAACTTTCTAGCTGTCTTACAATTATACCATTTTCTATGCCTAAACCAGGCATAGAAAATGGTAAATGAGACGGGCCTGCCCCTTCCCCGCCCACTTTTTTAGACCTGGAGTGGGTGGGGTGAAGTCGCACCAGAAATATGCCTGATATAGGTGTATTTCTGGCTAATAAATGACCCCCTTTGAATCAATACTAATAGTTCTGTGCTCTAAATGTGGGGTTCCTGTTATACGATTTTTCTGTCACTATTATGTTAATGCATGTTTACTGCATATTATCTGAATTCGTATTGTTCCATTATGTACAGGAAAGAAAGAACACTGAATATGAGCCTACCTGTTTGTACATAAATGCTGTAATATAAAAATACAAGGTAAAGGTGGATTCATGTGTACCATCATTTTATGCCATTGATAAATTTGCAGCAAAATTGACTTACTGAATTTAGATGTGGAATTACCTTTTGTGAAGCAAAGGGGGGAAAAATCTGACTGATAGCATAAAATTATGGTACCATAGTGAGTTAAACTTGCCGGGAAGTTATCAAAGCCGAACCTTCCAAATGTGTAACAGATATTTCAAAAGCACCATAAATTCAACAAATATCTCACAGTATGGTGTAATATTTTCTAAAACATAATTTCTAATAGGTATGTTAAATTCTCACATGTGTGCAAAAATGGGCCTATTAGGCCCCAAAGCAAGCAAAACAGCACAATATTTCAATGTTCAGTACAGAAAAGACAGCCTAAAGAGAGGCAAAAGTGTGCGATAAACTCTCCAATCTTTCCACCAATCACCTGGTAAGTAGGCACAAATATGGATCGGTCTTATCATGAATGCTGTTTTGTAAGAGCATGAAATATGATGGTTGAGGGTAAGGTCACTGTTGCGTTTAGCCTAGGTAGTCCTTGTCCCACTCTTCCAGTATTGGGATAGGTGGAGTGGCAGCAAAGTGCAGTGGCACTATATATATATATATATATATATATATATATACATATCACTGTTTAAACAGAAGTAAGATCTTGACCATCCAGTATATCTGGGCTTCTTCCAACACTTTTTCCCCCTCGTCTTGTGTGTCACTTCCAGCACAGTGTGCGTCGAGATGCAGAGCATCAGGCATTAGGGCTGTGCACCTACCCTATGCCTGCACAATTTGACCCTAGGCTTTTATTCCTTTTATATCGGGTCTAGTTTTGCACTCTTTTGAGAGTTGTTTCATGTAATGTTAAGTAAAGTATTAAAACTTATGTTTTAAAAAACATTACTTGATTCTTGAAGTCTTCAGGCCCTTTCACTTTTTTCACATTTTGTTTTGCTGCAGTCTTGTACTGAAATAAAAATTCTAATTTTCACCCATTAATCTGCACTCAATACCCCATAATCAGAAAGTAAAAACAGAATTTTAAAAGGTGACAGGTTCATTTGAACAATTTCTAAAATCTGAAATATTACTTTAGGTGATGACTCCTATGATACTTTAGAGAACTGCCCTATGAGAACTATTGCATGGTATTTGTGTAATATTCTCATGTCCACTCACGTGTGAGTGGGTGTTTATGCTTTAATTAATCTTTATAACAGTTTACTACTTTTAAATGGGAATTCTGCCCAAAGGTCTTCAGGCTTCTTTGAACTGGATTCATTCCAGTGATGTATTTTCTCACTGTGAATTGAAAATAAGATTTATTTTGACACATTTCAGATTTGGGAAGATGAGAAACATACACAAAGGCAAAAGAAGAATGGAGCATATTATTTAGCAATACAGGAAACATGGCTAGTTTAATGTATATGAAGTAATGTGCGGCTTCTATGATTTCATCGTGTATGGCTATGTAGTATGCAGCAGTGCACAGTCAGGTTATTGCTTGCAATTTTCTCACGGGTCAACTGACTAAACTGTGGGAGGATCACGAAAGAGCTTTGGCTCAAACCCCAGTGAAAAAAAGTTGGCTGCGTGTAGACAATCAGTCTAGTGAAACTCATAGCATTCTCAGGCACATCATACTGGTGGAGGAGGAAGGAGATAGAATAACCTTGGCCTGTCTCTGTGAGAAGAGAATAAAAGCCAGCACCTCTGATGGCCTGAGGCTTTTAGCATCCTGCGCTACATAGCATATAAATTTAAATAAATATTTGTTATTAGCCTTCCCTTTTGCTTCGAATTGCTTTTAAATGCGTGTGACAACATAGTGAACTGAATGGGCAGACATGGTAGAGTGCACTTGCTTCAGCTATTATGTATCATGTTATTTTTGGGTAGAGTTAATATGTGACAGTATATTAAATTTTTACTGGTGGTGACATTAAGGACAGAAATAAGTTTTTTTTTAAATGTTGTTTTTACGTTTTTTATTTATTAATTTTGCTTTCTTGACCATTTAGTATTAACAATGTATTCCAGTCATGGCAAGTGACAGCATATACACATAAAATGCTAAAGGTACCTTGTTTCCATCATTGGTGGGGTTCATGTGGTTGGGACCCCAATAGGGGATGGCAATATATTGTCACTTGTGGGCTACAGAGTACCCATTTTAAGTCTTCTTAGGGTAAGGCCACATGGTCAGGTGTACTGATGCAATTTTGAAAGCCAAAATCAGGAGTGGATCATAGAAAGAGAGAAAGTATAAGGGTATGTTCAGACGACGACAATTGTCGCGCGACAAAAAGTCGTACTATTGTCGCGCGACAATTTTTAGATGCGACTTTGCGATGACACGCAGTCGCATGAGCGTCGTGCGACTTTTTTGGCTTGTTTTGTTGCGCGACAAACATTTCTTCTGAGATGGAAGCTTCCTCCACGAAAGAAAAAGGCCATGTGAAATTACAAGGGACCATGACTCCTTTTTATAAACTTGTGTCTGGGTCACAAACCAGACACCCAAACAACATTCTGTCGCATGACTGTCGCATATAAGTCGCAGTCGCACGTGATTCCTTTTGAATTCAATGGGCGAAATATCACATGCGACATGCGGCTTGCGACAGAAAATCCGACAAGAACTCACGTCATGCGACTGTCGCGTCGCAGTCGCAGAATGTCGCATGTTGCAGTGCGACACCATAGACTCCCATTATAAAAATTGTCGCGCGACAATAGTGCGACTTTTTGTCGCGCGACAATTGTCGTCGTCTGAACATACCCTAAAGGACAGATATTTCTTCTTCTCATGGTTTTGGCTTTCAAAACTGCATCAGGAAACCTGACTGTGTGGCCGTTCCCTTAGGTAGCCTTAGTAGGGAAGGTATAGCTGAGGACTACAACGTAATTGATTCAATATAAGGAATTGAAAAATTAAAATAGAAAAGTAATTATAGAGCATAGTTAGATCAAACCTTTTGGTTAATCATGTCCATAATGGTGGTTATCATTATAAAGAGATATCATAGCAAAAGAAAGTCATGGCAATGTATAAGATTATCTACTGGACCCCCACCCATCTGATATTGGTGACCTATCCTAAATTATTAAAATTGTTTAAAAGGGGTCTGGATGCCTTTCCTGGACATACAGTATTTCATTTTCTGATTCCCAAATTTGGAGTCAGGAAAAAAATGTTGACCCCAAGATGAGGAAGTTTTACCTTCCTGTAGATCAGCAACGCAGGAGAATAGGTTGAACTGGCTGGATTTGTGTCTTTTTTTACAGCCTTACAAACTATGGGGGAGATTTATCAAAACTGGTGTAAAAGAAAACTGGTTTAGTTGCCCCATAGCAACCAATCATATTCCACCTTTAATTTTCCTATGGGCAACTAAGGGTACTTTCACACCTGCAGCATGGCTATCCGGCAGGCTGTTCCGACATGTGAACAGCCCGTCAGATCCGCCATGCCGCAAGTACCCGTGTGCTGCCATGCTGCCGCCCCATCCTCATCGACTATAATGGGGTGGGGGCGGAGCTACAGTGCAGCATGGCAGTGCACGGCAGTGATTGTCGGACTAAAAAGTCGGACCTGCAGTACTTTTAGTCCGCCTATCTCCGGCCATGCATTGCCGCGATGCGCCATAGCTCCCCCACCCCATTATAGTTAATGGGGACAGAGCGGCAGCACGGCAGCACACAGGTACTTGCGGCATGGCGGATCCAGGTGGGTGAACAGCCGGATAGCCATGCCGCAGGTGTGAAAGTACCCTTAGCCAGTTCTACTTTACATTCGTTCTGATAAATCTTTATGTCTCTATGTCACCTGTTTCCATAGACATGTTTTACATTCCTATAGGATCATCAGCCTTTGTAACTTTCACTTATCTATCTTACATTTCCATGCTTCCTTCTTTACTGAAACCATTAAGGAACTGTGAGTGTTTTGACGTAGGAGCCAGTCTTCCTTTTTCATAGATTTGCCTGTTCCTAATCACTGTAATTGAATAATTATGGTTCAAAACATTTGGTTAGATGTTTGATTGATCAGCCCTTAGATTATGAAACTACATTTTTAATCGGTTTTGTGCTAAAACAATATTCCTTAATATTGTATTAATTAATGTATCTATGTTATTATATCTCCATAATTGATTAGCACTTAGTGCTTTGTACAGGGCCGACTCCAGGTTCATGTGGGCCCTTGGGCGATAAAGTCTCAGTGGGCCCTCTTGTGGCATTTTGCACGGCGCTTACAGCAATTAAACTGCCTGTATTATAGATGAAATACCTTACACAGAGCATGCTACAGAGCAGGTATATGTGTATCAGTCCTTATGTGCCTACTTTTATTTTATACCCAGTGTTTCAGTCCCTCAGGTCTTCTCACAGATATGAGCCACTTCATAGTAGATATGCCAAGATATGTGCCCCCTCACAGTAGATATGCCAAGATATGTGCCCCCTCACAGTAGATACGCCAAGATATGTGCCCCCTCACAGTAGATATGCCAAGATATGTGCCCCCTTCACAGTAGATATCCCAAAATATGTGCCCCCTCACAGTTAATATGCCAAGATGTATGCCCCCTTCACAGTAGATATGCCAAGATATGTGCCCTCTTACGGTGGATATGCCAAGATATGTGCCCAGTGCCCCATTATCAGTGGTTATGCCCAGATGTGCCCCTTCACAGGAAGTGAAAAAAAACAAACAATAAATACTCCTCGCCTCAATCACCTGGCTCTTCCCATGATCTGCGCTTCCCATTATCAGCAGCAGGATACAGTGACACATCACACTGCTGTGTAGGAGGAGCAGAGGCTAATTCCTAGCCTGCCCCACTCCTCCTCCTACACAGATCAGCAGGGAGATGTGTGTCCTTTCTCTGCCTCCCCCCCCCCCACCAATACTTAAAAAAATTGTACCCCCTTACAGTAGTATTGCCTCATTGTACAACCTTCACAGTAGTTTTGTACATAAGTATGCCCCCTCACAGTAGTTATGCCCACATTGTGCCTTCTCACAGTAGTAATGCCCTCTCTGTGCCCCTTTCACAGTTGTAATGCCCTATCTGTTCCCCCTTCACAGTAATATTTCCCATTGTGCCCCCTTTACAGTAATAATCCCCATTGTGCCCCCTTCGCAGTAATAATCCCCATTGTTCCCCCTTCATAGTAATAATCCCCATTGTGCCCCCTTCATAGTAGAAATCCCTATTGTGCTCATAGTAATAATGCCCACTGTGCCTCCTTCACAGTAATAATGCCCACTGTTCCCCCTTCATTGTAGTAATGCCCTCTGGCTCTGTGCCCCCTCCATAGTAGAAATGCCTATTGTGCCCCCTTCACATAAGTAATGCCCTCTGTGCCCCCTTCAGAGTAGTAAGCCCTCTGTGCCCCTCCATAGTAGAAATTCCCTCTGTGCCCCCTCCATAGTAATAAAGAACTCTGTGCCCCCCTCCATAGTAATAAAGTCCTCTGTGCCCCCCCCATAGTAATAAAGTCCTCTGCGCCCCCTCCATAGTAATAAAGTCCTCTGTACCCCCTCCATAGTAATAAAGACCTCTGTGCCCCCTCCATAGTAATAAAGTCCCCTGTGACCCCTCTGTATTAAAAACTAAAAAACACCGTAATACTCACCTGTCCTGTTCCTGAAGCTCACAGTCCTCTCTTCCCTGCAGGCACGGATCGCCCTGCAGCACTGTGTGGGCGGAGCCTATGCAGATTACCATGCTACAGGCTCCGCCCACACAGGCTGGCAGCTCGATCCGTGCCTGCAGGCTGACTGGTGAACAGCCTATCAGAGGCCGGTGCCTGAGCCGTACAGCACGGGACACAGGCCGGAAGAGGCCGGCATCACATCGCTGCCGGCACTTCTTACTGGCACATTATTGGGGGGCATCTATGGGGGCACTTCTTACTGGGAGATTATTGGGGGCACTATGGGGGCATCTATGGGGCACTTGTTACTGGCACATTATTAGGGGGCACTATGGGGGCACGTTTTACTGGAACATTATTAGGTGGCACTATGGGTGCATCTATGGGGGCAGTTCTTACTGGCACATTATTGGCGGGCACTATGGGGGCATCTACTGAGGCTACAAGGAAAGGGGTATTTTATATGGGGAGCACTATGGGGGGAAAGGGGGAGAGGAACACTATGGGGGCATCTACTGAGGCCACAAAGAAAGGGTATTTTATATGGGGGGCTCTGTATGAGGACATTTTATACTGGAACACATTATGGTGGGTACTATGGGGAAGGGGGGATAGGAGTACTATTGGGTCATCTACGGGGTCACTAAGAGTGGGTATTAAGAATGGGACACTGATATACATAATGTTTGGAGGGAAGGGGTTGGGTTGAGTATTTGGTATGGGTTGGGGGGGGGGTGCTTTTTCAATTTTCGCCTCAGGCAGCAGAGAGGCTAGGTGCACCCCTGTTAGTAATAGCCTTGTACTAACTTTCTCTACTTGATAAATGCCACTTACTGAAGTGAAACAACCCTTTTAATCCCTCATTTATATAAAGAATATTTTTTTTCCCTCAAGTACACTAAAACCAATTTTTACAAGACAGGTATTATTTTAATCAGCAGTATCAACCCTACCATGCAGAGTATATGGTTTAATAGGGTTGATTCTGCCGACAGTTGCTTTTTAAAGGGGTTATCCAAATTTACAAACAACTCCCGAATGTGCCGGGCCTCCTGGTCCCTGCACCGCCACTGCTGCTTCTCCCTGTACACGGATGAAAACATCCGGTGTCGGGGGTGGGGGGGGGCATCCAATGGCAGGCGGATGCCGCATTCATAGTTGATCATGGCATTTGACATCAATATTACAGTGTAAAATAAAAACAAAAAATTATAAAATTATACTTTTATCAATTTAATCGTGAAGAGTTGCCGATGCCATCTTGATGGTAGATCCAGCGTGAAATCTCACGCGGCCCGTGATGACTTCATCACATCAACTAGTGTGGTGGCGTCATTCATCACTGCGCACTGGAATTCGCCCAGGTTCTTCACTCAAGAAGGCAGCTGGCTTTTCGCTTAAACAGCTGAGGTAAGTATGATTTTTTTTTGCCACCATTCAGGGAAAATTGATTCGATACCATGAAGCACAAGGAAATTTGGCTTCGCAACAAATTGAATTTTCCCTGAAATCCTGATCGAATTCAACTTCGTGGAGTTCGATTCGCTTACCACAATTCACTTGTATGAGGTAGTACACACATCTGTATTTTTGGCTGATCCGTGTGACCATTCTGAAAATTATAGAACATGTCCTTTTTGAGAAAATGGTGGAATGCACATGGAAGGCATCATGTGGATTCTTTGCTTGCGGACCAAAATATAGATACAGCGTAAGGGGAACAGTTTTGCTAGAAAAAGTATAATAGATCAATGATGTATAAACATGTATGTGTAAGCCTACCTTACACTGTTGAGGAAGTTTATAAGAGGTTTCTCACCAAGTGAAACCCTTTTACAAAGCAACTTAGGAGTTGTCAAACTTTTTTTAAGGGCTCAAAATGGTGTAAAATAATACAATAACTTATAGTCACCTTACCGATCCACAGATGCTTCCTGGTCCCCCTTTGGTCTCTGATTCCTAGACCCTTATGACATATAGAAAATGACCGATCAGCCAGTTGAAAGGTAGAGACCAGCAGTGGATCAGGAAGCGCTGGAATGGGATCCATGAGGGATCGGTAAGGTGAGTATATACATTTCTCCTGGTGCCAGCAAAATGTAGGATTACATGAGAGGCATTCAAACAAAGGGCCATCCATGTGGGACAAGAACATACTGGTCCGCCAAAGTAGCAGCCTCTTCTCCAAATTGGCTGGGTGTTCCGGCTCATAGAGTCCTGAATGGGCATATGAAGAGGGGCTGTCTCAGAGGGACAACTCCTTTAGCATAATGATTATTTTTTATGTATTCCTTGTGTAAGGGATCGCTTGACTTTGGGGGTTATTCTCACAAGACTCTTCACCATGCACGGTTTCACTATCCAAACTGTGCATTTATTTGGTACCAGCAGAACATAAACAACAAAAACAATAAACACCATGCCCGTCTGGGCTCTACCTAAACATAAACAGAGTGTCCCTAACTCAGCTAGTAGACATAGTTCATACCTAGTACCCGATGCGGCTTTCCCCAGCCTTACAGTCCTCCAGCCCCTCAGTCTGTGCAAAAGTCTTATGGGGGGTTCGGGCTCACTAGTCCGCCTGACTAGGACCCTGCAACCCTCCCCGGCATCACTTTGTCCCCCAAGTCCAGGCTAACATCTAGCCTTGTGGCCGCTCAGCCTGGCCCGACTGAGACCACACACACAGAGTTATCCCAGGCCTCTGTTCCAAACTCTCTCTTGACTGACAGTCTGGGCTGGGCTCTTATCCCAGACTTATTGTGACACCTTGTGAGGCCTCTGACCTGCTGATCTACAGGGAAGACATGGGAACTCCTGCCCTAAATCTCTTCTAGCAGCTATACACTTGATATAAAGTTTTCGGACAGTGAGTCCTCTCCAAAAGACCACCTGTTTGAGAAGACTGTCCACGTATACAGACCAGATTTCTGTGAAATAAGTTCAGTTCTACTATATATTATGTATACTGACCTTCTACTGAGCTTTATGTATACTGTCCTTCTAAGGACCACTCCCCCCCCCAAAAAAAAACACTTTTGATTGGAATATTGGGTGGTCGTCTCAAAGAGATTTCGCTGTATTAAGAACTCAGCTATTAATACTACACCTTATTTTAGAATGCTGGGAGTTCTGGTAGTCTCAGGGAAGATATGCAATAATACTACAGTTAACCTTTTCTACTCCAGTCTTATATTAATATTATTTCAGAACATCTCCTGCTGCTGGTACAGTTAATGTTTTCATGATGAGAAAAACAATCTTTGACATATGCATCATACGGGGACCATGTTTCTCATATGTCTCTGCCGCCCTTAGGCACTGGCCATCTGTGGCTAATGATAACACTAGGTTTTAAGATATGATTTTATATGAGAAATAAATTCTATTTAAGGCTTAACCAGATAATCTGTATGGAAACTTTACCACCCAGTTTTATGTTTTAATGGCTCAGTGCCTGTCACAGAGGCGATTCTAAATGCTTTACTTATAAATTCTTTTGTTCCGCATAAGTATATTAAAGTAATTTTATGTCTTCTATAGCTGATTAGTGAAAGCATTTTGTATCACATAGCTTGGATATTGCTGGGCTATCTGTTTTTCTCCTTTTTTAATATAATTGCCATACATTCTTGTGACAGTCCCCACAATATAATGATCTAGTGGGCGAGGAAATTAAAGATCATTAGGTTACAATATGTAAAATGCTGGGGTATTAAATGTACAATAGAATATTTTGGGATATGAAATAGATAAAAGATATAAGATATATTGTAGATATAAAGATAGCTACATATCTATATATAAAGATAGATGAGAGGCAGAGGTCAGGACACAGGCAGACAAACAAAACAGTACACATCCATAGGGAACTAGCAAGCTAGAGAGAGAGAGCCACGTGGTGCACCGGTGGTTAGCCTCACTGCTGGTGGGTAGTGGAGGGCAAGCAGACTGCCGCAACAGCAAAAATAAGAAGCTGGATAAGAGACGCGGTGCACGTGCCTGCTCTGAAGTAGATGATGATCGATAGATAGTTAGATAGATAGATAGATAGATAGATAGGAGATAGATAGATAGATAGATAGATAGATCGGAGATAGATAGATTTCATTTCATGGCAAGTATTCCTTTTTTAGAAATCCCATCAATGTTTTATCCAGTGGGTTCATATTTGTGATATTTTCTTAAATATATGTACATTTAGATTATTGTAATAAAAATAAGTTGTTATGGTTATATATACAGAATATGGTTATAATAGCTGAAGAAACAGGTCATTTTGCTGAAAAGATTGTGCAATCTAGATTAGCCCGTAAAACACCTCTCTTAATTTAGTGTACAGGACTAAAAACCTCATAGCAGTTAATTTCTTGCTACAACACTATTTAATACCTTCTAATTAGTTTTTATAAATGTCTCATTAAGTTTAAGTTGTTTTCTTGTTTTTGTTTTTCGAGACGTAACTGGATTGAATAAAAGCTATAAAATCTCAGGATCTGCTTTGCCTCGGGATTGAATTAATGGTCACAGACATGCATTTACATAAATAATTTGATAAGCAGATTTCATGTGAATTCATGCTCAGACAAAAAAAAGAACTTGACTCCAATATTTTAAATTAAATTAAAAAAGTGAAAATAAACTACATAAACAACAAGAATGCATTTGATTTTTATTAGCTTTATAATCTATCTAATCTATTATAAAACTAACGAGAAACGATGGCATACATAGAAGAGAGGATCCAATTGGTCAAAAATAGCCTCACTTTATGGTGCCAGGTCTTTATACACAGGACAGAAGGTCCTGGTATTTATTTTAGCCCAATACTCCTTCCATGATAATTTGGATAATTCGGCACCATCTTGCCAACACTGCACTTACCCTGGAGAGCCTGCACAGGTTCCCACTGTGCATTAGCAAAGTTGTTGGAGCAACAAGTGCTAGGACCTGTCTATCAGTGACCCACAGAAGCCTCATGGTAAGCCTCTGTGGGGTGTATGTTCTTCATAAAAAGTAGAAAGCAGTTTCCACATTTTTTTTTACCACTTAAGGGCTCTTTCACACTTGCGTTTTTCTTTTCCGGCATAGTGTTCCGTCGTCGGGGCTCTATGCCGGAAAAATCCTGATCAGGATTATCCCAATGCATTCTGAATGGAGAAAAATACGTTCAGGATGCATCAGGATGTCTTCAGTTCAGGACCAGAACGTTGTTTGGCCGGAGAAAATACCACAGCATGCTGCGCTTTTTGCTCCGGCCAAAAATCCTGAACACTTGCCGCAAGGCCGGATCCGGAATTAATGACCATTAAAAGGCATTAATCCGGATCTGGCCTTAAGCTAAACGTCGTTTCGGCGCATCGCCGGATCCGACATTTTGCTTTTTCTGAATGGTTACCATGGCAGCCAGGGCGCTAAAGTCCTGGTTGCCATGGTAAAGTGTAGTGGGGAGCGGGGGAGCAGTATACTTACCGCCCGTGTGGCTCACGTGATCCATGCGCATGGGGCGCTCTGACGTCATTCTGGAGCGCTCCGGGAGCCACACGGACTGTAAGTATACTGCTCCCCCGCTCCCCACTACTACTATGGCAACCAGGACTTTAATAGCGTCCTGGCTGCCATGGTAACCTGAAAGCATTTCGAAGACTGATCAGGATCCTGATCAGTCTTCTAATACTTTCAGACGACTTGCGTTCTTACGGATCCGGCGGGACGAAAGTCCCCGCAGGATCCTCATAACGCAAGTGTGAAAGTGGCCTAAGGGGAGATCTATCAAGGCCAGCGCTTTCTTTGCTGATCTTGATATGCTCTGCCAGAGGATGTGCCTAATTTATGACAAGGTTTATAAATGTTCTGGCAGTCCATGCACCTAAACAGAAATCTATGGCAGCTTTGAACTGTATGTGTACGTTTTATACAGTACTTTTTCATTGATGTTAGTAGTCATCCTCTTGATTCCCACGGAGAAGCCACCATTCTCCTAAAATCCACAGTGCAATGTTCCCCATGTGATAATGTCTTGAGATTACCAAAGGCTGAAGAGGTTTTGTTTCAGATTAGTATTTTATTTTTAGTTGGTGCATTTTGCAGTTTTTTTTATACTATTTAAACTGCATAAGTTTCAATCCTATGAGTGATGCTTCTTGTATGACGTTCTAGCTATATATTTACAGAATGCTGTAAGTAAAGACTGAATCTAAGGACATAAGTGGGAGCAAGAACTTTTGGCCTGAGGGCCAGACAGAATTATGTTGCACAAAGTACTGTAATGCAAGATACTATACTTATGTAGAGATTAGCACGTTACAGGAAGGCATGCAGACACTGCTACCCATAAATGACTGGTACTTTTGTCTTTGTACAGAATTATCAATTTCCTGGCTGTAGTCTAGGGTTGAGTTATGTATGAAGAGGACCAGACAACCTAAAAAAAACTGAAGGGTCAAGAGGGTTTATTCTCTCTTTGCCCCACTTGGATTTCTCAGCCCGAAAGTTATAAAACTATAAGCCAGTAAAGTGAATTGTTTGTTAACCACATACATTTTAAAAGTTATGGACCCCCCTTGAGAAGAAAATGATTTATAAATATGATGTTAGTGTCAGAGGCATTGGTAGAAAGGGGGAGGGGCAGAGTTGGCAGTGGCCCCTGATGCACATACATGGTACTGCCTATCAGGGGCAAATTGGCAATTTTGGCTGCCCCTTTTGAACATACAGCACACCTTCTGGCCCATCCATAGTTCTAACAAGTATTACATAATGTTTAGAGATGAGCGAACATTTAAAAAAAGTCCGTTGTTCGGGGTTCGGGTGGTGGTTAATTGTAGAGATGAGCGAACATTTAAAAAAAGTCCGTTGTTCGGGGTTCGGGTGGTGGTTAATTGCGCATCCCGTTATGGATTCCACAATAGCGCATATGGAATCCATAAGGGGCGGCTGCCACCAACCCGAACTGTAGAACAGCTGAAGGACCTGGCGTGACGTCACTGTCATGTGATCAGTGCAGGGGGCGTGGCTCAGCACGGGATTTGATCCCGTGCTGAGCCACGCCCCCTGCACTGATCACATGACAGTGACGTCACGCCAGGTCCTTCAGCTGTTCTACAGTTCGGGTTGGTGGCAGCCGCCCCTTATGGATTCCATATGCGCTATTGTGGAATCCATAACGGGATGCGCAATTAACCACCACCCGAACCCCGAACAACGGACTTTTTTTAAATGTTCGCTCATCTCTAATAATGTTCCATATAGTACTTGACTTGCTGATCATGAGACTTCTGGTTAGTCAAGCATCAGGGAGTTTTAGAGATAAGCTGTTCACAAAGCATTGCCTCTGCCTCCCTCTCACTCTCACTTTCTCCCCTTGTGCCTTCAGTGTGTGTCGTCTGGTAAGAAGACAGCTCCCCTGGGCCAGTCCAGGTGTGAGTTTTATTGGTGCTGCTTTCAGTGATGTCTATGTATGTATCAATCAGCCATCCATCAGAGAGTTCATTTTGCACCCCTTTATTATTTCCTGCTCTTATTAATACCACAGCCATACTAATATGCACTATATCCTGCAACAACACTGGGGTTATCTACGTACTGGAGTGCCCTTGTAGCCTCCAGTACGTGGGAAGAACAACTCGCAATCTGAAGATACGGAAACAAGAACATATCCGAAATATTAGGAAGGGTTTGGAAATGCATAGTGTTTCTCTACACTTCAAACAAGTACGTGAAAAAAACCCGAGAGGATTGCGGTTTATGGGAGTGGAGGTAGTAAAAACTTCAGAACGAGGGGGGGACTATGCGAAAAAAAATTATAGAAAAAAGTACATTCCTTAAGGGGAATAAAAAATTCCTTCCTGACTCCAATCAGGCAATCAGAATAACTCCCTGGATCAACGACCTATCTCTAGTAGCTATAGCCTGTAATATTATTACACTCCAGAAATACATCCAGGCCCCTCTTGAACTCTTTTAGTGAACTCACCATCACCATCTCCTCAGGCAGAAAGTTCCATAGTCTCACTGCTCTTACCGTAAAGAATCCTCTTCTATGTTTGTATACAAACCTTCTTTCTTCTACACATAGAGGATGTCCCCTCTTCACAGTCCTGGGGATAAATAGACGATGGGAGAGATCTTTGTACTGACCCGGACATATTTATACATAGTTATTAGATCTCCCCTCAGTCGTCTTTTTTTTAAAGTGAATAACCCTAATTTTGATAATCTTTCAGGTACTGTAGTTGCCCCATTTCAGTTATTACTTTAGTTGCCCTCCTCTGAACCCTCTCCAGCTCTGCTATGTCTGCTTTGCTCACAGGAGCCCAGAACTGTACACAGTACTCCATGTGTGGTCTGACTAACGAAGTGGTAGGACTATGTTCTCATCACGGGCATATATGACCCTTTTGATGTAACCCATTATCTTATTGGCCTTGGCAGCTGCTGCCTGACACTGGTTTTTGCAGCCTAGTTTGCTGTTAATTAAAATTCTTAGATCCTTTTCCATGTCAGTGTTACCGAGTGTTTTACCATTTAGTATGTACGGGTGACTTGGATTATTCCTTCCCATCTGCATAACTTTACATTTGTCAGTGTTAAACCTCATCTGCCACTTATCTGCCCAAGCCTCCAATCTATTCAGATCCCTCTGTAGCTGTATATTGTCCTCTTCAGTGTTAATTACTTTACACAGTTTCGTGTCATCTGCAAAAATTAATATTTTACTATGCGAGAATTCTACAAGATCATTAATAAATATATTGAAGAGAAAAAGGCCCAATACTGACCCCTGAGGTACTCCACTAGTGACAGTGACCCAATCTGAGTGTGTACCATTAGTAACCACCCTCTGTTTTCTATCTCTCAGCCAGTTACTAACCCACATACAGACATTTTCTCCCAGTCCAAGCATTCTCATTTTATATACTAACCTTTTATGTGCTACAGTGTCAAATGCTTTGGAGAAGTCCAGAAATACGACATCATTTAATTCTCCCCTGTCAAGTCTAGAACTTACCTCCTCATATAATCTGATTAAATTAGTTTGGCATGACTGATCCCTCATGAAGCCATGCTGATATAGCATTATTTGCTTATTTCCGTTGAGATCCTCTAAGATAGCATCTCTCAGAAAACCTTCAAACAGTTTACCCACAACAGATGTTAAACTTACCGGCCTATAGTTTCCAGGCTCTGTTTTTGGACCCTTTTTGAATATTGGCACCACAATTGCGTGGTATAGAGTCCGCAAATATCAGAAATACGGGTCTGGCTATGACATTACTTAATTCCCTTAGGATACGGGGGTGTATGCCATCCGGTCCTGGCAATTTGTCTATTTGAAGTCGCTGTTGTACTTCTTCCTGGGTCAAATAGGACACTTTTAATGGGGAAATTTTTTACATTCAGCATTTCATCTGGCAGTTTATTTTCCTCAGTGAACTGTGGAATTACAATATATATATATATATATATATATATATATATATATATATATATAGTAAGTATTCCTATACAGCAGAAGTCTGGTATTTTTATTTTTTTTGTAACTGGCCATGCAGCTCTATTGCGTAGTGGTTAAGGTTCTTGGTTGTAATGTAGAAGGCTGTGAGTTCAAATCCCGACAATAATTTTTTAGAAATAGAGGCTAAATTAGATTTAAATACATTGGGTGTCCCCAAGCACTGACTCCCTATATGGACATATATGGCTATATATGGAGTCAGAGCAGGGACTCCTAAGCCGAATTAGTCCGGGCACCCTCCCCCTTCAGAGCAGGGGGTGCCTGGTTTAATGCTCGGGTTCTCCCATTGACTTCCATTGTGCTTGGGTGCTCTGTAGAGCACCCGAGCATCGCAAAGTGTTCTACCCGAGCGCCAGAGCACGCGAGCACTTTGGTGCATGACCAACACTACTAAGCACCTTACATCACATTTCATAGCTAGAGCTCCCTTACTTTATGAACTGTCTGTGTTACCCAATTATCGTAAATACTGAGACATATGTTGTCCTTTCCTACCTTGTTGTCCTAGTCTCATTCTGCCCCATGTCTTTTATCCTTGATGCCCCTATAAACCCCCTTTGAACACCCCCACATTTGAGACTGCCTAAGAAACGTGTAAGACAAAGCACTGTTTCTTCACAGTTTTGTCTTACTGTTGACCAAGATGCCCATCTCAACTAACACCTCTGTGTCCAATTGCCAATCATACAATTTTTACCTCAGAAACTTGTAACCAATAACAAATATAATCTAATAACAAGCTACTGGGCTGCCAGAAATGGGGCAACTGTCCTGTACAAGGCCTTGAGATGACCACCTGTCCTATATATGGAATGTAAAGGAGGCAGCAACCCTATGTGAGGTATGCAAGGGAAGGTAGAAGCCGCTCAGGCCTTGGGTATTTTTTTTGCCTCTAATTAGTGGTTACCTTAAGTTGCAATAGGTTTATTGCTGCAATCTTTATTCTTTCACTCATTTTCAGATCCCCTCCTAATTGTAGGCTTTTCTCGTGTGGCCATACTCATATTTTAGAGTAATACATATTGGATAGGAAATCTCTGTGTCCAAAATGTTGTTGCTTTTACTAGCTCTCATGTATCAGCACAACTTCATTCCTGGACTACTTTCCCTTTCTACTTTTGGGATCAGTTATGACTTATGCTAACAGACACTGATGCTGAGGAGAATGTGATTCCCCCAACCCGCAGTCTTCCATGAATTCTTTCTTCTATCTATACACATCCTATTGATTCTCCATGCCTCCGCTTACACTTTCCACCCTATACATGTCTTATGATTTGTCTTCCCTGAAAACCTGCATTCTTTCTTCAGTCTCCATTCTCTGATCTAATAAACCCTTCACCCCCCCCCCCCCCCGCTCCTATGTCTGAGAGAAGGGAGGGGGAGAACAGAGAAAGACAACGCTGCCAGGGGCAGTGATCTATCAGATCTTTCTTAGGTTCAACAGCACCACTAGATAGGTAAAATACTTACACACACTCTGAAGAAGCAAAATGATAGGACAAGTTTAATGAAGACTATTGAAGACTAATGAAGAGATGAAGAGTAAAACATATTAGACATATAGACATATTTAAAGCATCATTGAGCTTTTACCAAACTGCATTAATCACTAGTACAGTGTGTGTACATGAAGAATAACACTATTTCTGGCCATTATATTACTTGTATCTGGCATTTGTTAGTGGTTTTCCTCTGTACATGGTGAATGTCTCGTTTGCAATTCTCCCAGACTTGGTGGGTGGAGACTAACTGCCATCCAGTGCACACACCGTAAGTAAAGGAGAATCTGGAGGACATTATATATGTAATATGATCCCACTGCATAGATGAACAATCCTAGACAGGAATAATACATTTTTCAAAGTGTACCTGTAATGGCTTTATTCTTATAAACATTGGAAAATCGCAGGCATTTATAAAGTGTAAAGTATGGGTGAGGGTTCTTGTAAGTAAATTAGTACATTTCAAGCTACTCCAGACTTACCCTTTACAATTGTTCAGCAATGTTCTATTAAATTTAAAGAGGTTGCTAAATTCAGCATTTTATTTCTTGTAATTACACTTATAAAATGTTGGTATTTCCAGATATTCCAGAAATATTGTTAGCATATCGCCACCTTCTGTTTCTAATGAAAAGCCTTTCTGTGTCCACCTCAGTAAATATGTCGAAGTCGATGCACATGCTCAGTCTTTTGGGTATGGCTTCTGAAGCTGCAGCTTCTTCTTCTTCGTTGTGTCGAAACAAATGCTGAGCAAGTGATAAAAGAGTGAGACAGCTTTATCTTTATAATACTGGGCTAGATTTAATGCTAAACAATATTCTCCTTGGAATAACCCCCTTTCAGTAGTTGCTTAGTCTTTTAACATATGTTAGAAGTTCAAGTACATATTTATTTACATATTTCTATGCAGAAAATGTCAGAAAACATTATTTATAATGAAATATATTAAAAAATAATATGTCAGGACACCTAGTAATTTTTGTTTGTTCTACAAAACATTGCCTTGAAATTTTTAGCAAAACTTACCTGGAGCAAAAAATGAGCTTACACTTCTCTAATTAACAGTTTCTGTCCGAGACTCTTGTTTCCAGGAAACATGTCAGTGCACGGCATAAATCTACACCTTTCAGCATACATTTAAACTGTCATTCATCACTTAAAAAAAAAAATCCTGTTAGTTTGTATCCAGTCTTGTAAAATTGATGTTCTGATTTATGCAATTGTTGGCAGAAAAAAATAATTTACAGTCATACTGAATTGGAAACTCTTATCTAGTGCTAGACTTTACTATGTAGTTCAGCGACTATTTTAGAGCTGAAATTGAATCTATCTATCTATCTATCTATCTATCTATCTATCTATCTATCTATTTATCATTATCTATCTATCTATCTATCTATCTATCATTCTATCTTTCTATCAATTCAATAAAGCTTTATTGGCATGTCCAAGTAAAACATTTAGCATTGCCAAAGCAAAATAAATAATAGGTATTGTGGAGGGGGTTTGATGTGGGAATTAAAGGGGGTGGATGTTGGGTTAAAGGGGCAGTATGGGGGTATAATAGTCCATGGTGTCTCATCTTCCTCTCAGCTGGTGACAGGTAGAGACATATTGGGCAGCGATCTCCACAGTGGACTCCTCTTCCCCCAGTAGGATGTGGAGTTTCCTCTGCTCATCTATGGAGGTGAAATCCAGGATATGAGTGGAGAGTCTCTATCTATTATCTATTTGTCCTTCTATCTAGTTAAATGCAGGCATCTGATCATACTGTACATACATCATACATGTTCATACATATATGTTCAATGACAACGGGTGAACATTGTTTCAAAGACCAGTCTTTCCACAAATGATCTTTTATTGTCTAACTCATATCTATCATCTATCTCTGTATCTATCTCTGTATCTCTGTATCTATCTCTATATCTCTGTATCTATCTCTGTATCTCTGTATCTATCTCTGCATCTATCTATCTATCTATCTATCTATCTATCTATCTACCTTTTCTGTCTATTCAAATGCAGGTGCAACACGCCGTTCTTAGTACCAGCGTCTGGGGTATCCCTTACCCTTTTAGTAGGTTTTTACGATATATGTCCCTCTTACAGAGTAAGTTTCTTTGACGCCAGTTGCGGGGAAGCAACGAGGACATGGAGTCCCTTTTAAGTATATGGTGTTGGTGGAACCTAGAGTAGGAATGCCTGAGTGGTGTAAGGGTCGCCTATAGTGTCCCTTGGGTATGGCTTTAGCACTTGCCACGGTGCTCCTACCTTGATATCTTTGGATCCCAGACTTGGTCAGACGAGGCAGCGCAAAAAAGGTTAACAGTTGAGGAATTTGTAGAATAACTTGAGTCCAGACTTGTATTAATGTTGAACACAGCTTTACTTGGCATAAACTTAAATATAAAGGAACAATCTTCCAACTTTATCTTGGTTATCAGCAGGTTTTGGCATAAATGGCAGGCAAACACTTCTGCTATACTGTTGCTCTCTCAGCTCTGCTATGCTGGCTGGATTAAACAGGAAACTTTTCCTCTTCTGCTGTACTTCGAACTTAGCTGTCTGTAGATGTTCTCTTACTTCAATCCTAGTAAATTCTTCTTGGCTTCAAGCTTACTTGGCTTGAGGTTAGGCAATACAAGCCAAGGAGGGGACATGCAACCATGTAGACTTCACAGGGCCCAGCAGAGCAGATAGTGCTCTGTTGGCTGACACACAGCCTTCCCCTTGGAAGGGCTGCTCTCAAGTGACTCCTAACTAACTAACTCCTCCCTCTTTAGAGAGGGGGCTAGAATGGAAAAAGGGCTCCATTCTAGCTAAAACTAGCTCTGCCAGAAGTGCTGGTGAACCAGGCACATTACACTTGAACAGTACTTTGCAAGGAAATAGATATGTACACTATGGAGGACATGGCAATAAATATGAATGATGACACAGGATAACACAGGATCACCCAATAAAGATAGTGGGGGTCCCAAAAGAGGTGGTAATGCCACTCTGGGGTATTACACACGCATCTAATCATAATGTACATACGTGTTCATACATACTTGTTCAGTGACACTAGGTGAAAGATGAATGATCTTTCTGGAAATGTTATCTCAAAGAACATGCATGTACAATTGAAAAAATGTTCCAACATTGTTTGTTGTTTGCTTGGCCATTATAAACTAAATATGTATGTCTGCATCTGCAAAACAATTGTCTATCTATCTATCTATCTATCTATCTATCTATCTATCTAGTTGCATCATTCTATCTGTCTAGCATAAGGTATAACAATAGTTTATTTTTAGATGGATTCTGTTCAGTTTATAGATATTTCTAAGGAAAATATAGCAACAATATCCAGTGACAGTGGCAGAGATAATGAGCCTCTGCTCATTATTATGTGTCATCTGACATAAACTGCTTGTAAACAGTTTTAATCAATTGTGAGAAATACTTCAAAACCACATGAGGTTAATACTCCTTCATAGTATGGAGCCTATGGGATTCTGCGTCGTTTTTGATTACTTTCTTAATTCCCTACTGTGATGAGACGTGACCATCTAATTTTCAAAATGCATTTTCTGGATTCCAAAATGTTATTTTACATAGGAAATGTACAGTATGCATGGCAAACCTTTGGACAAGTTGGAGTGAAAGAAAAACACCCATCCCCCGGTGTCACAGGAAAATCATAAACTATTGATTGTGGTGTGGGTTTTTGCCCTTCATTTGTGACACAAAATTGACTTAGTAGCTATATATTTCAGCCCAACAGACAAAACTCACTTGCTCTCCAGACTCAAAGATGATCTTTTGCTCTTTGGCTTTGATTATAGTCTTAGATCTTGAAGTCGAAGAGAAAGGCCGCTCTTAACGTGTTGATGCATCATACTTGATCGATGGCGAGCTGAACACTGAATTAAACTTAATCAGGGATTTTACAAAGGTTATTGTTACTGAAAAGACAGTTAATTACCAACAGAATTATGGACCATAAGGACTATTTGGAAGCTGCATCTATGGAATATATTAAGCTTTTTTACCCCGGGCCAGTTTTCACCTTCCTGCCCAGGCCATTTTTTGCAAATCTGACATGTGTCATTTTATGTGCTAATAACTTTGGAACGCTTTTACTTATCCAGAAAATTCTAAGAATGTTTTCTCGTGACACATTGTACTTCATGACAGTGATAAGTTTGAGTCAATATATTCTTCCTTTATAAAAAAAATCCCAAATTTACAAAATAAATTGAAAAATTCACAATTTTCTAAATTTGAATTTCTCTACTTTTAAAACAGATAGCAATGCCTCAAAAAATAGTTTTCAGTCATCATTCCCCATATGTTTGCTTTATGTTGGCATCATTTTGTAAATGTAATTTTATATTTTTAGGACGTTAGAAGGCTTAGAAGTTTAGAAGCCATTTTTCAAATTTTCAACAAAATTTCCAAAACCATTTTTTTAAGCACCAATTCAGTTATAAAGTGATTTTGAGAGTCTTACGTAATGGAAACCACCCATAAATTACTCCATTTAAAAACTACACCCCTCAAATTATTCAAAACTGATGTTAGAAACTTTGATAACGCTTTAGGTGTTCCACAAGGTTTGAAGGAAAATGGTGGCGAAATTTCATTTTTAATGCAGATTTTTCATGTCAATTTTTTCTTGCAACACAGCAAGGGTCAACAGCAAACTAAACCTCAATATGCATTACTCTGTTTCTGCAGTTTACAGAAATACCCCATATGTGGTGATAAACTGCTCTATAGGCACGTGACAGTGGTCAGAAGGAAAGGAGCGCCATATGGATTTTGGAGGCAGATTTTGCGAGAATGGTTTTTGGGCACCATTTTGTATTTGAAGAGACCCTGATGTACCACCTCTACAGTGGAAACCCTCAAGAAGTGACCCCATTTTGGAAACTACACCCTTCAAAGCATATATTAAGGGGTTACTGAGCATTTTGACACCCTAGAGCGTTTTACGGAATTTGAAAACACTTAACTGTGAACTTGAAAGGTTTCATTTCTTCCAATAAAATGTTGCTTTAGTCCCATATTTTTTATTTTTACAAGGGGTAACAGGAGAAAAAGCACCCTATAATTTGTTACTCATTTTCTCCTGAATATGGCAACACCCCATATATGGTGGTAAACTGCTGTGGGGGCACATGGCAGGACTCAGAACAAAAGGAGCGCCATATGACTTTTGTAGTGCAGATTTTGATGGATTGGTTTATGGGCGCCATTGGTTTTTATTTTTTAAGTGATTGTCTTATGTGGGGGCTCATTTTTTGCAGGATGAGGTGACCTTTTCATTGGTCCCATTTTGGGGTACATAAGACTTTTTGATTGCTTGGTATTACACTTTTTGTGAGGCAAGGTGGAAAAAAAGGCAGTTTTGGCGTAGTTTTTTTAAAAATAGTTTTTAAAGTATTCACCTAGGGGGCATATAATGTGATAGATGCGGCGATACCCAATATGTCTATTTTTTTATTTTTGTTAAGTTTTAAACAGTAAATGCATTTTGAACAGTATGAAATCTTGTTTTTGTGTTGCCATTTTCTGAATGCCCTCCTTTTTTTTTGGGGGGGGGGGCGATTGTCTTAGGTAGGATTTTATTTGTTGTGGGATGAGATGGTGGTTTTATTAGACTTTTTGATTGCTTGGTATTACACTTTTTGTGAGGCAAGGTGACAAAAAATGGCTGTTTTGGCATAGTTTTTTTTAATTTACAACATTCACTTGAGGGGGCATCTCATGATATTTTTATAGAGCAGGTTGTTACGGACATGACGATAGCTAATATGTCTGACATTTTTTTTTTTGTTAAGTTTTACAAAATAAATGCATTTTTGAACAGAATTAAATCTTGTTTTTGTGTTGACATTTTCTGAGAGCCATATTTTTTTTTATTTTTTGGGGCGATTTTCTTAGGTAGGATCTCTTTTTCTGCGGGATGAGATGACGGTTTGATTAGTATTACACTTTTTGTGAGGGAAGGTGACCAAAAATGGCTGTTTTTTTTTTTTTTACAGCATTCACCTGACAAGGTGGATCATGTAACATTTTTATAGAGCCGGTCAATACGGATGCGGCAATACCTAATACTAATAACGTGGCAATACTCTTTTTTTTCCTACTTTTAAAAAAAAATTATTACTTAATTATGGTAAACTAGCGCTTTCTCTTTTTTACTTAAAACGTTTATTTTTTTTATGCAAAACTTTGTTTTAACTTTTTTTTTTTACTTCCCCCCCCTCCACAACCTTTGGGGGTCTGATCCCCTGTACAATGCATTGCAATACTTCTGTATTGTAATGCATTGGCTGTATGTGTATTACACACTGTATACACTTACAGCCTTCCTGCCTGTGAGATCCAGGGGGCTGGATCTCAAGGCTTTCCCTGCCATCGGGTCCCCATCACAGCAGCGCGGGGACCCGATGGGGAAGGGGAGGAAGCTCCTTCCACACACCCCACACAAGCCACGGTCAGCGCTGACCGCAGCATAGTGAGGGTTAATGCCCCAGCATCAGTGTTTTCACTAATGACGGCACATACAGCAGGGGTCCTGTCCCTGCAACTGATCGGGTGGGCTCAGCTCCTGCAACTGCCTGATCAGCGCTTCGTAGTATTAAGTAATAGTACAGCGCCGTACTATTACGCTGCTAGTCAGGAAGGGGTTAATAAAGGAAAGGGGTATTCATTTTTACTACATTCCAATGAGTTTGTATCAGGGACTAGGGGGCATTTCTTTAGGCTGGTGTTTTATACACCCTTTTAAAGCCAAAGTACATTGGAGTAAATTTTGCCAACTTTTGCCCCTTAAAGGGGTTTTCCCACAACCCATATGCACAGTATAGGAAATAAGCATATGATCTTGGAGGTCGGAATACTGGGGCCCACACAGTGCATGAGAACAGGTCCCATGTTCCCATCTGAGCATATCCGCTGCTACTCCATTCAATTCTACAGCACATAACTGAGCAAACATTTTAAAGGAACAATGGTCTTTCTTTTGAACAATATTAAGATAGAAAGGGATTATACATGCATTATCTGTAGTAACATTGACATAAAATATATGTCCATGTAGGAAGTGCGATGTGCAAAGCTCTTAGAATATTCATCACCTTTACAGTAGCCTGGGGCTGAAAACGCTTGGCTTGGATTTAAAAGACTAATAAATAATACATTTTGTTACAATGAGTGATAAAAGCGTACCTGTCATTTCAGGTGACTTTTCAAAATAAGCTGTCATGTGTGTGCACGAGGACTAACACAATTTCTGGCTTAGCACTATTTCTCCCATAGCAGGCTTCATCTCTAATTCTCAGTTCTCTGAGCTTAGTTGCAGGAAGGGTGGAGACTACTTGCTATGATGTCTCCCATACACTGCACAGAGAGAGAAGCACAGATCTTGCTCCCCGATCTCTCTGTCGCTTATTCTTAGAACCAGCAGGAGCTGTGGGGACATTATACAGCAGTACTGAGAAAAGTCGAGGTGAACCCAGGACAGGGATGATTTTAATTAGTTAATAGACCATGCAAAAAAATCTGTGTTCATCTCTCTGCCTCTATTTCATACCAGAGGTGTCTCTCCTCTCCTCAACCTCCCTCTCCTAAACTTCTATACTTCTTCAGTGACCTTCTAACCCATCTTCACTGAAGACACATTTTAACAGTGTTTTGAGAGCGAGTAATCAGTGGTCAGGCAAGAACAGAAGAGGAGTCTGATAAGTGGAGAAGAAGGCATGTTTCTCTAATAAGGTATATACAAATTTTTTATATTTGTTCTAATATGTGAAAAAAATTAAAAAATACTTTTTAAAGAGTAATTTAATTACTAACAGTTATGGCATCTGTAGCCCACATAAAAATTGCAGAAAAAGACTATACTGCATAGAGCCATGCATGGACAGCTTTTCATTTTATCTTTCCACCTTCAGTTTGGTTCACTAAACTGCATTCGGGGAAATCCTATTCTCCTCAGTTTGGTTCACTAAACTGCATTCGGGGAAATCCCATTCTCCTGATAGCTGAGTCCCTGAGGTAGGACCCCACCTACAGTCATGGCTGTAAATGTTGGCACCCCTGACATTTTTCAAGAAAATGAAGTATTTCTCACAGAAAAGTATTGCAGTAACACATGTTTTGCTATACACATGTTTATTCCCTTTGTGTGTATTGGAACAAAACTAAAAAAGGGAGGAAAAAAAGCTAATTGGACATAATGTCACACCAAACTCCAAAAATGGGCTGGACAAAATTATTGGCACTCTTAACTTAATATTTGGTTGCACACCCTTTGGAAAAAATATTTACTATAACCATCAAAAAGCTTCTTACACCTCTCACCCGAAATTTTTCACCACTCTTCCTTTGCAAACTGCTCCAGGTCTCTCTTATTGGAAGGCCTTTTCCCAACAGTAATTTTAAGATTTCTCCACAGGTGTTCAATGGGATTTAGATCTAGCCTCATTGCTGGCCACTTCAGAACTCTCCAGCGCTTTGTTGCCATTCATTTCTGGGTGCTTTCTGATGTATGTTTGGGGTCATTGTCCTGCTGGAAGACCCAAGATCTCGTACGCAAACCCAGCTTTCTGACACTGGGCTCTACAGTGTGACCCAAAATCCGTGGGTAATCCTCAGATTCCTCACACATTCAAGGCACCCAGTGCCAGAGGCAGCAAAACAACCCTAAAACATCATTAAACCTCCACCATATTTCACTGTAGCTACTGTGTTCTTTTATTTGTAGGCCTCATTCCATTTTTGGTAAACAGTAGAATGATCTCATCTGTCTCATCTGTCCACAAGACATTTTCATAGAAGGATTTTGGCTCACTTAAGTTCATTTTGGCAAAATGTAGTCTTGCTTTTTTATGTCTCTGTTTAAGCAGTGGTGTCCTCCTGGGTCTCTTGCCATAGGGTTTCATTTCATTTAAATGTCGACGAATAGTTTGTGCTGACACTGATGTTCCCTGAGCCTGCAGGACAGCTTGAATATCTTTGGAACTTGTTTGGGGCTGCTTATCCACCATCAGGACTGTCCTGCGTTGACACCATTCATAGATTAAACCCGACGCCAAAATCCACGCCCAAGGAGATTAGCTACAGTGCCATGGGTTGCAAACTTCTTGAAAATGTTGAGCACTGTGGACAAAAGCAAATCTAGATCTCTGGAGATGGACTTGTAACCTTGCGATTGTTGATATTTTTCCACAATTTTGGTTCTCAAGTCCTCAGACAGTTCTCTTCTCTTCTGTTGTCCATGCTTAGTGTGGCACACACAGACAAACAATGCAAAGACTAAGTGAACTTCTCTTCTTTTTATCTGCTTTTAGGTGTAATTTTTATATTGCCCACACCTGTTACTTGCCCCAGATGAGTTTAAAGGAGCATCACATGCTTGAAACAATCTTATTTACCCACAATTTTGAAAGGGTGCCAATAATTTAGTCCAGCCCATTTTTGGAGTTTGGTGTGACATTATGTCCAATTTACTTTTTTTCCTCTCTTTTATGGTTTTGTTCCAATACACACAAAATGAATAAACATGTGTATAGCAAAACATGTGTTACTGCAATACTACTCTGTGAGAAATACTTCATTTTCTTGAAAAATTTCAGGGGTGCTAACATTTACAGCCATGACTGTATCAGATATCTCCTATCTTATAAATATTGCAAAAATGTATATTGTCAGAAATCCTTTTTTAATTTCCATTCAATTTAATGAGAAATAACTTCACCCATGTGTCCTCCATCGATGGCCAGGAATTAAACCCAATCTTGGGATCAATGGGCAAATGACTATGAACGTTACCTTTCAAGTTCTTATAGCAATGTCATGAAACATCTTAGTGGTAAATCTACCATTTAAGCTCAAGGTAATCCACACTTTAAGTACAGATGTAGCAGAGCTAAACTGTGATTTATTTACTGAACTATAATTCACATCATGTTGTAGTCAATACTGTTTTGTATTGTGCGCCATATCCTGCATCCCTAGAAGCCCAGGAAACACACATACATGTGAATATTGCTTTAAACAATAATAAGTAATTTAAACCTGTTGCTGACAGCTGGCTCTGCCTTTCTGGTCTGGAGTCTGATTATGAAGAGGCTTAAATCCGCTGGTCATTATGGGATTAATAAAAGCAGTCACGCACTGCAGAAATGTTAAACAATCATAGCATTTAAAATGAAATATAAGTAGCAAATCACAATGTTTCTGTGGGTATTCGTGTGCAAAAGTTTACATTTCAACTAATAATCCAGTCAATAAGCCCGCTGCAAACAAGATAATGATTAGACCAAGTCAATGAAAACTGATCATTAAGATAAATTTGGACCTCATTACATCCTGAATCATTAGACCTATAAATCCCACTAAATCCACGGAATTGTTAAAGGTCTTACTTGATTTTACTGGTAAAATGACAGTCGACTGATTTTCAAATCTAAGACTTGAATTTTACAGTCAATTGAAAAGAGTAAAAGTTTGTAAAATTGACCTGCAAATCAATGCGCAAATAATCACTGATTTCCCTTTGCCATCTAGTAGGATTATATGTACCGTGTGCCAATCATCTCTCTGTTCTTGATGACCATAGTCACTTCCGTAAATTAGGTTATTATTTTAGATCCAAAGTATTTTCCTTTCTGAAAATAACAATTGCGTATTGATAAACAAAAATACTAATCACTCATGTATAGGCAGATTTGAAACTAATGCAGCCAAACAATATGGGAGGAATTCAACATGAGTAGTTTTGATCCGAATTTCAGGGAAAATTCGATTCGCTGTGAAGCCGAACTTCCCCGTGCTTCGTGGTAGCGAATCGATTTTCCCTTTTTCCCTGAATGTGGCAGTAAAAAAAAAAAGAAAAACATACTTACATCATCAGTTTGAGCTTGAATAGCTGGCTGCCACCATCTTGATTGAAGATTTCACACGTGCGGGGTGGCGTATGATGTTATCATGCCGGCCGACGTGATGATGTCATTACAGGCCACGCGAGATTTCACGCTAGATTTTCAATCAAGATAGCGGTGGGTGGCTCTTCACGGTAACATGGATGAGGGTAAGTATGATTTTATTTTTATTTTATTTTATTTTACACCGGATTATTGCTATCAGGTGCCGCGATCATCTATAAAAAAAATTTGTAAAATTTAGCAAATCATGAGGGTAATTTTCTAAGTCAGTATTTGCCTGAGTCTGAGTTGGTGTGTTTTGTGCCAAATTTAAGAAATATCACATGTTCAATTTGACTCATCTTTAATTCTAACCCTTTTGTCTACAAATGCTACTCCACTGCTTCTATGCCACCCCCTAGCTGAATTGACTTGGCAATTTTTTTTAAAAAGTCACAGTTGATAAATCTGGAGTGAAACTAACATAGCTAACCACACCAACTCTCGAAACTGGAGTGATGTAAAAGTGCAAAAAGTCATATTTATTTGCAGATGTAACCCGAAAAAGTCATGAAATCCAATTTTTGTGACTTTGAAAGGATTATGAAGTGCAGGGTCTGATAAATTTCCCCTCCATGTGTCTAACCTGTGTTTTTAAGGTATTTTTATTCCTCTGCATACCTTTGGAAATGCATAGAGCCAGTCAGCACTTCTGCCCCTCTTTCCACTCTCACAGCATGCAATATCAGACTCACAGAGAATTCAGAGCTACATACCCTCATGTCTGTCTGCTTTTTACTATATTATTCTTGACAGATTTTGGATGATTGAGTAGGACTGAATTAGGGCGGGTTCACATCACCGTTATGGATTCCGTTTTTGTTTTCCATTATAACATGATTATAATAGAAAATTACCTTTAAAAGGCATTCTGTTTTGCTTTCCGTCATAATAGAAGTCTATAGGAATCATAACGGATCCGCCTTGTTTCCATTATGCAAGACGGAAAACAAAGTCCTGTCCTGGTTTCCGTTATGCAGGACTGGACTCCTGCCCCCATTGATCTGATATTGATAACTTATCCTGAGGATAGGTCCTCATTATCATAAAAATGGACAACCCCTTTAAGCCACTTTATTTCTGTAAATTTTCAAAACCATAGATAATAATTTAAGGGATTAGCCCATCTGCACATTTATTACTCATACACAGTTTTTGACATAAGTGTCTGCTAGGTATGGGTGCAACCTCTCGGATTCACAAGTATCTTTAGATGGGGCCGTGCCCTGTGAGTAGAGAGGTGACAACAAATGCCTGGTTCTTTCTATTTAGCTCTATGGGAAATCAATAAAATATCTGCATAAGAATGTAAACCTTCGGATTTCTGATGTAGACGCAGTTTGTCATGCTGCAAATTTGCATGTGGATTCATCCGTTAGTGGCTGTCTAGCAGTGGATTCCACATCAAGATGCAACTAGATGTATGAACTACAGCACTGATTTCCAAAATTTTGCGAATATTCGTCATAAATTTGTTATTTCGCCATTATTTTCTTGATTGCAAAAATCAGCTTTGTAATATACGCGTATTGCGCTACATTTCTCAAGCTGCTAGAAGTTTCCTGCGACTAGAGAAAATGGTTGGCATGGCAGAACATTGCAATAGCTTTATATGCAGATAGAGTGCTTCAATATATTGGCAATTGCGCAAAGCGGCAAATAATGATGTGCATATTTTGGCGCAATACGTGCAACTTCACATTTTAGCAGGTCTAACTACATATTACTGATTGGTGCACTAAGTATTGTTGTGAACTTGTGACATCACAGCACTATGTCTGTAGCATGTATGTATGGACAGCAGAACCTATTACACTACCTAACACCCTGCACTGGAACCTATCAGCTACATTATATCACAATCTAACTTACACTGACTATTTCCCACTAACTATCAGCATTATATATATATGGGCTAACCATCTAATGTTATGTGACACAGCAAAGCACAGACCACAGCATAGACACTGCTGTCTCTCTCAGAACTGCAAAAAACTGCAAAAAAAAGCTGCTGGGGAGGTTCTTATATAGTAAGGGGTAGGCAAATAATCTATTGGTTGCTAGGGATGTTGCTAAACTCAGACAAAGAAATTGCAGCCTTCTCATTGGCCCATAAGCAAGAAGCAGGGATGGATCATGGGTTCAGATGAAAAAAAAAAACTAGAATATTCGCGAATACGAATATATAGCACTGTATTCTAATTCTTATCATGTAAGTGGCAAAATTCGCAAAATTCGCAAAATTCGCAAAATAATTGTGTTTTTAGATTAAGGCCCCTTTCACACGGGCAAGTTTTCCCGCACGGGTGCAATGCATGAGGTGGACGCATTGCACCCGGACTGAATCCTGACCCATTCATTTCTATGGGGCTATGCACATGAGCGGTGATTTTCACGCATCACTTCTGCGTTGCGTGAAAATCGCAGCATGCTCTATATTGTGCGTTTTTCACGCAACGCAGGCCCCATAGAAGTGAATGGGGCTACGGGAAAATCGCAAGCATCCGCAAGCAAGTGCCGATGCAGTGCGATTTTCCCGCTTGGTTGCTAAGAGACGGGACCCGATCTTTATTATTTTCCCTTATAACATGATTATAAGAGAAAATAATAGCATTCTCAATACAGAATGCTTTGTAAAATGTGCATTAAGGGGTTAAAAATAAAAAATTAACTCACCTTAGCCACTTGATTGCGTAGTTGCCGATCTCTTCTGTCTTCTTCAAGCATTAGCTGCCATCTAAAGGACCTGTGATGACGTCATATCACATGGTCCAATCACATGGTCCATCTATATTGAGAATGCTATTATTTTCCCTTATAACTATGTTATAAGGGAAAATAATAAAATCTACAGAATACTCAACCCAAACCCGAACTTCAGTGATGAAGTCCGGCTTCGGGACTGGGTACCAAACATGACAATTTTTCCTACGCGCAAAATGCATTACAAAGGTTTGTACACGCGCGGAAAAATCGGGCATTTTCCCGCAACGCTCCTGCCTCTTATCCGGGCGTCAAACGTGATGCCCGTGATGCCCGTGTGAAAGAGGCCTAACACTAATGCTGAATACATGTCTGAATCTGAGGAATGCCGTAAATGGGGTTTGAGAGCTTTAACTCCTTAATTTCTGGATTATGAGTATATTTAGTTAACGTGTAACTCATCTCACTGCTTACACTCACAGTTTAAAACTTCTAGTCCCAACAACTGAATCAACCTGGAAATCTTATACACAATTTCTGTCATAATTACCGATGTTTCCTTCCTTGCTTTTCGTCTTGGCCTGACATATCCCTTGATGAGTGGTGTGACATTATGTTTTTGCTATATGTGGCCACTCACAGGTTGTAATGTGAATGTCTGTAAAATCTTTTCAGCCTTTACTTAGGTACAGTATACTTGCTGTTTAGACAGTTGGATTACTGCTCACATGATCATTGTAACAGTCCCCCCATGGTTTTTGAACCATATCCAACTAGTTATTATGTAAGGTCTTGGCCGCACTCAGCAGATTAGTTTCGCTATATAAATGATCCTGAAATCCCCAGCAATCTACTTTGTTAGGTACATGTTTGGCGATAATTTTGCCATGGATTATACCCTCTGCAGTGCAATGAATGAATTCTAAAGTAAAAATCTGTGACAGTAAAAATTCACTGCATGCCCCGAAACCATTGTGCCACCATGCAATTTATCAAATTTTCTGCAAACTCGTAGACTTGACCATAACGGTGGCCTTATAGAGGTCATACTGGATGTCACACATCCTTCTACGAAACAGCTGAATACGATGTTCAATTAGCTGACAAAATGGTTTGAATTTGCAAGTGATCTTTTTTTAGGGGGAAATAATCTGTAATTTGAGTTTTCTTCATGTAAATTCTGGTGATTTACTACAACTTCACCGTTAAATGCTGTCAGCCAAAACAGTTTTTAGGCCGACAGCTACTTGTGTCTCTTCCGACTACCCCATACACGCTCGGTTTGGCTGAGCATGTATGTAAGTGTTTTTAATAGGGAGAGAGAAGAAAGATGCTGCCAGTATCTATTAGCGGGTGCTCCATCTTTTTCTCCTCCGACCTCATATTGGGGTAAAGTTGGAATCAATTCATCTCACAAAAAATGGCAGGTTTGTTTGGCTGTAATATAATATATAGTATGCATGTGGGCCTAAAGCTGGCCATACACATTAGTCTTTTGTGGATTGAACCCACTGAGAACGGCAGGTTTGGCCAACACATTAATGTGTGTGAGGAGCTCCTGATTCTCCTCCGACAGATGATCTTGAGGGTGACAAAGATCGGATGAGATATTTTCACCTAATCCTTTTGTGCTCCCGGGAGATTAGCTACCGGCAGAGGTGTCTGGTAGTGGCTTTTTCGACTCTCCCCATAGAATTCACAGTCACGTTAGGTTGTGTATATGTATGGGGAAGCCAGGAGGTAGTAAGTGAGATAGCTGTTGGCTGAACAATTGGCCGACAGCTGTTGAATGTTTATGGGCAGATTAAGGCTTCATACATGCAGCAGTATTTTTCCGAGCAGAAAGCCAGCATTTATGCCAGAAACCTGCCGGATCCCATTATAGTGAATCGAAATCCACAGGCGCCTGGCTCTGCCGGAGACGGTAACTTAGGTAGTCCGCTCCTCTGCCAGAAAAGACTGCCGGATTTACCTAACATAGATGTGAACTTAGCCTTAGGTAGTTTGAGTGACATGTTGCAGCCAAATGAAAAGATCATCCTGAGGATACTTTCACATTAGCGTCAGGGGAGTCCGTTAGGCTGTTCCAGCGGGTGAACCCCAGACTGCCGCTCTGTCCCCATTGACTATAATGGGGGCGGGGGCGGAGTCCCAGTGGCAGCACGGCAGCACACAGCGAGAGGCCGCCGGACTAAAATTGCTGCTAGTGTGAAACTAGCCTACCCCAAGTTTACCTTGCTTATTTTCCATGAAAAGAATTCAGCATTGCTATGAGATAAGTAGTAACACATGGTCTAGGTTGCCTCTCTGTCATTATTTATGCATCAGATTTCCTAATCAGCTGAGCCAGTTACGTGCATGCTCATTACTAATCTTCCTGCTTATGTGGAGTCATTATTAAGTAATCTCATTACAGTATACAACGTGTTTTAAAATCATTTCAGAACAATGTCATTATGGGAGAGTTAGCAGTTCCCATCCTGAAACATCATGCCAATGTTCTACAAGATACAGGATGTATCTAAGGGATTTCTGGGAACATGATGACCACACTGTCATTAGATTGAGAATGGCTCAGATGTGTACTGTAGTGTTATACAGTTTCAGATAGGGAAAAGGAAATGTTTTATAGTAACCTGTTTTAACCTTGTGCTGTCTTCAGAAACTCCAGTTCATGCAACAGTTTGTGGGGTCTGACATGGAAAGTTGTACTGATGTTTTGCATTTCATATTAATTGCTTCATAGCTAATTATAGTTTATGGTTCTTTTGTGGCTGGTAATTTTTTTTTCTTTAATGCATTCCAAATGTCAGATAACTGAAAATACCACCTCTTAGAGCTGCTTTTGTTGCTGCTCCCTAGTCTAAGAAAACCGTAAAACTCATTAAAGTATGGCCTCATTTATACATCTGTATTCCCTCCTACTACTTTATACCCCGAAAAGCATGAAGGTTGTTTGAAAGACAAAGTGCAAAAGAAAGGCTCTCTCTGGGTGGCCAAAAGCAATGTAGAAACCTGAAAAGTAACAAAGGCAGCAGTTTGGTTTCCTCTTTATAAAGATTTAATGCACTGAGGGTAATGAATAGATCCAGGGATCTTTCTAAAATGATGTTGTGTTCAGAAATTTTTCAAAACCATGCACCAAAGCTTCTTAATAATTGTCGTGATTTTTTTTTTGTAGACTCTTAAAAACCTGTGTGTGGGAGAAACAGTTGTCACAATAGGAACAATTAAGTTTAATGCGGTAATAACACATTTTATTTATTACAAATCATTAACTACGTTTTTTATGCTTAAGTAGCTAAAGGAGCGGTAAAATTATTATATATTTGAGGAGGATATATAAAACTGTATCTAGTTACTACATTGCATTCATAAAACACCATCATATTTCACACCTCTCCGCAAACATTGCAGCCACATCAGTCCCTGTCCCGAGTTGTGTGCAAATATGAATTTGTACCCAAATCCCCTATTGACCACTTTTATAGGAAGACACTACCTAATTGCTCAAGCACATGGCACTGTCATGTGCACATACGGCACTGCAGGGACTGCATTGTAGGTCACATGCTATTCTATATGTGGTGGCTCTGTGTGGCACCTCTTGGCACTTTTTTTCTCATAGATTCTCACATAATCCTTGGAAAACCTCTCCTTGTTTTTATTGCAGGTCCAGTTATACAGCACTGCACTATAGAACCTAAAGTATTCTATGGGATCCTACTTGACCACTGTATGCCTAATTTCAAATGGAGTTGCACAAGGTACAGAGTATGTCCTGTTTGTCATATTGAATCTCAGAGAAAATTATGGCATGATACATCAGACTCAAAATTCTACAGGGGAGTATCTCCATAGTAGGACACCATATGGAGCACCATATAGCAGCATACAAAATGACTCTGTGACATTTTCCACACGTTTTTCATATGTTTTAGGTATGTATAATATAATATCTGTATTCTTAAACTAATATTTATGACAAGTCATTTCAATCATTTGAATACACTTATTTGCTACCTTGTGTCATACTGATATAACTGTACTCCTTAAGGGTCATTTACTATAGCTCTATGACAGTTTTATGGAGTAGAAAAGTGACATATTGTGCCAAAGTTTGCGACTTAAAACTTTTTTCCAACAACCTCACCCTTTTCCAAAAAGTGGTCATTGTATGGGCAGGAGGAGGCCGGCTGTGGACAGCAGCTTTCTAGTCCCATCAATATAACAACATGTACACCAGAAAACTGGCACACATTACACCAGGAATCTTCACCCATTCCTGGCTGGAGTAAATTTCAGTTCTGATGCACAGACAGCAGAAGATTTAATGAATTTATTAAGAGACATACACCTCTTAATATATTGGTTGGATATTCCTCCCACAGGGTTTTTACTAAAACTGGTTTGTGAAATGCCATTATTTAGAAAATGAGCCCAATGAGTATGGATTCCCAAAGGTCTTTGATACTATTTATTTCAAATGGTGATAGAGCCTTATCTTGGTTTCCTTTGGTAGAGAACATGGCGTTGTAGAATTTATTCTGCACTTTAAAGCACATTATTTGTAAACTCCATGTAAAAAGTAGGACAGTGATAATCTGTAAATTCCTTACCACTTGCTGCTCTGATCACACTGTGTAAAAGTAATTTAAATTCAGATGAGATATAAATACCTAACAAAGCAGAGAGCAAAGACAGAGTAAACATCACCCCAAGGGACTTTTGATCTAAATGAGTCATACAGAGCAAATAAGAGGTAATGGCAGCGTGCAAGTGCATAGCATTCCAGAAGAAGCAAATACACTCTGTGAGTCTGGGAGAGCACTCAGCACTGTTTGCAATAACTTTGCAGCACATGTGGCTTTCAGGTGAAACTGCCATATCCATTGTGGCCACTTATCAGATTCAGACTAGCTTGAACTTGAACAGAAACCAAAGTTGTAACCTATCATCACAAATCTGGCGGGGTACAGGAATTAACAGTTTCATTAGCAATAATAGGTGAGGACAAGATCACTTTTCTCTTAAATGCTTAATTAGCCACATATAATAAGTTCTTGACGCCTGATTATGTGGGGTTATTATTGCACAATGTGAGGGATGTTTAAAGTCTTGAAGACAAGATCTTTAGTATTTTGGCCTTAAATGGGTTTTCCAGATTTAGAAAAACAAGGCTGCTTTCTACCTAAGCAGCATCAAACCTATCCACAAATTATGTTATTTGAGTTCCGCCCATTCACATTATTGGAGCTGAGCAGCAATACCCGACACAACCAATGGACAGAGTTGGCCCTGTTTCTTAAAGCAATCAGTCATGTTTTTGCAATCTCTTTAAGCCAGCCATAAATGGTAGATGTCTTGCCAGTGTCTTGTGTTGAGCGAACTTCTGTTTTCAAAATTGGCATACATGGTCCGTGGTAACGGAATCCATAACGAAATTCTTAGATATCCCAAACCCAAACCTTGTACGACGAACTTGAAGACAGAAGTTCACTCAATAATACCAGTGTCCATTCTGACCCTTTCTACTGCCTAGGGAGATCGATCTTTGATACTTATAGCAAAATTTTCTAACATTTCACAAAACTTCACTGGAACTGAAACAGTTATGCTTCTACACTACTCATTTCTCAACTGTTGAAAAATTAGGCCACACTGCTTTTAGGAGGTTGCTTTGCAGTGAGTATGAATGCAAATAGGTGGGGCAAAAAACTGTTAGCTGATGGACATGCCAGTATACAGGACTGATGTTTGCATAAGTATCTAGTGTATCCACCTATTCATCTTATTTTTGTCATGTGTATTTTACAGCTTACTGATTCTAAGTTCATATCAGCTTTCCACACAATTCTGTAACTGGTCAGACAAAACCTGGCTATGTGGAGGTCTATTAGTGTAGGTAACCTTTGTCTGGAAACACAGGCCCAGATTTACTAATGTACCTGCTCCAAAAGCTTGTCTAAAAAATTTGGCACATCTAGGGTTTCTACACTTTTTCTCAACATCCTCAATAATGGGAGCAATCGTTCTTCCAACATTCACTTTGCATTGCCCTGTTTAATAGACCAATAAAAAGGCTCGCCTATAAGCTTGTTTATAGTCAATCGGTGCTTGTCCTGCCTGAATATCAATCAGTGTAATAGATCCTTTAGGCCTCAGAACTGTAATGTGTACTGCATTGTGGCCAAAACTGCTCCATATTGAGTGTTGTGTCTAGAGCCATATTCATGCTTAGAAGCACTAAAATACGGTGAATATGGTCCATGATGTAGGTTTTGATGGGGTATCCATTTTACGGCAGTAGGTTTGGAACCACAGTGTCAACCAACAGATTTTACTTTGGGCTAATCCTAAGGGTGTTATCGAAGATGTCCCCTGGTATTCACCATTTAACAGGCCACTACCTCTGAGAGTAGTCTCTGTGTGATTGAAAGCTGGCCCACAGGGGTCAGAGCCACTGGTGCAGGACACCAAGGGGTCAAGCAGAATTGTAGTCATGGACAAGGTGAGGTTAGGGAGCCAGAGTATGTCCTATACAGAAAACAGTCCGAGGTCAGGGTCAGGGTCATAACAAAGGGTCTATACGGAGGTTAGACACAGGTCAGGTCAGGCAGAGGAGGGTCAGAATGCTGTAAATGGGTAGACAGTCGGTACATGGGCAGATAATAAAACACACACCTGCAGGATAGAAGAACACCTATTGTTCAGGCACTGTCCCTCAGAGGGAGGTGCCTAAAGTACCCTGTGGTAGCCATCCATTAGCTGGTGAAGCTTAGAGTGTCCTTTTAGAACTTAAAGGAAGGGAGTGCATGCACTCTACTGGCAGAGGAGTAGCAGCCTTGCTGGCAAGCAGGCCACAACCTGAGTAGAGAAACAGATATAGTGGCCTGGAGAAAGTGTACTTTAAGAACATTTGCTGCTTATGCTACAATGCAAAACCATCAATTTACTACTTTAGTGCACTTTGAAAGGTAAACTTGTACTATGATTAGTGATTTTCCACACGTACCATAAGGGACTATTAAAAGCTAAATTTTGGAGGGGGGGAAAAAAACAGATTAGTGACCTGTTTACCATCTGGTTGAGCTCTGTTAGACTGTTGTTTATGTCTGGAAACAAGTCAATGGGAATGTTTAATCATTCCCATTGACTTGTATTGAGGAACAATTCAAGTCCATGGCAGCTGGGAACTACAACATTGTTTGTTAGGCTGTGATTCTCCAGTTTTACTCCTCCCACTAGAGGGTTCTAGATCAGTTAGAAACTGTCTCAAAGTGGAGCAATGAGAGCCTCGAGAGGTCTGCATATAGGGATCAGTGTTTAGTAGGAGAACTAGTGACCAGAATAACATGCTGAGACAGGGATACTCTGCCATGGACCCTGGGTCACCAGCCCAAAGACCAGAAAGCCAACCAAAAGATTGAGCCACAGACCCTGGGCCACCAGCCCTTTGGCCAGTGTATAAACCTTTTAAGAAAGAGAGGGACATGTAATATGAACTTTCCTAAGCACAGGACCTTCTACCAGACAGGAGACTGGAAAAGCCATCTCAATGCATTGCCTGAATTGTTTTGCGCTTGAGTTCGTCCAGTAAAGAAACCCACTGGCTTACTGCAAATCCTGACTCTTTGGATTTATTTCCCATTGATGTGCACCATCCTCTCCAGAGATAAGCAACACTTAGTGACACTTGCAGATAATTGACAACGAGTGTTCCTATGAACACTTGTTAGCGATTATTTGGCCAATGCTCAGCCAGTGTAAAGGAGCCTTTAGTTGTCTGCATAAGGCCTAGAGGTATGTGCACATCCCTGTTAGGAACTCTGGCAGGGTGTTCTGATGATCACAAATTATCCTACAAAAGGATCACTAAATTGTTCTGGTGCAGCACCTGCTGCAACGCCAGCCCAGTACAGGGTTGTGGTATCATAGTGTATGAGGCCAATTAGCATAGACCTAACAATGTTGAATTTGCAGACATTCAGAAAACACTATGGGTTACATAGCTCTTACTGAATGGCTGCCGATTCAACATGATTAGGTCTATGCCTCAATGCCCCGAACTGCCATTACTATGTAGGTGGCATGCAAGATGCCGCAGCCATACTTACCAACATTGCAGTTGGTAAATTCATGTAAGCCCCGCCCCAGAAATGTGCAATCCTGTGTCTAGACCATCAACTTCCTGAAGTCGTAAAACTTTTTAGAGTTAGGGCATGGGAAAAATGGAGTCCACTGGTCCTTAAAAATAAGCCCTAAAAACTCACTTTGTGAAACTGTACCTCATTTCCTTACCCTAATTTTGATAAATCTCCCTTAATGAGTCTCTTGTATCAATCATAAGTAAGGAAAAACACAGCTAATGTACATTGAACAGATGGACACAAGTCAAAGTGTGGTGTAGATGGTATATACTGAACTGATTAGGGGACGCTGGAGGAGTCATGGAGGGATACTTGCTCCATCATCATGGCCACGTGCATAGAATATGAGTAACTCAAAGCCCTGTAAGTTGGCTGAAGCCCTCATTTTGAAGAAAGTGATCTCTAAGTGCACGTGTAGTTATTTACTGCTTAAACGTACAGCAGCATGCTTATTGCATAATGCGCTATCGAATGTATGGCTCAAGGGCAATTAAAGCTTCTAGTTCTGTGATTGAATGTTCTATAACATTACAGATTCACTGCCATAACCTCACTTGGGACACTAACTGGCTTTTAACCACTTTAATCCTGACTCTAATAGGCATTGCTAATTGTGTTACATTTGCAAATGTAGATGCCCTGAGGGAGGGTCATATGAAGGTAATCCAATTCCAGCAGTGCCTTATTGCAAAAAATAGATTCATGCTGATTCATTTGGCATTTCTGAAAAGCATACAAACCCTGGGGAAATTGTGCATTATTACTATTTTATTCTTAACTAGTGCTGACCATGGACATTGTATTTTTTAGATTGTGTGTTACTGCATAATAGAAGAGAACAGAATACAGAATGATGATCATATCATATCCTAGTGGATCTCTTCTAAGTGCTATTGTGGGAAACATGCTTATATGGCATGAGCTTATACACATGAACTATGAATCTGTGTCTTATACCAGAATGAAGTCATTAGTAAATTCCTGAGGACTAAATTATGTCATCATGAAAACTTTTACTGCTATTAATAAAACTGCTGAAGTTCACTTACGATTTTATACTTTACGCATACAATATGGAAAATAATATGAAAAATTTAAACTTGACTTGGTTTTATCTTCAAAGTAAAAAAAATAGTTCAATAAATATCTGTTTATTCGCAGGTGTTTTAATAGTTATCTTTTCTCTCAACTATTTCTCTCAATTATAAGATGGAGTCCATACCCCACTTGGTGTTGCACTTTTAGTGATATAAGGTGGACTGGGAACTGAAAGTGGCCCTGAAAAAAATATTAAAATTGGCCCCATTTTGTAGTCCGGTCCAAATTGGTGGAAGGCAGGGCCAACGCAAGTTGGCAGGACCAGCAATACCATACCACCTCATCAGAATAGTGCCATCACAAAATAGTGGCAGCAGCACAAAATACATCCCCAAAAACTTCCACTGGTCGGCTGTCAGGAGGGCTCAGGCGGCCCCCTGGGCATTAGCCCACCAGGAAATTTCCCTGTAAGGTATATGGCCAATCCGCCCCTGAGATTATTGCATGTAAATGCAGATCTTTTCTCCACTTACAAGCAGGCACTTGTTTAGAAGAAACGATCACTTCCCAATAATGTCCTGCTCAGCTGGCTTGTGTAAATGCATCTTAACAGTTGCAAATGTTATTAGTTCTATGTTTTCTGTCACTGAATATTCTCCCTTAGTTCTGTCACTGAATCTTCTTCTAGATGTTTCTGCAGCGACCGGGCCGCAAGGGCAACACGTAAGGCACAGTGGGCCGATGAGGGTAGTAGTTGTTCGGTACGCACGGTTAGCAGAGCCTCCCTGGGCTGGCGTACAGTGATGGGGAAGATGGCACTAAATCCTCTGGGGCACTCTCTAGAACAGGAATCACCAGATAGATGGTAGTTGAAGTGCCCTTAATGGTATAGGGTGCTTTGGAGGGTGGGACCCCAGTTGTTCGTGACGCCAGCACAGTAAGGTAAATGAAATTATTAGAAAGGATGAGGAGTCAATTGTAGTAAATAACAGAACTTTTACTAGATAACTTGTCTTCAGGTAGTCAGTACAGTTTATTTATATGGTAAAGCAATAATCCAAATATTGGTTCAGCTGTGTTCCTTATAACAGGCTTGGCAATTGTAATTTGAAGAGTTTCCCTTCTTGCTCTATATCTGTCTATACTTTGTCCACTCTCTAGCACTCAGGTACTGAATATAATAAACTTTTACTTGTCAGTAGCAATTCACAGGGCGGTCTGCCTAACGGCAGGCATCAGTCTTCTCCTCCATTCTTTGGAAAGGATTCTCACTGAAAGAATTACGGTCCACTGTGTCCATAGAGGCATGTGGTAAGGTATAATTTTGCGCATTAATCATTCGGCTGTGTCCAGGTACTTTTAGGTTCCTCCTGGTCACTGTTGCTTGTGAAGTCCATTGGCTAATTTAGCTCCAACCTCTACTAGACTTTCTCTATATTCAGACACAGACTCACTGGTCTGTGCTGTGCTGCGCTAATACTGTTCTATATACTTCCTTAGATTGATCAGGCCAAGCGGTTGCAATGGCAGCTACATTGTGGACTAGGGTTCTGCTCTTCCATTAAGTTCCTCTCTGTTTCCTACACTAGATTCACTTCCTCTCCACTCCCTTGTATTAGGCACACCCACTATACACTAGCACTACCTAGGGGTGAATAGATGTAATGACACTCTACAGCCTGTTAATAGGAATTACAGGTACATACCACAATATGACATTTAGTAGCAAAAGTTTAAAGTGCCCACATATAACACATAGTGGGACACTGCATTTCCTGTATGTGAATTTAAGTCTAATGTCAACCAATAATCTCTGGGACTCCCTAAAGTGGGCTGGAGTTTGCAAACTGCCAGTGACATACATGCTGCTGCACTGGCACATTCTGCAGCCTCTCTTGTGCCCCTTCCTGTGCATTAGAAGTGTAGTTGTTTCATCCTAACAATTTTGAATCATCTATAGAATTGCATATTCTGTGAAATGTCATCTGATCACAACTAGAGATGAGCGAACTTTAAAAAATAGTTTGGCGTTCGGGTTGTGGTAATCGCCGCATCCCGTTATGGATTCCACTACCGCGGACAATCCCGGCATATGGAATCCATAAGGGGCGGCTTCCACGAACCCGAACTTTGGAAAAGCCGAAGGACCTGGGGTTACGTCATCGTCATGTGATCAGTGCAGGGGGCGTGGCTCAGCACTGGACAAGATGACATGACTGATCACATGACGGTGACATCACCCCAGGTCCTTCGGCTTTTCCAAAGTTCGGGTTCGTGGAAGCCGCCCCTTATGGATTTCATATGCCGGGATAGTCCGCGGTAGTGGAATCCATAACGGGATGCGGCGATTACCACAACCCGAACGCCGAACTATTTTTTAAAGTTCACTCATCTCTAATAACAACTCCTCACACTGTTGTAATGTCTAGATGAGGGAATGTTGAAAATTATGTAATGTGTCTGTTGAAGTTTCTCTCAAAGTTTGTTGTCAGTCATACCTCCAGTACATCTGTGTTGCCATTTAGGATCAGCAAGAGTAGAAAAGTCTCCATGCACCTTCAATAGCTGTTGGTTAAATGCTCATTTGTCACCTCTAAGAGTGACTTATCTCCTGGGAGAACAAAAAGATTGGGAGCAAAAAATGAAATAGCCCTATTCTTCTCTCCCCAAACACTTTCTGTTGGGGAACAGTTGGGAGCTTCCCACACATCGCGTCATATTTTGCCACAAATTGTGGGTTATGCAAATGATGTACTAATACGTATATTGGCCTTTATACCTTGCAACTAGAGTCCAGAAGTTCAAAGAACCTTAAAGGGGTTATCTGCTATTTTGATATTAATTAACTATGCACAGGAAAGCACATTAGCATTAAATTACTCGGGGCCTAACACCCCGTAGTCCCACTGACCAGCTGTTCGAGAGAAGGTCCAGCGCCAGAACTATCAATCCATTGTGTACTGGATAGAGTTAGTTACTGCTGTGCTGTTCCCATTCAAGTGAATCGGAGGAGTGCTACAGTTTCCAGCTCAGTCGACTTCATAATGGATGGTCTATGTCAGGGATGGGCAAACTGCTGCTCTCCAGCTGTTGTAAAACTACAATTCCCACCATGCCCTGCTGTAGGCTGAAAGCTGTAAGCAGTCTTTGCATGCTGGGAGTTGTAGTTTTGAAATAGCTGGAGAGCCGCAGTTTGCCCATCCCTGGTCTATGTGGTTTCAGTGTCTACTTCCTGGGCCAGAGCTTCTGCTAAACAGCTGAATGGCAGATTGCAGGGTGTCGAACTCCCAAAGATCTAATATTGATGATTTACCATCGGGACAAGAAATCAGTATAGAAATACTGGAAAACCCTTTTAAAGTGTTACAGTAGACATCACGTTGTTCTATTCACTGCTGATCCATCGAGGTTAGGATTCATGTGACACAGTGTCATTATGTAAGGAAGGAAATAACTTACAGGAAGGAGGGTCTTCTACTGATAGAATAATTATGTGAGGATCCTATCAATCTATTCTTGGAAAACTGTGGTGTCAAAATTTAGCTTGTTTGTGAAAATCTGTGCTCGGGAGTTAGTAGACAACAAATTTCCTGAAAACAGTATATGAAAAGGAAGTGAAATATGGAGCCTGAATTGATGTGTTTTGTGCCAGAAAGGTATAATACTATCAGACTACAAGCATTTTATTGGAGTTTTACATAGAGCTGCTGCCCATATACCCCCATAAATTGTGGAGCCCCTAAAACTTTTAAGGGCCTTTTAAGTGGGCAATGATCAGCTAAATGAACATTTGTAGGAAAGTTGATTTCCGATCATTGCCCAGTCTCAAAGGTCCGCCAATCAGTCAGTGGGTGCAAAAGTTTGTCAGCAGCACATCTCTCTGTAAATAAGGGCTGTACTGTCGACAACAATGTGAATGAATGATCATACATAGTTAGCAATGGTCTGTGTGGCTATTTATTTGGTCAATAATATGCCCATGTAAAGGTCCTTAAGTGAGTGCCACATAATAAATTAAAGCCTTAAGGGGGCTATTATCCTAGCTTAATCCAGGTGTGGAGTGAAATTAAAATATCACTTTTATTAATACAGTTTAAGACAACTGTGAGCCTAAAGACAAATTTACAAACCTTGCTTGCCAGTCCTGTGCGTATCTTTGCACCTTATTCCTAAGGCTTTAATTTATTAAGTAGTAAATGAACCTTTAACCAGGTCTAGGTCCGGATTGTTATAATAAGTGAGTGCCATTGACATGATGCTACATGAATTAGCACTCATTACCATGCAGAAATGTGGCCTAGTAAAAGACCATTAGGCACTTATAACTTGCATGCCAGAACCTTTCCTCACATTTTCATAGTTTTTAAAGTGGTTTTCCGAGAGTACAATATTGATGTACCTATCCTCAGAATAGGTCATCAATATCAGATCGGGTTGGGGTCCAACACCTGGTACCACCTGGTACCACCACCGATCAGCTGTTTGAAGAGGACACAGTACTCTGGTGAATGCTGCTTTTTCCTCATTGCATACCATACAGATCTCTGAACATTGTATAGTGGCTGTGCTTTGTATTGCAGCCCAGACCCATTCACTATGTGACTCATAATTGTGACATCACTGGCCTAGAAAGAGGCCCCAGTTCTCATTGGAGCTGGTTGGCGGGGCGGAGTTGAACCACCACCAATCTACTCTGCGGATAGGTCAACAATATTGTACTCTCTCAAAAAAAAAAACTTTAACCATAATGTAATGTTAATCTATTAAGCGTTTATTAAGGAAACCAAATTGTTTGTTATTGTGATTAAAAGACCTTCATTACTGTTACTACTGTGTTGGTTGGTTTGGTAGACCGTGATGTTTTATGTATTATTGATCACTACTCTGAGTTACATTCCATCATACTTGGTGGATTAGATAAAAATTTGCTTTGTTGGCCTCGACAGACCTGTTCAAAGAATAAAAGAATGCTTATTTTTGTTTGATTATTTTTAGGACATCTCCTTGGGACGTTTCAGTATTGGGAAGTAAAACACCTGTCTTCTGGTGGAGACCTACAAATGACTTTTGGAACTGCAGGGGTATAGTTGATTGCTATAATTTCATTACACATTTTTAACCTCAAATGGATAACAAAGTTAGCCCTAAATGAGTCTTTTCTAATTGGAATTTATTGGCTTACCTTCTGACAGTAAATGTTATAGATTGCCAGGATTTGTTCTTTAAAAGCCAAGGTGCCATATCCAATAATTGATCATTATACAATTTACCCTGTAGCGGGATTAGAGCCATCTTTTTGTCGGTGTTCTGTATGCGTCACCTTTGCCACTTGTACTATTGTTTTTTTTCCCTTATATAAAAATGACAAAGCTGAGATAATTGTTTCTAAAATAGTCTGAACTTTAAAGGGAACCTGTCACATTGAACATGGCTTCTGAGCTGCATGCAGCATGTTATAGAGCAGGAGATGAGCGGATTAATAGATAGTTTTATGAGAAACAATTCATTATAACTTGTAATTTATTTATTTATATTCATGCTCATTCTGAGCTTTGACGTCAAGGAGGCCGTCTCATCAGTATAGCCTTCCCCCTATGACTGTGTATACAGAGATATCTGTCAATCACAGATAGGACCGCCTCCTGGACTTCAAAGCCCAGAATCAGCAGGATTTTAAATTAATGAAATACAAGCGATACTGAATCATTTCCCACAAAACTATATATCAGTCTGCTCAGCTTCTCTTGCTCTATAACATACTGCCTATAGGTTAATTCACATTTTCATGGTGACAGGTCCCCTTTAACTCTTCATTGCCAGTGGCCCTGTGTATCTTCCTTTTGAATTAATAACTTCTTCCTTTTTTTCCCCTGAATAGATGGGGGGTAACTAATGCAAACGGATCCGTTCTGAACTGATACAAATGTTTGCTTTAGAAAAGCAGCAGAATTGATATGTGTGCATTTAAAGGTGATTATCCCACACATAAAAAAATAAAAATCTGTTTTAATGCTTTCCAATGCTCTTCACCTTTTGTTTAGCTCCTTTAGGCTACTTTCACACTTGCGGTAGGCTTTTCCGGAAGGCTGTTCCGGCGGGGGACCAACCTGGCGGAACCGTGCTACTGCTAGTGCACCGGGCCACCGGAAGTCCGCTCCAGCCCCATTCATTATTCGCCATGTTTGCCTTGCTGCGGCTGGTCCTGTGGCCCACCGCCATTATAGTGGTCTTGCGGTAGCACGGATACAGCAGGTTGTTTCCCCACTGGAACAGCCTGCCGGAAAAAACTATCTCAAGTCTGAAAGTAGCCTTACCCACCTTCTCTGCAGCTCCTCTGTTAACTTTCTATGGGTGGCCAACAACTTGTACCATATTACAGTCAAGCAAATGCATCTTCCAGGAGTGCAATGCAATCTGCTCTTGATGTCCCCCTCCCGCATAGAAAAAAGTTCCTCACAAACGGACCCAATAATACCAGTAAGAAATAGCACCTAAGTGGCATAGCTGTTGACTATAATTCGAGCTGACAGGGATCCAGCTGCTTTTTTGCATGACTGCTGGGTTTCAGCTGGATAAAAACTGATGCAAGCAACTGTTTTTGTCCGCTGCATAGTCAACGGGCTCTGACGGTGAATGGCAGTATCCGGTTAGGCCAGATCTGGGGAACTTCAGCAGGCTGTTCTCTGCAGCAACAGCCTGCCGGATCGGTTAATTAGAGCTATACCTAAGCTTAGCCTTTTCTAGGCACCTTTGTTATTTTACTTTCTCTTTACTTTAATGGTGTACTAATTAGATGAAAAGCCCTAAAAATAATTCAAATCACGATAAATTTTGCCTTATAAACCCACATTATGGATGGAACCAGAGGATAGTAAAGTCGATAAAGCCTGTAGCACACATTCTTTGGTGACCAGGGATAAGCAAAGGGATCAATATGGCTTTTCATGGAATGTCTCCTATTTCAGACAGAAAGAACCAAACTGACTAGTAACCAGCAAGGTTATGTTTTTTAACATTAGACTTTATCAGTAGTCCATTGAGCAGATTTTTAAACCTGAAGGCTTTACTTTGTGGGTGGCTTTGCATGTTTGTATCTTTCTGGCAGGGGGAGATAACTGAACACAATCATAATCCATTAGTATTGCTCTTCTGTGCACACAGGCACTGACTGTTTATTTAGAGTGAGATTGACAGAGGAGATATAAGTGTAAGGTAAATGCTTTATGGTGACAGAATGCAGATATATAATGTAGCACACTGAATTACTGCTTGTCATCCCAAAGAGAGACACCATATTGTTAATGTTATCTTGTTCCTTTGAGATAATTCAACAATTTGGAGCATTGAAATGGTTAATAAGCACACTTATTATAATTAATGTGACTCAACCAGAGACTTGTTTTCACAAAGGGTTAGAGTGAGAATGTCTGACTGTGACTCTGCAAAGTCTATTCAGCCACTAGACAATACATAGGGCTTTAATGAAGTTAAACCTCAGCCAGACAAAATAAAAATATCCCTATGTATGAAACATAATGTGTTTCTAGTTACACAGCAAATCCATCTTAAGGAGCATTTACTCCTCAAGTGAGAAAAGTAAATAGTTCTTAAAAAGCAATTTGATTAAAAAATTTTGTTATTTTTCTTGTAATTTCTTTTTAATGAAACAAGATAAGAGGGAGCAATTATAGAGTTCTACACAATTAGTTAAATTTTAGAGAAAAATACAAAAAGTAAACATATAAACATTAATAATGACCAAGCCATAAACAAAAACTTGGAATATGGAAAAAATATACAGTCGAGAAAAGTTAATATTTATTCTCTCTAAAAGACATGATATGGGGGATTAGGTGGTTGGAGATGTCTTGTTTGGACAAAGTGCCATGGCATTAGATGAGCATATGTAGAAGCTATTCACGAGCTACAACATTGGGGCAGGTGTTGCAGAATCTTCTGGCAAAGCTGAACATATAATGCATGTCAAGGTTCTGGAGGGTGACTTTCCTAAACTTGTCTCTAACAAGCCAATAGTCCTTTTTCTGCTGCTCTTAAATGAATGTTTGTCAATTTCTTGTATTTAATATCTATACTGTTTAGTCTACTTTCATACTCACGTTTTGGCTTTCTGTTTGTGAGATCCATTCAGGGTTCTTAAAAGCGGTCCAAAACGTATCAGTTTGCATTCTAATGCATTCTGAATGGAAAAGGATCCGCTCAGAATGCATCAGTTTGCATCAGTTCAGTCTCCATTCCGCTTTGGAGATGAACACCAAAACGCTACTTGAAGCTGATGAAACTGAGCCAATCCGTCCTGGCACACAATGTAAGTCAATGGGGACGGATCCGTTTTCACTAACACAATCTGGCACAATAAAAAAAGGATCCGTCCTCCATTGGCTTTCAATAGTGTTCAAGACAGATCCGTCTTGGCTATGTTAAAGATAATACAAACGGATCAGTTCGGAACGGATGCATACGGTTGTATTATCTGAACGGATCCGTCCATGATGGCAGTGTAATATTTGCATATTGCACGCGCAATACAGGCGTGGGTCACTTTTTCTACATTTTTCAAGCTGCTAGAAGTTTATTGAGACTGGAGAAAATGGTTGGCACGGCAGAACATTACAATAGCTTTACATGCAGATAGAGTGCTTCAATATATTCGCGATTGTGCCAATCAGCAATTAATGCGCATATTTTTGTGCAATACAGGCAACTTCACATTATAGCAGGTCTGACTACATATTACTGATTGGTGCACTAAGTATTGTTGTGAACTTGTGACATCACAGCACTATGTAGCTTGTATGTATGGACAGCAGAACCTATCACACTACCTAACACCCTGCATTGGAACCAGCTACACTATATCACTATCTAATCTACACTGACTATCTCACACTAACTATCTTAAATATATATATATATATATATATATATATATATATAGCAGCACCGTATCAAATACTCAAAATCGGGTGCAGCGCCTCGCCGGGACCAGCCAGTCCCAAATATAAAACAGAAAAATGAGGCAGCACTCCATATATAAAAAATAATATCTCTCCTTTATTCACCCATGTGAGCAGTGCGACGTTTCGGCTCCAAACAACTGAGCCTTTCTCAAGCCACATGGGTGAATAAAGTAAATAAAGTAAATAATTTTTTATGCTCAGACTATTTTTGTCATTATCAGTCTATATACATTTTCACTATGTCCCTTGATGAATTATGGCAGCTGCCAGAGGGAAATGCCTTGGGGAATTAGGGCTTTTACTGCATGTACATCGGTTTAGGGTGAACCCTGGTATTTTGCCTCTGTTTGCTCCCTCTGGTGTATTGAGCTTATCCAGAAGGATAGCTGTGTTAGGGTGGGTTCACACTAGCGTTATGGTTTCCGTTATGGCCTTCCATTATAACGTGGTTATAACAGAACATAACGGAATCCATAAGACGGAACTACGGATCCGTTCTTTTGCCCATAGACTTCTATTATGACGGAATGCAAAACGGAAGCTTTTAAAAGGCATTCCGTTTGCTTTCTGTCATAATACAAGTCTATGGGAAAGCATAACGGATCCGTCTGGGTCCCGTTATGCAAGACGGAAAACAAAGTCCTGTGGACAGGACTTTGTTTTCCGTCTTGCATAATGGGACCCAGACGGATCCGTTATGCTTTCCCATGGACTTGTATTATTACAGAAAGCAAACTGAATGCCTTTTAAAGGCCTCCGTTTTGCATTCTGTCGGGGCATTCCGTTATTTTCCGTTATAACGGAAAGCAATAACGGAATCCCTAACGCTAGTGTGAACCCACCCTTAGGCAACAACCTATCCAGATTAGTCTGTATGATCATAACTTGGTCCTGTAGTATAATTTAGAGTTTTACTCCATATGATTGTTATTAGTGTTTTGTTGTGGTGGTTTTCCTGTCAGAGACCAACTAGACGGCCAGGCTAATCTGGATCACCCCCTTTGGGGTGGCTATTGCATTAAAGTCTTTTCTATAGAAGGGACTGTACACGGTGGGAGCACCTTTTCTTTCTGTCCTCTACCTACCTATAAGGAATCTCCTATGAATCTTTTATCATTCTACTTTTAGGTTTTATATTATTTAACAAAGGTTTTGTTATAGGGTTTTTCTGTGACTCACCTATATTTATATTTGTGATATTACTTTATAGACCCCTCTAGAACTTGTGCAATCATCAAAACATCTCATGGCAGAGAGTTTCACAGCTTCAATGCTTTTACAGTAAAAAAAATATGATGGTTAAACTTTCTTTTCTCTAGACACAGAGGAAGTCCTCTTCTCATGGTTACTGGCCATATTAATAAGGTTGACCTTCTTGAAACATCCGTTTTAGAAGGGACCCTTAAAAATATGCTGCTTAAAGGGTGTCCTTCTGTTGTGACCCCGAGTTATCATAAGTAATCTGCTGGGCAAGCAAATATTTAGTCCTCTTTCAGCAGGGTAAAAGAAGCATTATATGCTTCTACTGAAATCAGTGAGCTGTGTGTGTAATCCACAAATCACAATCCCTATGACAGTTACTTTTCCTCCACAGCAATCACAATTCCTCTGAAAGCCATGTTCTTGTCAATGCCTCCGTGATAAGATTCACAGTACCATCCACTATGCCCCCAATGGTCGTGGTTCCTTCCTCTGCTAGCTTGCAAGTTTTTCTGTATCCTAAGGATACAACGGAAATCAGCAATCACCACTTGGGACATCAGGAAAAAGACCCAGGGCTAGTGGCACCAGCTAGTGTGTGATACCCAATGTGATTTCCACTGCAATGTGACCAGAGTTGTTACCAGGTTTTCCCAGAATCCTTTAGAGCTAATCAGTGCAGTTACACAGAGATACGGTGAATATATTAATCATTGTACTGTATAAATAGGCAAATTTAACATTCTGAATTCTAAGAAAGGTAAGGTAAGAACTCTTGCCCTTGCCATGTATAGCACCTTCTCCATGCATGACAAGGCCTATTCTTGAGATAAGAACGAGTACCTCAGGTGGGACCTGTACCTTTTGAACCTTTATGGCATATGCTATAAATGTCCAGATGGGAATGCCTCCTTAATTCAAAAACAGCTAGACAAAATGATTTAGTTTAGGAAATTATGTTTATGGATGATATTTCATTTTAGGAAAATGTTCTTTTATTATACAGTGTAATAAATATCATGTTATATATAGACATGAATTAATTTCTAAGCATGAGTGGTAAATAACAGTACACATGTTGGATACGCACATCATCCATAGACTAATGAAGGCTTTATTTTATATAAGTGTCAGGTTTATTTTTTAATAATGTGGCCTGTTTAAATTCTAAACTCTGTCGTATGTTCATGGTAGCTATTAAGTTACCAGGAATAGAACTTAATGAATCACCCTCGCATAAAAACTACAAAATTGGCATTAAAATGGCTGCCGCGTCAGAGAAAATGAATTAGTGTCTAGGTGTTCATGATGCAACATAAATAATGAATAACTCATATAAACATGAAAATATTCGCTAGCATAGTGCTGCAATAGAAATCTTATGTGCTTACTTTCTAAGGAGTCTGTCTTTTGGGAGCTGCATAATGATAATTAAATGCAACTGTCAATTTCATTGTTTTGGTATTTCAAGATAAAATATTCACTTTTAAAACACTGAAAACAAATTATAGAATAATACCGGAAAATGAACGTTCACTAGATTTGACAGCAACTCACGATAAAAGTTATGGCATGTTTGGCTCTGTTTGCTTGGTTGTATTCCCATTGGGAAGGCATAACAAGGCTTTTTTAAAGGGAAACGACAATGAACTCAATGATATATACCTTTTTTGCATGAAGTTTAAAAATAAAGTCACTGTCATAATAAAGTCACCAAATATGTTTGGACTGTTGCTGTTTTTGAGATCTGGATATGTTATTCACAATCAAGAATGCTGAAGTGTTTATATATAATCCATAGCAACACTCCTACTCAAATGACCTATAGTAAGCAGGTTATTCCTCTCCACCACTGAGATGAGGACAGCTAACCAAGGATACATTTCAGTTTGAATAAAAATATAAGCTCTGGTGGCAGAATTCATTTTAAAGGTATTTACATAGATCTCTCCCATCACAGAAGATGGCGATGCTTATATAAGGATGTCGGTTGAAAATAGGCATATACATTTCAGACAAGCCCTTAGTCACTATTTGCTGGTACATAGTAGAAATGCTGAAAGACCAGTGGCCCACACCAATGTTGCTGCAGAGAGATCTGATCCTGATGAAATGCCAAATTGGAAAACAATTTTATAAAGGACCAGTACTACACTTAGGAATCACTGAAAATTGTCCTATTAAAACTTACCTTTAGTTGAAACTAAGTATAAAATGTGTATACCTCCAAATCACAATGCTATATGTTATAAAAGTTGTCACGGGCATTAAAAGGCAGACAAATGATAGTGCAAAGATAATTAAATCTATGGGGATCATTTATTAAGACCAGTGTTTTAGATGCCGATTTTAATACCCCCTTTTTCTGGCGACAGATCCACCAAAGCTATGTAGAGGGACCGGCCTCTACATAACTTCAGTCCATTTACTGCCGGTCTAAATCTATGCAGGATTCTATATAGGCTTCCATGCTGGCATAGATTTAGAACATTTTCTAAAACAGGCCTGATGGCCTGTCTCCACCTTTCCCACGTTCAACCCTGTTTTTTTTGACCTGGCATGAGCGGGGGAAAAGTCACAGATTGTGGTGCAAATGACCTGCAACACAACTGTAGTATATCAGTTGGTAAATGACTCCCTATGTTTTTAAGTATAAAAAAAGGAAATAGTGTGACATGAAGGTTAGCGGATGTCATCATTTTTTAACATCAAAGATAATCAATGTCATCACTTGCATCAACACTGGAAACAATACATTTTAAATTCTCCAGAATTTTGAGGACAGTATCAGATCAGTGGGGGGTCAGACTCATGGTGATCAGCTGCATGTGGAGGCCGCAGTGCTCCATGCTTAGGCCTCTTCCTAGACCATATGACGTCACGTTCATCTTTCAGATGGCCTAGGCTTAGATCAATATTGACACTGATAAACCATTCTAGATGCATTTTCACTGGTGGATTTACCAGCTTCGTCAGTGGGGAAACAAGCATTTTAGGATCAAGAAAAATTGTAAATATAGTATCCAGTGGTCCACGGCCAAAAGGGTATCTGCGTCAGAGATACATAGAGGTATAGTAGGGCCACATAGAGTGCTACAGGAACCATATTATAGCTATACACAACATGAAGTTGTAAGAATCCATATGATTCCTTACTCATGATGTCTACACAAATGTATACAGGTCAGGGTTGCCAACCATCCAGAAATTTCTGAACAATTCATAAAAATAGGATACAGTGTCCATAAAAAAAATAATATTTCACCATGATTGTTTTAAGCTGAGTGATGAAGTTTCAGGTCATGATTGTAATAAAGAACATTTAAAGCTCACAGTAAATACTGAGAACTGAGTGTGTATCAGTATAATGAGGTAAAGATATCACTTATAATTTTTCTGATTCACCATCTTTCCATGAAAATCTTAGCTATAGCAGATTTTTGGATAAGAAAATTCAAAAATGCGGATTGGCAGCCATGATACAGCATTAGCAGTGGAGACAGAAATATCTATGGGTACATCCACCTGTTAACCCTTACATATAGATAGATCATTAAGGTCAACCAGTGCATTCAGTTAGCGTTTTGATCTTTGGAGGAGCTCTCAATCTACTATTTATTGGTTAAGTCAATCTCCCTATACTTCAAGTGAATAAACCAAATATTCTTTTGTAATATGGAAGGAAACTGCAGCTACAGGCTGGAGCTTAAGTAAGGGCTTTGATCAATTATGTTCCTTGTTGCTCTTGCATCTGTGTAATGTATCTTTAATACCTTTTATTTGTGGCATTCACATCTTGTTTAGATTCTTTGTACTCTGTACATTGTAGAAAAGGTTTAAGCAATGTAGAAAAATTGAGAGAAAAGAAGATTATTACAATTCATACATAATACTTGGGTCCTTGAAGACATTATAAAGAACTTAGATCTATGCAGCAGGCATGTTTTCTTTGTAATTTACTATTGCATTGTGTTCTTGAATATATTAAAACATTTTACTCTTTATTTGTATACTAGAATCTATGGAAGAATGTTTATTAACCACACAGAAGAGGCTGAAAATCAGAAGAACAACCTATTGAATTGTGAAGAAGTTTTGGAAACCTTGAATATTACGATATGATATTATTATATTACAATCAAGTTTATTTTTATATGTTGTAATACATAAATGCACATTACAGCTTACGATTGTGTTCATTTAGTTATAAGTGTATCATGTATTATTTCTATTAAGCAGTATCATGCAGAGGAATGGATGGGCACAAGCAGCCGAGCGCCCTCTCCCAAAGCAAGAAAAGAATACAGTCGTTTTGGTTTACAGTAATTCATCATTGATTAAACACTTATGTTTCTGTAAGGGTCAATGAGTAATTGTGAGCCATAGATCTCTACAGCTCGGTCCCTTACATACAATAGTGGGAAGCTGCTATAAAGTTCCAGGATAACAGAAGCTTGGTTTGTCTAAATGCTCCAGATTTAGTGGAATGTTTAAGTTATTGTTTATGTATCAATGAGCATTTTTCTTGTGAAGTTTAATAAATTATGTATGTTTTTTGTACATAAAGGACATAAACTGCATCCATGTGTAAGTTAAAATGCTTTACAATGGTCCTCTGAGGCATAGAATGGACTTTATCCTTCTTCTCTCAATGTCCTGGTAAAATTACTTTGACATCTTTGTGTAGTCAGGTGGATAAAAAAACAGGACTGAAACTTAAAAAGGATTTAGTGAAAGTGTAAACGTATCATAATCTATCAAAGAGAATCTGTCAGGTATCATTATTGTTTTATCAAATATTTCTATTACCCCTGAAATAATGCTGGAGCATTTTTTTTCCCTAGAGCTCAGTATTTTGCCATTCCTCTGTTAATTCTCTAGAACATAACAGTAATGTTTTACCTACAATTCTTAGGAAACAAGTTCTACGAACTTATGGCAATCACGTCTAGCGATAATTTGGATCTGGTTGCAGTAAATGAGACATGGTTCAATGATTGACTGGGAAATAGCCATACCTGGTTACACACTGTACAGGAAAGACAGAGAAGACAGAAGAAGTGGTGGAGTAGCCTTTTATGTCAAGGGTAGTCTTAATTCAGGAGACACACAAAGTGCTGGATACGCTTTGGATTTGCATGAAAACAAAAGAGGGAACTGTGGCCTCCAGGGCAAAGTGAGGATTATCATAACAAGTTGGTGGAGGAAATTTCTCAAATAGCTGAAAAGGGAGATATTGCAGTTATGAGTGACTTCAACATGCCTGGTGTAGACTGGAATATCTCTAGTGATCTATCATGCAAGAGCAGGAGTATGATTGATGCTCTTAAAGAGCATCTCTGAAACAATGAGTTATATTGTCAGTCCATGCCTACCGCTGCCCTGCTGTTTCCTGCAGGTGCACAAACTGCATAACTCATCATGCCATTTGATGTCCTGGTTGCCAGCATCCCCTGCAAGTTGCGGCCTAAATGCTCCTGCCCAGTCCTCCAAATTCTGTTCCCTTAGGGCTTAGAGCTTCAAAATCCTTTCCCAGACAATGGCTCGGTGTCCCTTGTATTTAAGGCACTCTCTACAGCCAGAGGGAGCCTGAGCTTTAGATTCTCAAGTGACTAGCAAACTTGTTGGGAGGTTTAGTGCTTCTGTGATTGTATTGCAACTTACCTGCTTTACTTATGCATATTTCACGCCTGTGTTCCTGTTAATGCTCCAGCTTTATACCCATCTTGCTTGTATTCTCCTGAACTCCCCATTCACCCCAGTTCTGCGCTAGTGAGACCACATTTGAAATAGTGTCCAGTTCTGGAGACCACACCTACAAAAAGGTATGGATAAAAGGAAACGAGTACAAAAGCAGGCAACAAATATGGTGGAGGGTCTGAAGCATAAAACATATTAGGTGAGGCTTAAAGAACTGGACTTAAAAGTGGACTTCAATCCAAAGTTCAGGAAAAATTTGATTAGCTGCAAAGCCGAATTTCCACATGTTTCATGGTAACGAATCAATTTCCCCTAAAATAGAGTTACAAAAAAATTCATACCTCATCCATTTGCGCAGGAAGAGTCCATGGCTGCCATCTTGATTGAAGATCCTGCGCCTACACGGTGATATACAGTGGATATAAAACATCTATACACCCCTGTTAAAATGTCAGGTTTCTGTGTTGTAAAAAAAATTAGACAAAGAAAATTTATTTCAGAACTTTTTCCACCTTTAATGTGATCTATAAACTGTACAACTCAATTGAAAAACAAACTGAAATCTTTTAGAGGGAAGAAAAAATCTAAAAATAAAATAATATGGTTGCATATGTGTGCACACTCTTAAACTAATGCTTTGTTGAAACACCTTTTGATGTTATTACAGCACTCAGTCTTTTTGTGTATGAGTCTATCAGCATGGCCCATTTTGACTTGGCAAGATTTGCCCACTCTTCTTTGCAAAAACACTCCAAATCTGTCAGATTGCGAGGGTATCTCCTGTGCACAGCTCTCTTCAGATCACCACACAGATTTTCAATCGGATTCAGGTCTGGGCTCTGGCTGGGCCATTCCAAAACTTGAATATTCTTCTGGTGAAGCAAATCCTTTGTTGATTTGGATGTATGCTTTGGGTCGTTGTCATGCTAAAAGATGAAGTTCCCCTTTATGTTCAGCTGTTCAGCTTTCTAGCAGAAGCCTGAAGGTTTTGTGCCAATATTGACTGGTATTTGAAACTGTTCATAATTCCCTCTATCTTAACTAAGGCCCCAGTTCCAGCTGAAGAAAAACAGCCCCAAAGCATGATGCTGCCACCACCATGCTTCACTGTGGGTATGGTGTTCTTCCGGTGATGTGCAGTGTTGTTTTTGCACCAAACATATGTTTTGGAATTATGACCATAACACCTTTTCCCACATTCATTTGGGAGATTTAAGATGTGTTTTAGCAAAATGTAGCCTGGCTTGGATGTTTTTCTTTGTAAGAAAAGGCTTTCGTCTTGCCACTCTACCCCATAGCCCAGACATATGAAGAATATGGGAGATTGTTTTCACATGTACCACACAGCCAGTATTTGCCAGATATTCCTGCAGCTCCTTTAATATTGCTGTAGGCCTCTTGGTAGCCACCCAGACCAGTTTTCTTCTTGTCTTTTCATCGATTTTGGAGGGAAGTCTTGGCAATGTCACTGTTGTGCCATATTTTCTCCACTTGATGACTGTCTTAACTGTGTTCCATGGTCTATCTAATGCCTTGGAAATTCTTCTGACTGATACCTTTTAACAATGAGATCCCTTTGATGCTTTGGAAGCTTTCCGTGGACCATGGCTTTTGCTGTGGGATGCGACTAAGAAAATTTTAGGAAAGACCAACTAGAGCAGATGAACTTTATTTGGGGTTAATCAGAGGCACTGTAAGTGATGGCAGGTGTATGCTGACTCCTATTTAACATAAATGAATGTGATTGCTTAATTCTGAACACAGCTACATCCCTCGTTATAATAGGGCGTGCATACTTGCAACTTCATTATTTTAGTTTTTTTTTTGTTTTCTTCGCTCCGCCTAAAAGATTTCAGTTTGTTTTTCAATTGAGTGGTAAAGTTTATAGGTCACATTAAAGGTGGAAAAAGTTCTGAAATGATTTATCTTTGTCTCATTTTTTTACAGCACAGAAAACTAACATTTTAACAGGGGTGTGTAGACTTTTTATATCCACTGTATGATGGAAGTGATCACACACTGCGCAAGATTTTGCTCTGGATCTTTAATCAAGATAGCATTTTTGAGAACTTGGCTCATCTCTAGTCTTGAGGAAAGAAAGGCAAACGGGAGAAGGGGGGGGGGGTACATGATAGAAACATTTTAATATGTTAAAGGCATAAATATCTTCAGGAGGGGAAAGTTTTTAATAAAAACTGAACAGAAGTACAAGGGCATATTATCTTTCTTAGCAGGTGGGAAGATTAGAATCAATGTCAGGAAATATTTTTACACTAAAAGAGTAGGATCAGGTTTGGAACAAACTACCAGCAGAGGTCTGGGATAAACACATACACTACTCACAAAAAAGTTAGTGATATTTGGCTTTTGAGTGAAATTTATGGAAAACATAAAAACTTCATGCTACAGTGATATTATATCATGAAAGCAGTGCATTTAAGTAGAAGAATGCAATGATGATTTCCTCATCTCAAACAATTTATTGAAACAAAAGCCAACAACAGTAGTGGGTATACCCTCACAAAAATGTAAATATCTCAATAATTTGTCATGTGTCCTTAAGCATCAATTACAGCTTGACAATGATGTATCTTGCTGTTCACAATTCAACTTATGGTCTGCTGAGGCATGTCATTCCACTCTCCTTGAAGGATGGCCCTCAGGTCATTGAGGTTCGGGGTACAGAGTCATGAGCCTCTATACGGTAACTCAGCTGATCCCATAGGTTTTAAATGAGATTTAGGTCTGGAGAAAGTGCAGGCCACTCCATTTGAGGTACACCAGTCTCCAGCAGCCATTCCCTTATGATGCGACCTTGATTAGCTGTCACATTGTCGTCAATGAAGATGAACTTAGGCCTGTGTTGTTTATGCAGAGGCACAATGACTGGATTAATGATGTTATTCAAGTAGTATGGGCTTTTCACTCTACCGTTCACAAAGTGTAGGGCAGTTCTGTATTGACTAGACACACCTGCCCACACTGTAACACCACCACAACCACCAAAGGTGTGTTTGGTGACAACAGTGGCTTATGCATAACGAGCGCCTTGACGTCTCCAACATCGTTGGCGACCATCATTTCTGCTCAGCATGAATTGACTTTCATCAAAGAACAGCACTGAGGTCCACTGGTCCCTCTTCCAGCATAGATGCTCCCTGGCCCATGGAAGATGATGACGCCTGTGCCTGGTACTGCGGTGAGGTACCCCTGCAGGTCGTCTAGCACGCATATCATGCTAATGTAAACAGTTTCAAATGGTCTGACAGAACACTTGGGTGCCTCTTACTTCCCTTAAATATGCCTGGAGTTGTGTGGCATTCATTATCCGGTTCCGCAGGGCATTGTTGGCAATGAAGCGTTCATCACTGTGGGATGTGACCAAAGGATGTCCACTTCTATGCCTTTCTGTGACTCTTCCAGTTTCTAGGTATCTCTGCTGCAACCTGCTGATGGCACTCTGTGACACACTACGCTCAGTGGCCACTTCCGTCTAAGAACATCCTGCTTGCCTCGCAATGTCGAGGTACTGTTAATCCATTGTTAGGTGACATCTTGGTCTCATGATGTCATAATGTGAACAGCATGATAAGGAGTATTGTTTAAATACCAATTCCATTTGAACTAGGACATTTATTGGGTGATTCATGGATCAAACACATGTTTTGCCGTTAAGCTCCTTGTTGGAGAACAGCAAGTTGCGCAAAAAGTGCTAAAACATTGAACTGTTGGACATGTGCAAAAGTATAGAGAAGGTCATATTAAGTTCACCTGTAAAGGTTAGAGTGCATTTTAGGTTTATAGCAATAACAAATGACAAAACAGGTGCACACTGCGGTCTTACAGAGCCCTCAAACTGATGTTAGAGGTTAGTCAACATGTCCTACAGTGGAGGACATGTCTTAAGCCCGAGCACCTCTCCAAGGTCTTTCAAGTAGCTCGGGACCTAACACTCACCTACCTGTGCCATATGGGCAATACCAGGGGCCAGTGGGCAAAATTACAGGAATGTATTAGGCCAACTTGCAGCAGACTCCTCAGTTACCTCCAGCTTGAAACCATGCCTGTAGTGGGAGAGGGCTGTGAGCCCCACCCAAGACTGGCTGATATGGCCCAGGCATCACAGGTGTACCTAAATGTAGCCTGTGGATGAAAAACAGGCTACATTTACACCTGTGAGGCCTGGGCCATATCAGCCAGTCTTGGGTAGGGCTCACAGCCCTCTCCCCCTTCTTACTGCAGGCATGGTTTCATGCTGGAGGTAACTGAGGAGTCTGCTGCGAGTCGGCCTAATACATTCCTGTAATTTTGCCCACTGGCCCCTGGTATTGCCCATATGGCACAGGTAGGTGAGTGTTAGGTCCCGAGCTACTTGAGAGACCTTGGCGTGGTGCTCGGGCTTAAGACATGTCCTCCACTGTAGGACATGTTGACTAACCTCTCAATTTTAAGATTAGTTTGAGGGCTTAGTAAGACAGCAGTGTGCACCTGTTTTGTCATTTGTTATTGCTATATTGTTATATTATTTATCACATCCACACTACTGCCATCTTGTGTAGGATGTCTATTGTGGTACTTGTGGTCCGCTGCGGGCATCCTCCACCGTTTGCATTTTTGCTGGAGATCGCCGTTAGCAACGGACCACAAGTGCAGGATCTGCTTCCCTGTATATATATGCACAACTGCATTTTTGGGTTGAGGACATCCTGCTTCATGCCACCTTTCAGTTGGTGCATTTTAGGTTTATACAGAAATTTCATCCCCAAACCAAATATCCTTAACTTTTTGTGAATTGTGTATATGTAATATCAATCCTAAAATAAATAAGAATTAACATAAGGGCAGATTAGATGGACCATATGGTATTAATAAATGTACAACTTGGGATAACTGTTTCTCGTCAATAGGATGTGCACCATTCTAATATGGTATGTAGTGAGTGAAGAATGTCAGAGCAAGGCATAAATGTGTCTCAATGCCTCATTTCAACTGACAATCATAAGATCACCTGAGACAGTTTTTAGAAACATAGAAAAAATGATGGCAAAAAAAGATCACATGGCCCATTTAATCTGGCCTCATATCATTTTCTTTTTCTTTTATCTTAGAATCGGTTTATCTCAGGCATGTTTAACGTCACATACCGTTGATATTTGCAACCACTACATATAAGCAGATAGATTCTAAACAATTCATTATGGATTTTCAAAAAAAGGTTTCTAGAAAAAAAAATTGTAGTTCCTTTGTGGACGAATTGCTCAAAATGACATCCAACATTTTACAAATCAGAAGACAGAACAGCAGGGCAGGGAAGATGAGGAAGGAAGATCACATGACCCTAGGTAGCGTCTTGGCTTGTGACCTTGCCCATAATGCTTTGCAGTCAGTTATAGCAATCAGTAGGGACATGTATCATAGGCACTGTATAAGATCCCTACCTGGAAATGCTTATGTTTTCTGGGGCTATATATTGCTATGATAGGACATCTGACAGAGAGAAAAAAACAAACCTTATCTTTAAACACAAAATACAGCTTGTTCAGTGTCATAGGGGCACATTTATTAAGACTGGCAGTTTAGACGCCAGTTCTAATAAAGACCCATAGCTTGCGGTGGTTCTGTTGACGTTATAAAGAGGCATTGGCCTCTCTATAAGTTCGGTGCATCCAGCACCAGTTCTAAATGTAAGACAACTTCCTTGCTCCCTTGCTTTAAAAACTTCTGTTGATCACAGCCTCATGTACCTCATGTATTTCACAGAGACCTCAGATTGTCATACATCACTTTCGATTCAAATCGATCAAATTTGACGACTGATTTGTGTGAATTAGACCTGAGATGAATTGAAAGAAAATTGCTGCACTCTAGCAATCATATCTACTGGAAGCTTGTTCCAGGCATCTGACACCTTGTTCCAGGCACCTACTGCTCTTTCATTTATTCATATGTCTTTTTGCAGATGAGGTCTCCAAAACTGAACACACTATTCCAAATTTGGTCTTGCTGGGGCTCTATCTGCCAATATCCTGCTTTTTACTGGTTATACTTTTAGCTATGCAAGGATCCTACTTATGTTTACTACTATCTGCCCACACTAGTTACTCATTTTGAAGTTGTCAGAAAATAGAACCCCTAAATCCTTGCATTCTGAAGTCCAGGCTAACACAAAACTGCTACTCAGACAGAAGATTCACACTTCCTAAGTACATAATTTTTCATAATTTTTTTCAGATACATTGACCTGTATCCTTTATTCTACTTTTGCTGATAAAACATTGATAAATCTGCCCCTCTATGTTTGCTCAAGGTGACAAAATAGACCCCATAAAATAAAAAAATGACCAGCTCTTCGAGAAGGCTACTCCAGATCTAGATAACTCTTTTGTAAGGGATTTTCAATTCCATTATTTCCTAAGCATGCTGTTTGTTGAGAGAACAAAGCCTCTAGAAGATAATATTTTACTGCAATTTTGGGTGGAAATATAAAATTTGTTTTACAGTATTGACTTATAAAATAAGAGGTTTCACTGAATAAAATGGGATAGCAGTCACGAAGCACTGATACTATATTTATACTTCTAAATTATTCCCAACAGCAGGGCTTTATGGCTCTTCTCTATTGCATGTACTCTTTACTGGAACTAACAAGGACTTACTGTACTTTTGAGCAGCTACATGAATCTAGCTACCACTCTCTTTGCCAAATCATTTTAGTCAAATGTAATCACTAAAAAATCCTTTGAGCAGAAATGATTTAAGACCGATCTCATCTATTATCACATGTATTTGATGTGCTTAAGTAGGATAGGGCCAGATATCAAATACTTTTGACTGAATCTTGGATTTGTCAGGACCCACAAAAAAGGGGCCAAGAAAAGACATGGGGCACCAAATCTGAATTAAAAGTACCTTTCACGTGCTGTGGTTTAAAGGTGGCCATACACCTTAACAGGCTTTTGGACTAATGCATGTTTGAAGGGATTCTTCTGGATTTTCATTTGGGTAGCCTATACTCAGGATAGGTCATCAATATGAGATCGGTGGGAGTCTGACCGCTTACTAAGCAGAGCGCATTGGATAGCGGACTGAGCTGCACCTAGGCTATGGGATCGATAAACGGGGTTGCCGGTTGTCCTTCCACCAATCAGAAATTGATGATCTATTCTGAGGATAGGCCATTAATATTAAAATCCCTTAGAATCCCTTTAATTATTAGCTATTCCTCCCGACTTCCATACACATGCACGCTCTGCTCAGCAGGACATCTATGTGACCTTAACAGGGAAAGGAGAATAAACTGCTGCCAAACACCTCTGGAGGGGATGTTACCTACCTTGTCAACAAAAGGATAAGGGATGTAAAAATCCAACATTCAAACCTTCTTTCCCCTAACATCTTCCATGGGCTGGGTGTTGGTTGGGGCAGTCAGGACACTACCATACACATTAAATGGTTGTCCTGTCAGGCAGATTTCACCTTTGTTCATCTAATATTCACCTTGAGTCTGAAGGTCAAATGAACACAATCACTACACTAGTCATGCTTACCACAGTGAGGGCCTAGTTCTTTAAAATCGTTTTTTTTTTTTATAGATCTTTCATAATAACAAAGCTTAAATGTTTCCCTATGTTTTTTATACTTATGCAGGAAAATCTGCAAGGAATTATGGTCTATTTATTTCTGGCAAAGTACGCTCATTTTAGTGTTTACAATCACAAGAACATCAGCATGGTATTTCACTGCATACAATCAACTCGTATGTCAAGTAAGGCTAATATTTTATTTCAGAAAAAAATGCCTTATTTCAGTCTAAAGCTAAAATATTACAGGAAACGGCAAACACCTGACATGTTTTCTGTCTCGGCAGCAACACTTCATCAGGAGAAAACAACATGTAACACATGGCAGTAATAAAGCCAGGGTAAGTAGGTACACCTGGAATATATATAATAGTTTTATGAAAACTGCATACAAAGAGTCACATTTCCAAAAGCTGCTCCAGTGCAAAATACAGTTTGAATAAGTGGTAACATTACAAAATCGAATAACTTTGCTAGAATTGATTTTTATTTATTTTGTTTGATAAACCCGGCATAAAAAAAACCTTCATCATTCTATGTGTCAGCCCATACCTTATTCAAAATTTTCTTGGCAAGCAGTTCTATGGCACACAGCATTGAAGTTTCCTGTACACCAATTATTATAATTATGGTGCTCCACTGAGTTCCAGATTTGAGAATAGGCTATCTATGTGCTTTTTTTGTATCCCAATATAAACAAATGCTTCACTTTGAATTAATTGAAGAAGTATATTGTATATTAAGCAGCACAGTAATAGCATTATTGCAATCTTACTATAAGGCAGTAAACTAAGCCTAATATCTGGGCTGCACATAGAAACATTTCCAGTTGATGGCCCACAATATCCACATATATCATATGTTCAGCACTAGTGTAGAGCGAACCCGAACTGTAAAGTTCGGGTCCGTTCCGAACTTTGGGGGTATACGGCAAACAGCAAAATGGAAACCATGTTTGGTTGCTTCATTTTCTACAAAAAATTTAATAAAAAGTGATAAAAAAATAATACACACCCCAGAATGATATCAATGAAAAGCTCAGATTGCGCCGCAAAAAATTAGCCCCGATACAGCTCCGTACACATAACTACAAAAAAGTTATAGGGGTAAAAATATGGCAACATAAAAATAAAACTTATTTTTCCCCACTTTTTAATTTTTTATCACTATCAAAACGCAAGAAAAACTATACATCTTAGGTATTGCCGGAATCTTAATGACCTGTAGAATAAAATGAACTGGTCATTTTTATCGCATATCGAACGTTGAAATGTAAAAACCCGTAAAACTGTGGTGGCATTGATTTTATTTAGCAATTTTACCACATTTGGAATTTTTTTTCTGCTTCCTACTACATCATATGCAATTTTAAATGGTGACGTTAGAAAGTAAAACTTGTCCCGCAAAAAATAAGCCCTCAGATGGCTATGTGAACCAAAAAAAAAAAAGGGCCTGAAAGGGTTAATAAAGCTTGTTGAAAGGCTGCAGGGCAGCCAATCAATAAGCTTTTAAGCTGTGGGCACTTAGAAGCCATCACGGCCATGCCTACTAATGGCATGGCTGTGATTAGCCCGTGCATCATGTGACCCAGCCTCAATAAAAGTTGGATCACGTGTAGCACCGCCCATTAGCTCTGAGTATTGCAGGGACAGGAAGCAGGCAGCTGAAGTGAGGGAAAGTGTTAGGAATCTCATCTGGCTATTTATACAGTGCTGACCTATAGTGATTTTTTTGTGGGTGCAATGCACCATCTTTGTACTCCTGACACAAAAATATAATAGTTAATCTGTCTGTTACATCGGTGGGTGACATATACCAATTGTTTGTGTGGGGTACACCTGCACTGCATACGTGACAGGGAAATAAATCTAGTTAATTCATCTGTTGCATGTCCTGGTGCTGCTGGTGTTGGTTGAGCTCCTGTTGCAGGGAGAGGACATGGACGTGGTCGATCTGTGCCAGCTACACGCCCAAATGAAACACCTTCCTCAGGTGCACGTAGGTGACAGAATGTTCAGCATTATTTTGTAGGCCCGAATACCGGTGTACAAAAGGTGAGGCCAGAATAAGTAGAGGCAGTAGTAGATTGGGTGGCTGACAGTGCTTCCAGTTCTTCACATTGTCTCCCACCCGGTCCCCAGCTGAAAGCGCAGAGTTAGAACCTGCAGCCCATGGGCATCTGTCTTTCACCTCACCCCCTTGCAAATCAGGCAAGCAGTCTGAGCCCATAAATCACAGAAAAAAAGTGCACCACAAGGATAAGCACCTGACCAGGGGCGTAGCTAATGGCTCATGGGCCCTGGTGCAAGAGTTCAGCTTGGGCCCCCCTTCCCTCAGTGCTTTGTGTGTCTTCCTATGCAGCACAAGGGTCTTTGGGCCCCCTTAGGCTCCTGGGCCCGGTAGCGACTGCTACCTCTGCACCCCCTATAGCTACACCCATGCACCTGACAACACTGGCTAATCGCTCAAGCTGATGTTAAAAGCTGAGCCATTCGCCAATATCTCCCAGTCAGGAGAATATCGGAGCCCCTTCATGCAGCATGTCAGGGTTTCTCAGCATGGCATGGGGTCCTACCACTAGACTACCTATGGTATGTGAAGAGGGTCTGAAAGGTGCTGATATCCAGCTCACAGCCCCAATCCCACTTACATGCAGTGCAGGACCAACAATGCAATTGGAAACAATTGAGGACACAAGCCGGATCTACAATAGACCATGTGACACAGGCTCCCAGGTTCAAATGAATGTTACCATCCATACACAATGGCACATTCAATACATATAACGCAAAAATCAAAGAAATAAACGTGGCCTAAATGGGTTGAACTGCTCAAACCCCATGCAGTCTGAGCCCCAAGTCATGCAGCAGTCTCTTATTCTTTTTGATGACTCTGCTGGCAGGGTTTCCGTCGGCCATCCACCTAGCCCTGCCCCAGAAGTGGAAGAGATTGAGTGCACTGATGCCCAACCACTTATGTTTCAAGATGTGGAAATGGGAGGACCACTGCAGCATGTCTCTGATGATGACGAAACACAGGTGCCAACTGCTGCGGGTTTCTGCAGTGTGCAGACCGGAAAGGAGGGCAGGGGGGGAAGTGGGTGAAAGATGATGTGGAAGATGATGAGGTCCTAGACCCCACATGGAATCAAGGTCATGCAAGTGACGTATGCAGTTCGGAGAAAGAGCTGTTGGTCACACAGGGCCAGCCACGCAGCAAAAGAGGGAGCAGGGTGCAAAAGCAGAATGGCTGTCCCCTAGCCAGTACGCCTGCTACTGCTCACTAGTGTTGGGCGTGAATATTCAAATCGTGAATATTTATTGAAAATAACGGCATTTCGAGAATTCTCGAATATTTAGAATATAGTGCTATATATTCGTATTTTCAAATATTCTAGATTTTGTTCCATCTGAACACGATTCCTCCCTGCTTCTTGCTTGTGGGCCAATGAGAAGGCTGCAATGTCTATGTCTGAGCTTAGCAACATCCCTAGCAGCCAGTAGGAAAGTTGGCTACCCCTTACTATATAAGAACCTCCCCAGCAGGCATTTTCTGCAGTTTTTTTTTACAGTTATGAAAAAGAGAGAGCATTGTCATTGCTGTGCTCTGTGTTTTGCTGTCACATTACATAGTTAGTTAGCTTATATATCTATAATAAAGATAGTGAGTGTGAGATAGTCAGTGTAGATTAAATAGTGATATAGTGTAGCTGATAGGTTCCAGTGCAGGGTGTTAGGTAGGGTGATAGGTTCTGCTATCCATACATACTGTAAATGCTACAGACATAGGGCTGTCATGTCACAAGTTCACAACAATACTTAGGCCTCTTTCACAGGGGCGTCACGTTTGACGTCTGGATCAAAGGCGGGTACGTTGCGGGAATATGCGGGATTTTTCTGTGCGTGTGCAAACTTTTGTAATGCGTTTTGCACGCGCGTGGGAAAAATCGGCATGTTTGGTACCCAGGCCAGAACCCGGACTTCATCACTGAAGCTCTATCTGCTTATAAAGCTAGTGTAATGTTCTGCCATGCCAACCATTTTCTCCAGTCTCAGTAAACTTCTTGCAGCTTGAAAAATGTAGCATTAGTGACCCACGCCTGTATTGCGCATGCAATATGTGAATATTACACTGCCGATTTTCACAATCAAGAAAATATTCGCAAATTCTTGAATTCGCGAATATATAAGAGGAATATTCGGCAAAACATTTGCGAAATATTGTGAATTCGAATATTGCTCCTGCTACTCATCACTACTGCTCACTAGTGATGAGCGGCATAGGCAATATTCGAATTAGCGATACTTTGTGAAATTTTGGCCGTATATTCACTATAAATTCTGAAATTCGAGAATTCGTGATCTCCAGTCAATATTTACTTGATTGAGAAAATCGACAATGTAATATATTTGCAATAAAAATTTGCAATTAGAATATTCGCGATCAACACTAAGGGGTAGTCAACTCTCCTATTGGTTGCTAGGGATGTTGCTAAGTGCCTATATTCGCTCTAAATTCGCGATTAGAATATTTGTGAGCGACACTGTTCGGGAATACGAATATATAGCACTATATTCTAAATATTCTCAAATTCTCGAAGTGGCTATATTCGCAATAAAAATTCCCGATTTGAATATTCACGCTCAACACTACTACACACCACACCCAAGGAATGAGCACACCAAAACCAGCTCCAAGGAGTTCCCTAGCATGGCAGTTCTTCAGACAATGTGCTGATTACAAGGCACGATTGGTTTGCATGCTGTGCAATCAGAGCCTGAAGCATAGCATAAATCTTCTAAGGATCCATTCACACGTCCGTGTGTTTTTTGCGGATCCGCGGATCTGCAAAGCACGGACATCGGCAATGTGCGTTCCGCAATTTGCGGACCGCACATGGCCGGAACTACATAGAAAATGCCTTTTCTTGTCCGCAATTGCGGACAAGAATAGGACATGTTCTATTTTTTTGGGGAACGCAATTGCAGACCCGGACCTGCGGATCCACAATTGCGGACCCGGGGGGACATCGTCTGTCCCCATTAAAAGGAATGGGTCCGCAATTCCGTTCCGCAAAATGCGGAACAGATTTGCGGACGTGTGAATGGACCCTAAACCTGAGCACCACCAGCATGACCAGGCATCTAAATACAAAGCACGAGCTGCAGTGGAGTACACACCTCAAAAACCATGAAAGATCTCAGGCTCTTCCTGCTCCTCTTCTGCTGCACTCTTTGCCTCTCCCTTCCCCTCTGGAGTGACAGTGGCACCTGCCACCCCGCAAACAGAGGATGTGGCAGCAACACCACCACCACTGTCACCCAGCATGTCCACACTGTACCATGGAAGCGTTCAGCTGTCCATTCCCCAAACACTGGAGAAAAAGAGGAAGTACCCCCAAACCCACCGGCGATCCCTGGCCCTGAATGCCAACATTTCAAAATTCCTGGCTTTTGAAATGCTGTCATTCCGTCTGGTGGAGACAGAGACTTTTAAAAACCTTATGGCGGTGGCTGTCCCACAGTACGTGGTTCCCAGCCGCCACTACTTTTCCAGGCGAGCCATCCCTGCCCTCCACAACCTGGTGGCAGACAAAATCAGGTGTGCAGTGCGCAATGTCATCTGTGGCAAGGTCCACATAACCACCAATACCTGGACCGTTAAGCACGGGCAGGGAAGTTATATCTCCCTAACAGCACACTGGGTAAATGTAGTGGTGGCTGGGCCAGAGGGGGATAGCAGTTTGGCGCATGTCCTTCCACCCCCGAGGATTGCAGGGCATCTCTATTTGCCTCCTGTTGCCTCCTACTCAGCTTCCTCCTCCTCTACCACCTTCTCACCCCTTCAGCGTAACACCTTCACCACCAACATCAGCACAGCCAGGGGGAAACGACAGCAGGCTGTTCTGAAACTCATCTATTTGGGGGACAAACCCCACATCGCGCAAGAGCTGTGGACGGGCATGGAGTGGTTGGTGTCACTAAGCCTCAAGCCCAGCCTGGTGGTGTGCGATAATGGGTGAAATCTCGTAGCAGCTCTGGGCCTTGCCGGTTTGACACACATCCCTTGCCTTTCTCATGTGCTGAATTTGGTGGTGCAGAAATTCCTGAACACCTGACAGTTAATATCAATTCAGTTAATCCAGCTCTTAGATTCTGGTGGGACAAATTCACTTTTATTGGTGCTCAAGGACCCCTGCAGCCTGAGCTGCATATGTGACAGGCAAATAATTTTAATAAATTTGTCGGCTAGATTGTTGGGTAACATTTCCACAGTTATCAGGACTTTTTTTTTAATTATAAATCGTACCAAAAACTATACAAGGAACATTTCAAAAAGAGAGAATTAACCCGACCAGACTACCACCCTACACTCCCCCCCCCCCCTTCACTCAAACTACTCATTAATGCCCATTCACAAACTATTTAAAAATTTACTTATAAACATATTTAAATAACTATAAGTCAGATAAACGAAATAAACAAACAAAACTATATACATGCCTTACCCTTAACTTACAAGGCCAGTCATATACAAGTGGCTCAGACGGTGGGTTCCTGCACCAAATAGGCCAGGTACACACACAATTGTCCAGCCAGGGCACAGTTCTGGAGGAGGAGGAGAAGACACCGTGTTCACAGCAGGGTGGCACGCAAAGCAGCTCATGGCCATCACTTGAGCTTGGCTAGGGGGATACAGAGGACACAGATGATACACCTCCCACAGAGGACAGCTTGTCATTGCCTCTGGGCAGCCTGGCAAACATGAGCGACTACATGCTGCAGTGCCTGCGCAACGACTGCCGAGTTGCCCACATTCTAACTTGTGCAAATTACTGGTAGCCACCCTGCTGGATCCCCGTTACAAGGACAATGTGCCATCCTTAATTCCGTCACTGAAGCGTGATCGGAAGAAGCCAACACTGGTAGACGTGCATTCACACCTGACACCAGGGGCTCAGTGAAAGCACAAGGCTAAAGCAGAGAAGGAGGAGGAAGAAGTCGCCAACGCAGCTGGGTCACCACCCGCACCTTAGAAAGCAGGGATAGCATTGCTGAAATGTGGAAAAGCTTTGTCACCACGCCACAACAACCAGCATCACCAGCAGATATGGAACATCTTAGCAAGAGGCAGCATTTCAGAAAAATGGTGGAATAGTATCTGTGCACACGCCTACACGTACTGACTGATAAGTCTGCCCAGGGTCGTAGCTACAGGGGAAGCAGGGAAAGCAGCTGCTTTGGGGCCCATCCAGGAGGAGGAGGACTAAAAGACTTTGTCAGGGCCCCCTCAACAGTATTATACAATGAAATTATATACAGTGGCAGTATAGACAGTGTTGAAAACAGATGGAACAGCTGCCGGGCCTGGTCTGAGAGAGCGATCTTTAGTAGCCACAGGAATGGGGGCGGCATGAAAAGAAGGGCTTGCGAAAAAATTTCTGGGGGAAAGGGACTCCATTCAAAAATTTGCTACTGGCCCCAGTTATCTCTAGCTACGCCACGGGGTCTGCCGCATTTAACTTCTGGCTCTCCAAATTGGAGACATGGCCTCAGCTTCACCTTTACGCCTTGGAGGTGTTGGCCTGCCCTGCAGCCAGTGTATTGTCTGAACGTGTGTTTAGCACGGCTGGGGGCGTTATCACAGACAAGCGCAGCCGCCTGTCCACAGCCAACTTGTACAATCTCATGTTCATTAAAAAGAACCAGGCATGGATCTCACAGGACTTGTTCGTACCTTATGCAGAATAGACATGTATACCGGCCTCACCCAACCATTGTTATGCTACAGTACACTTACTTTTTGTTTTCTTTTTTATATTTCCCAATGTTTTGGGGTCTACCCCAATTTATTTAAAAAACAAAACAAACAAAAAAAAAACACATTGTTGTTGGCGACTACCTTTGGCTTCACAGCCAAAAAAAAAAGCTAAATGTCAGGCAACAATGTAACCGCCAATTGTAATTAATTAAGTTCCCTGTCTGTTATGCAGTGCAGGGGTACTTTGAAAGAAAGAAGGGGTACAGATCATCCAACAATCTGAAGGCCACCTAATTTACTGAATATATTTCCAAGTCAGGTATGCAGTGCAGGGGTACTTTATGGCCCAAGAATGTAACAGATGATTTTTAGAAATTTACCTCCCTGTCACCTATGCAGAGCAGGGGTTTGTATACGGCAAAACTGGTAAAATATCACCCACCAATGGAACAGACGATTTTTACAAATTTACGTCCCTGTCAGCTATCTAGCACAAAAAGGGTGTTTTTTTTTATAGCACCAATGTAAATGCAGTATGTTACGGTTGTATTGGACTGTCAGAAATGCAGCGTAGCATGCAAATTTGCTATCTAGCACAAATTTTTTTTATTTTTTATAGCAGCAATGTAACTGCAGTATGTAACGTTTTAATTTGACTGTCAGAAATGTAGCATAGCCCATGAATTTACTATATTGCAAAAAATAGTGCTTTTTTTATATCAGCAAGGTAACTGCAGTATTAAGCAGTTTTATTGGACTGTCAGATGCAGGGCTGGGACAAGGTCCACCACCAACAGAGGCTGAGATGCCCAAGTGCGCCCCCCAACTTGTGGAGTCTTTACTAAATACTTAATGTTGTACTCCCATCCATACCAGTGTGACAATGTGTTTCCTCACCCCCACAATGGGAAATGTAGACATAAAATATTTTTGTGATCAATTGCACCTCTAAGCTGGATTGGAATGTAGAAATCTGAGCAAGTACACCTTAGAAAGGGTCTAAGATAACCCCTTTGATTCAAGCCAGAAACTATTGGAACTGTTTATTTAAGAACTATCTTCTTACTCTTACTTCACTTCTACGCTCTATATCCCTGCTGCTGGGTGACGGGTCCTGGGCTCATGGGCTGGGTCGTGACAGTGACACTGCTGCGCTGCTGCCCGCGCTGCCTCCTGGTCTCCAGACTGGGCGCACATGTGACTTGACTGCGTACAGTGCAGCAGGTCAAAGTGCGTGCGCTGTACACAGCCAGTCAGGCAAGACAGAGAGCAGAGACTCTGTGAGACCAGAGCAACGGAGCCGGAGCGACGTGCCCGAACCAGGAGGCGGAGATGGGAGGGAGCACGTTAAGTCAGTGCCAACAAATGCTCACAGTCACTACTCCCTCCGTCCTCCAGCGCGGCCGGCAGCAGCGAGGTGGTCAGTGGCCTGCCTGCAGCCCAGATGCTGGGGAGCTGGCCTGCGCCCTGAGGCTGGAGCCTCCCCAGCCTCTATGTCGGCTCGGCCCTGGTCAAATTTGCAGTGCCTGTTGCAGACAGATAAAAAATCCATTAGGTCACAAAAAAATGTGACAGACTAAGGTAATTGAATAATTTTCAATGCCAGGTATGCACTGCAGGCCGCAGGGGTACTTGAACGGCCAAAAAAGGGAATTTGTCCTCCACTGTGCTACCAGAACAGAATTACAGTAATGTCCCTGCAACACATGCAGTTCACATGCAGTTGCAAGGGCACTGCACTTGCAAAAATGGCCGCTAACTCCCACTGAACTAGCAGATGAATAAAAACAGATTTTTCTGTGTCACTGTGCTCAGGGCTGGGTACAAAAATTTAGCATAGCACCCTCAATAATCTCTGTAGTTCAACAGAATTCTTCCCTAATCTCTCCCTCACAGCAGAAGCAGCAGCATCCTATCCCTACACTGAGAAGAGCAGAGTGACATGTGGCGCTACGTGACTCCAGCCTATATAGAGGCTGGGTGACATGCTGCTTTTGGCCAATCACAGCTATGCCATTAGTAGGCATGGCTGTGATGGCTTCTAAGGGCAGACTAGTGAAACGCTTGTTGATTGGCTGCCCTGCAGTTCGGGTTTGCTCAACCCTACCCGCATTCTAACTAGTGCTGATTAAACCCCAAATCAGCCGCTAAATAAATACAGACTCCATATCAGCCCACAAATTTAAACAGACCTCAGATTAAAGACCAAATTTGCCACCAAATTTATACAGAACCTCAATTTACACAGAGCCCAAAGAAGACTGCAAATTTATACAGCTTGTTCAGAATGTCGGGCGGCACTGCGTTCAGGCGAGGGTGCTCGGTCGGTGGGTGTTATCCCCAATAAGCCCATGAAGAGAAGGACCGGCACTCCAGAAAGTTGCTCGATAATTTTATTGGTCACTCAGTGACGCGCGTTTCGGCACAAACTTGTGCCTTTGTCAAACAATGAGTGAGCAGCAGATTACAAACAAATTCAAACAAATAGAAATTAAATAGCCTGCCCTGGATCACATGACACTGATGTCACGTAACCAGCGTAACAATTGCAAACAAACATAAGAATATATACAAAGTTACTTTGTGAATTCTGTAGTGCATCCTAGAAGTCAGTTATAATGTGGAGACATATTGCAACAAATTAGACCAACATGTTAGAAAGAAGTATCATAAAAAACTGGTAAAAGCATAATTACGATTTAACCCCTTAGGTGTTAATGTCTGCAGGCGGTGAATCCAATATGCTTCTCGTTTGAGTAACATTTCTGCCCTATTTCCCCCATGTCTAGGTAATGTAAATTCTTCAATTATCTAAACACGAATTTGTTAAACATTGTGTCTTTGCTGATGGAAATGGTGTGGATTTGGAATAGGTAATAGCAGGTTTTCACTACGTATGGTAGATTCATGTTTGCCGAAGCGGTCTTTCATACCCATGGTGGTTTCACCTACTTAGCAATGACCGCACAGACATTTCAACAGATAAACTAAAAATGTGCTATTACATGTGAAGTGCCCCTTCACTGCAAGTTTATACAGATCTCACCCCAGACCCCCAATTTATACAGATCTTACCTCAGACCCCTAATTTATACAGATCTCAGAAAAGACACCCAATTTATAGAGAGCCTAGATTAGACCCAAAATGTATACAGACATCAGATCAGACCCCCAATTTATCCAGACTTCAAATCAGCTCGCAAATTTATTCAGACCTAAAATCAGACCACAAATTCAGACAGATCCCAGATCAGCCCCCAAATTCATTTATTGTAAAACATTTATACAGACCCCAGAATAAACTCCAAATGAGCCCCCAGAACAGTCCCAAAATTTATGCAGACCTCAGATCAGACTCCCAATACAGGGAGTGCAGAATTATTATGCAAATGAGTATTTTGACCACATCATCCTCTTCATGCATGTTGTCTTACTCCAAGCTGTATAGGCTCGAAAGCCTACTACCAATTAAGCATATTAGGTGATGTGCATCTCTGTGATGAGAAGGGGTGTGGTCTAATGACATCAACACCCTATATCAGGTGTGCATAATTATTAGGCAACTTCCTTTCCTTTGGCAAAATGGGTCAAAAGAAGGACTTGACAGGCTCAGAAAAGTCAAAAATAGTGAGATATCTTGCAGAGGGATGCAGCACTCTTAAAATTGCAAAGCTTCTGAAGCGTGATCATCGAACAATCAAGCGTTTCATTCAAAATAGTCAACATGGTCGCAAGAAGCGTGTGGAAAAACCAAGGCGCAAAATAACTGCCCATGAACTGAGAAAAGTCAAGCGTGCAGCTGCCAAGATGCCACTTGCCACCAGTTTGGCCATATTTCAGAGCTGCAACATCACTGGAGTGCCCAAAAGCACAAGGTGTGCAATACACAGAGACATGGCCAAGGTAAGAAAGGCTGAAAGACGACCACCACTGAACAAGACACACAAGCTGAAACGTCAAGACTGGGCCAAGAAATATCTCAAGACTGATTTTTCTAAGGTTTTATGGACTGATGAAATGAGAGTGAGTCTTGATGGGCCAGATGGATGGGCCCGTGGCTGGATTGGTAAAGGGCAGAGAGCTCCAGTCCGACTCAGACGCCAGCAAGGTGGAGGTGGAGTACTGGTTTGGGCTGGTATCATCAAAGATGAGCTTGTGGGGCCTTTTCGGGTTGAGGATGGAGTCAAGCTCAACTCCCAGTTCTACTGCCAGTTTCTGGAAGACACCTTCTTCAAGCAGTGGTACAGGAAGAAGTCTGCATCCTTCAAGAAAAACATGATTTTCATGCAGGACAATGCTCCATCACACGCGTCTAAGTACTCCACAGCGTGGCTGGCAAGAAAGGGTATAAAAGAAGAAAATCTAATGACATGGCCTCCTTGTTCACCTGATCTGAACCCCATTGAGAACCTGTGGTCCATCATCAAATGTGAGATTTACAAGGAGGGAAAACAGTACACCTCTCTGAACAGTGTCTGGGAGGCTGTGGTTGCTTCTGCACGCAATGTTGATGGTGAACAGATCAAAACACTGACAGAATCCATGGACGGCAGACTTTTGAGTGTCCTTGCAAAGAAAGGTGGCTATATTGGTCACTGATTTGTTTTTGTTTTGTTTTTGAATGTCAGAAATGTATATTTGTGAATGTTGAGATGTTATATTGGTTTCACTGGTAAAAATAAATAATTGAAATGGGTATATATTTGTTTTTTGTTAAGTTGCCTAATAATTATGCACAGTAATAGTCACCTGCACACACAGATATCCCCCTAAAATAGCTAAAACTAAAAACAAACTAAAAACTACTTCCAAAAATATTCAGCTTTGATATTAATGAGTTTTTTGGGTTCATTGAGAACATGGTTGTTGTTCAATAATAAAATTAATCCTCAAAAATACAACTTGCCTAATAATTCTGCACTCCCTGTATATACAGACCCCAAATCAGACTGCATATTTATGCAGACCTCAGATCAGAGCCACAATTTATGCAGACCCCAAATCAGACCTCATATTGATGCAGACCTCATATCAAACCCCCTATTAACCACTTCAGCCCCCCTATCTTAAATCCCCTTAATGACCAGACCACTTTTTACAATTCTGCACTACACTACTTTCACGGTTTATTGCTCGGTCATACAACTTACCACCCAAATGTATTTTACCTCCTTTTCTTCTCACAAATACAGCTTTCTTTTGGTGGTATTTGATTGCTGCTGAGATTTTTTGTTTTTCTGATATTAATCAAAAAAGACCGCAATTTTCTCAAAAAAGTGTATTTTTAACTTTTTCTGGTAAAATTGTTCAAATATAATTACATTTCTATACAAGTTTGTATCAGAATTCATTGTGCTACATGTCTTTGATAAAAAAATCCAATAAGTGTATATTTATTGGTTTGCGCAAAAGTTATAGCGTTTACAAACTATGGTACAAAAAAGTGAATTTCCGCATTTTGAAGCAGCTCTGACTTTCTGAGCATCTGTCATGTTTCTTCAGGTGTTAGAATGCCAGGATAGTATAAATACAACCCAAATGACACCATTTTGGAAAGAAGACACCCCAAGGTATTCCATGAGGGGCATGGTGAGTTCATAAAAGATTTTTTTTTTTGGCAGAAGTTAGTGGAAATTGACTTTCTTGTTTTGTTTTTTCTTACAAAGTCTCACTTTCCGCTAACTTGTGACACAAAGTTCAATCTTTCATGGACTCAATATACCCCTCAGTGAATATCTTGGGGTGTCTTCTTTCCAAAATGGGGTCATTTGTGGGGTGTGTTTACTGTTCTGGCATTTTGGGTGGGGCTAAATTGTGAGCAACCCTGTAAAGCCTAAATCCTCGTTGGACTTTCAGCCCCTTTACGCATATAGGCTGCAAAAAAGTGTCACACATGTGGTATCGCCGTACTCAGGAGAAGTAGGAAAATGTGTTTTGGGGTGTATTTTTACATATACCCATGCTGGGTGAGAGAAATATCTCTGTAACTTGACAACATTGTATAAAAAAATTTAAAAAGTTGTCATTTACAGAGATATTTCTCACACCCAGCATGGGTATATGTAAAAATACACCCCAAAACACATTGCCCTACTTCTCCTGAGTACGGTAATACCACATGAGTGACACTTTTTTGCAGCCAAGATGCGCAAAGGGTCCTAAATTCCAATGATTTCCTTTAGGATTTTACAGGGCATTTTTACGCATTTGGATTCCAAACTACTTCTCATGCTTTAGGGGCCCCTAAAATGCCAGGGCAGTATAAATACCCCACAAGTGACCCCATTTTAGAAAGAAGACACCCCAAGGAATTCCATGAGGGCATGGTGAGTTCATAAAAGATTTTTTTTTGGCAGAAGTTAGTGGAAATTGACTTTCTTGTTTTGTTTTTTCTTACAAAGTCTCACTTTCCGCTAACTTGTGACACAAAGTTCAATCTTTCATGGACTCAATATACCCCTCAGTGAATATCTTGGGGTGTCTTCTTCCAAAATGGGGTCATTTGTGGGGTGTGTTTACTGTTCTGGCATTTTGGGTGGGGCTAAATTGTGAGCAACCCTGTAAAGCCTAAATCCTCGTTGACTTTCAGCCCCTTTACGCATATAGGCTGCAAAAAGTGTCACACATGTGGATCGCTGTACTCAGGAGAAGTAGGAAATGTGTTTTGGGGTGTATTTTTACATATACCATGCTGGGTGAGAGAAATATCTCTGTAACTTGACAACATTGTATAAAAAAATTTAAAAAGTTGTCATTTACAGAGATATTTCTCACACCCAGCATGGGTATATGTAAAAATACACCCCAAAACACATTGCCCTACTTCTCCTGAGTACGGTAATACCACATGAGTGACACTTTTTTGCAGCCAAGATGCGCAAAGGGTCCTAAATTCCAATGATTTCCTTTAGGATTTTACAGGGCATTTTTACGCATTTGGATTCCAAACTACTTCTCATGCTTTAGGGGCCCCTAAAATGCCAGGGCAGTATAAATACCCCACAAGTGACCCCATTTTAGAAAGAAGACACCCCAAGGAATTCCATGAGAGGTATGGTGAGTTCATGTAAAATTTTATTTTTTGTCACAAGTTAGTGGAATATGAGACTTTGTAAGAAAAAACTAACAAAAAACAAAAAAAAACAATTTCCTCTAACTTGTGCCAAAAAAAAAAAACTTCTATGAACTCGCCATGCCCCTCACGGAATACCTTGGGGTGTCTTTTTTCTAAAATGAGGTCACTTGTGGGGTATTTATACTGCCCTGGCACTTGAGGGTCTCCGCAATCATTACATGTATGGCCAGCATTAGGAGTTTCTGCTATTCTCCTTATATTGAGCATACTGGTAATGAGATTTTTTTCCGTTCAGCCTCTGGGCTAAAAAAAAAAATTAACGGCACAGATTTCTTCATTTGCATTGATCAATGTGGTTGAAAAAATCTCTACCAAAAAATGCGCAAAGAAAAAAAAAAGGGGAAAGGACATAGGAGTGCTTGCGAAGTAAAGCTGCTAATCACTAATCGCTAATCAAGATCCAAAAAACTCAAAAGTGATCTTTATAGCGCCGCAGCGATTTTATAGTGTTTTTGCAGTGATCAGAAAAAAAAAAGTTCTGACACAGCGGTGGGGCGGACTGAAAGCAAATGTGCGCACAAGATCAAGCCTGATGGGGCGAACACTGCATTTTTTGTAGAGCCTAAGGTGACCGTAATGTACTGATATAGATCTGATTGCGATCAGTCTTGATCACTTACAGTCTCAGATACTATATAGTACTAGTGCTGATTAGCGACAGCGATGATGCTAATCAGCGACTAATCAGTGACTGCGGTGCGGTGGTCGCTAACTACCTAACAAATAGCTAACTAACTGGCGGTGATAAGGGACCCTTAGGCCCTATTCACACTTCTGCAATTCTGTTCCGTATTTTGCAGAATGGAATTGCAGACCCATTCATTTCTATGGGCCATTTCTATGCACTTCCGGGGCAGGGCATTTTCTATATAGTTTTGGCAATGTGCGGATCCGCAAAATGCGGAAAGCACATTGCCGGTGTTCCTGTTTTGCGGATCCGCAAAACACATATGGACATCTGAATGGAGCCTTACAGGGGGGTGATCAATGACAAAACAGCGTCTGATATACTTATTTGATGCGATTTATTTTACATCTACAGCCTGCCAGCGAATGATCATCGCTCGCAGGCTGTAGTATAACTTCACTGCCGGACGCCACTGTGAACGCGCGCGCATGCGCGCGCGCGTTCGCAGGGAATCTCGCAACTCGTGAGATGACGCGCCAATGCGTCAAAGAGGAATAACCCGGCCGCCCACAAGACGCATGCCTGCTTTAGGCGGTCGGGTAGTGGTTAATACAGACCCCAAATCAGAACACAAATATATACAGATTTAGGAGAATCCTCCAATTCATAAAGACCCCAAATCAGACTGCTGCTTCCCCCTATAACACCAGCTTAACCCCTCCATCCCATAAATGCAGACCTCAGAGCAGACAAAATAAAATAGTCACCTCTCTAGAGATGGCCTTGCAGTTTGCCCAGCGGGCGTCCGCAGCGAACTTTGCGTGTTCGCGATTCGCCGAACGTGCGAATATATGGCGATGTCTGCCATATTTTTTTGCATTGCGCGGTGCTTTGACCCATGACACATCCATCAGGAGGGACAGGACAGCCAATTGAAACGCTTCAGCACATGGACACACCCCCATTCTATAACAGAACCCGATCTAGCAGCCGTTTTATATTCGTTGTTTTGCCAGTGTAGGGAGAGGTTGCTTTGTGGCGCAGGGACAGCAAACGCTAGCTAATAGGGCCACAAAAGTGATTTTAAGGACTGGTATAGATGTGCTATCGATAGGTATGATATACTGAGGGGTGTGATATACAAATAATATATAGTGTTGAGTGCGAATATTCGAATGGCGAATTTTACTTGTGAATATCACCACTTTGAGAATTAGCGAATATTTAGAATATAGTGCTATATATTCATATTCGTGAATAGTGTTGATCGCAAATATTCTAATCTCAAATTTTATCGCTAATATATTACTTTGCCGATTTTTGCAATCATGTAAATAATGACTGAAGATCACGAATTCTCGAATTTGCAAATTTATGGTGAATATTCGGCCAAAAATGTGCGTAATATCATGAATTCGAATATTGCCTATGTCGCTCATCGCTAATAATATACTTTCTAAAATAGAAAGTACATTATGGTGCATTTGTATTGTGCAGCAGTTTTGTGCGGTTCTGCTGCGATACTGCAGGTATATAGAGGGACAAAAGCTATTGGAACAAATAATTGCAATGGGTGTGATATACCTGTTGCCACCCAAAAAACTGATTGAGGGGTGTGATATACCTATAATATACTTTCTAACATAGAAAGGATATAGTGCATTTGTATTGTGCAGCAGTTGTGTGTGGTACAAAATACTGAGTAAGGGGTTCGATATACCCGTTTCCACCAAATATTGGCTGAGGACTCTGATATACCTGCTTCCACAAAATACTGATTAAGGGGTTCGATTTACATGTTTCCACAAAATTCTGATGGAGGCCTGCGATATAACTACTTCTACAAAATACTGATTAAAGGGGTTCGATATACCTGTTTCCACCAAATATTGATTGATGCCTGCGATATACCTGCTTCCACAAAATACTGTTTAAGGGGTTCAATATACCTGTTTCCACCAAATATTGATTCAGGCCTGCAATGTTCCTGCTTCCACAAAATACTGATTTGGGGGTTTGATATACCTGCTTCCACAAAATTCTGATTGAGGACTGCGATATACCTGCTTCTACAAAATACCGATTAATGGGTCCGATATACCTGTTTCCACCAAACATTGATTGAGGCCTGCAATATACCTGCTTCCACAAAATACTGATTGAAGGCTGTGATATACCTGCTTCCAAAATATACTAATTAAGGGATTCGATATACCTGTTTCCACCAAATATTGATTGAGGCCAGCGATATACCTGTTTCCACCAAATATTGATTGAGGCCTACGATATACCTGCTTGCATAAAATATTGATTAAGGGGTTTGATATACCTGTTTCCACCAAATATTAATTGAAGCCAGTGATATACCTGCTTCCACAAAATACTGATTGAGGCCTGCGATATATCTGCTGCCACAAAATACTGATTAAGGGGTTCAATATACCCGTTTCCACCAAATATTGGTTGAGGCCTGCGATATACCTGCTTCCACAAAATACTGATTAAGGGCTTCAATTTACATGTTTCCACAAAATGCTGATTAAGGGGTTTGATATATTTGTTTCCACCTAATATTGGTTGAGGCCTGCGATATACCTGCTTCCACAAAATACTGATTAAGGGGTTCAATTTACTTGTTTCCACAAAATACTGATTAAGGAGTTCGATATACCTGTTTCCACCAAATATTAATTGAGGCCAGCGATATACCTGCTTCCACAAAATACTGATTGAGGCCTGCGATATAACTACTTCCACGAATACTGATTGAGGGGCTCGATATACCAGTTTATACCAAATATTGATTGAGGCCTGCAATGTTCCTGCTTTCACAAAATACTGATTGAGGACTGCGATATACCTACTTTACAAAATACTGATTAAAGGGTTTGATATACCTGCCAACACAAAATACTGATTGAGGGCTGCAATATACCTTCTTCCACAAAATACTGATTAGGGGTTCGATGTACCAGTTTCCACAAAATCCTTATTAAGGGGTTTGATATACCAGTTTCCACAAAAAACTGACTAAGGGGTTCGATATACCTGTTTCCAGCAAATATTAATTGAGGCCTGTATTATACCTGCTTACACAAAATAATGATTAAGGGTTTTGATATAGCTGATTCCACAAAATACTGATTGAGGGCTGTGATATACCTGCTTCCACAAAATACTGATCAAGGGGTTTGATATACCTGTTTCCACCAAATATTGATAGAGACCTGCGTTATACCTGCTTACAAAAAATACTGATTAAGGGGTTCGATATACCTCTTTCCACCAAATATTGATTGAGGCCTGCGATATACCTGCTTCCACAAAATACTGATTAGGGGTTCGATGTACCAGTTTCCACAAAATCCTTATTAAGGGGTTTGATATACCAGTTTCCACAAAAAACTGACTAAGGGGTTCGATATACCTGTTTCCAGCAAATATTAATTGAGGCCTGCGGTATACCTGCTTTGACAAAATACTGAATAAGGGACTTCTGGTTCCGGCGCTGGGATGCTAGCAGCGGAGTGAAAGAGCTCCGGCAACCGCCCGACTGAAAATCAATTCTCCGACCTCTTGACTGGTGTGGGGAGGCCATACACACGGTGCCCACAGCCCTTGCCCGACCATAGAGCCCCTTACATGGAGCGGTACCTGCTGAGGAGCGGCAGCCAGAAGTTCGTTATGACCAGGAGCGCGGGAGACTCACAGGACAAGATGGAGGATGCGCGTCCGCCCTCACCAGAGACAGTGCCAGAGACTCAAGACAGGGGTGAGTCCCTGACTCAGCAAGAGGTCTCAGCGGCGAAATGGAACATTGATTTTAAAGCGCTGACCATTAACCACTTCAGCCCCCCTAGCTTAAACACCCTTAATGACCAGGCCACTTTTTACAATTCCGCACTACACTACTTTCACCGATTATTGCTCCGTCATACAACTTACCACCCAAATTAATTTTACCTCCTTTTCTTCTCACTAATAGAGCTTTCATTTGGTGGTATTTCATTCTTGCTGACATTTTTACTTTTTTTGCCATTAATACAAATTTAACGAAATGTTTGCAAAAAAATGACATTTTTCACTTTCTGTTGTAAATTTTTTAAAAAAAAACTACATTTCTATATAAATTTTTCTCTAAATTTATTGTTCTACATGTCTTTGATAAAAAAAAAGTCCAATAAGTGTATATTTATTGGTTTGGGTAAAAGTTATAGCGTTTACAAACTATGGTGCAAAAAAGTGAATTTCCGCATTTTGAAGCAGCTCTGACTTTCTGAGCACCTGTCATGTTTCTTCAGGTTCTAGAATGCCAGGATAGTATAAATTCCCCCCAAATCACCCAATTTAAAAAGAAGAAACCCCAAAGTATTCGCGGAGGGACATGGTGAGTTCATGTATCATTTCATTTTTTTTCACAAGTTAGCGGAAAATGACACTTTCTGAGAAAAAAAAAAAAAAAAAAGTTTCAATTTCTGCTAACTTCTGGCAAAAAAAATAAAAAATCTCAGACGGACTCACTATGCCCCTCAGTGAATACCTCGGGTGTCTACTTTCCGAAATGGGGTCATTTGTGGGGTGTGTTTACTGTTCTGGCATTTTGGGCAGGGCTAAATTGTGAGCAGCTATGTAAAACCTAAAGGTACTCGTTGGAATTTGGGCCCCTTTGCGCACCCAGGCTGCAAAAAAGTGTCACTTATGTGGTATCGCCGTACTCAGGAGAAGTAGGGCAATGTGTTTTGGGGTGTATTTTTACATATACCCATGTTGAGTGAGAGAAATATCTCTGTAAATTGTAAACTTTGTATAAAATTTTTTAAAAGTTGTCGTTTACAGAGATATTTTTCACACACAGTATGGGTATATATAAAAATACACCCCAAAACACATTGCCCTACTTCTCCTGAGTACGGCGATACCACATGTGTGCCACTTTTTTGCAGCCTGGGTGCAAAGGGGCCCTAAAACCAATGAGTACCTTTAGGATTTCACAGGGCATTTTTAAGCATTTGGATTCCAGACTTCTTCTCACGCTTTAGTGGCCCCTAAAATGCCAGGACAGTATAAATACCCCACATGTGACCCCATTTTAGAAAGAAGACACCCCAAGGTATTCCGTGAGGGGTATGGTGAGTTCATGCAAAATTTTATTTTTTGTCACAAGTTAGTGGAATATGAGACTTTGTAAAAACAAAATTAAAAAAATATATATCAATTTCCGCTAACTTGTGCCAAAAAAATAAAAATTCTGTGAACTCGCCATGCCCCTCACGGAATACCTTGGGGTGTCTTCTTTCCAAAATGGGGTCACATGTGGGGTATTTATACTGACCTGGCATTTTAGGGGCCCCTAAAGCGTGAGAATCCAAATGTAAAAATGGCCTGTGAAATCCTAAAGGTACTCATTGGTTTTAGGGCCCTTTGCATCTTGGCTGCAAAAGTGTCACTCATGTGGTATCCTCGTACTCAGAGAAGTAGGGCAATGTGTTTGGGGTGTATTTTTACATATACCCATACTGTGTGTGAGAAATATCGCTGTAAACGACAACTTTTAAAAAAAATTTATTCAAAGTTGTCAATTTACAGAGATATTTCTCTCACCCAGCATGGATATATGTAAAAATACACCCCAAAACACATTGCCCTACTTCTCCTGAGTACGGCGATACCACATGACTGACACTTTTTTGCAGCCAAGATGCGCAAAGGGGCCCAAATTCCAATGAGTACCTTTTAGGAGGGCATTTTTAAGCATTTTTCTTCTCACGCTTTAGGGCCCCTAAAATGCCAGGACAGTAGAAATGCCCCACATGTGACCCCATTTTGGAAAGAAGACACCCCAAGGTATTCCATGAGGGGCATGGCGAGTTCATAGAAGATTTTGTTTTTGGCACAAGTTAGTGGAAATTGATTTTTTATTGTTTTTTCTCACAAAGTCTCCCTTTCCGCTAACTTTTGACAAAAAGTTAAATTTTTCATGGACTCATTATGCCCCTCAGCGAACACCCCAAGGTATTCTGTGAGGGGTATGGCGAGTTTTTTTCACAGAAAAAAAAAAATTTGGCACAAGTTAGCGGAAATGGTTTTTTTTTTTTTTTTTTTTTTACAGTCTCATATTCCACTAACTTGTGACAAAAAATTAAATTTTGCATGAACTCACCATACCCCTCACGGAATACCTTGGGGTGTCTTCTTTCTAAAATGGGGTCACATGTGGGGTATTTTTACTGCCCTGGCATTTGAAGGTCTCCGCAATCATTACACGTATTGCCAGCATTAGGAGTATCTGCGATTCTCCTTATATTGAGCATACGGGTAACAAGATTTTTTTTTTCCGTTCAGCCTCTGCGCTGAAAAAAAAAAATAAAATGAACGGCACAGATTTTTTCATTCGCATCGATCAATGTGGATGAAAAAATCTCTGCCAAAATCAGTGACTGCAGTGCAGTGGGCTGGGCGCTAGCTACCTAACAAGTAGCTAACTAACTGGCGGTGATTGGGGACCCTTATGCCCCATTCACACGTCCGAAATTCTGTTTGCGGAACGGAATTGTGGACCCATTCATTTCTATGGGGACAGACTTTGTCCCGCTAGGATCCGGAATTACGGATCCGCGCTTCCGGGTCTGCACTTCCGTTCCGCAAAAATATAGAACATGTCCTATTCTTGTCCGCAATTGCGGACAAGAAAAAGCATTTTCTATATAGTTCTGGCAATGTGCGGATCTGCAAAATGCGGAAAGCACATTGCCGGTGTCCGTGTTTTGAGGATCCGCAGATCCGATCCTCGGAACCGTGAATCCACGGATCCGCAAAATACATATGGACGTCTGAATGGAGCCTTACAAGGGGTGTGATCAATGACAGGGGGGTGATCAGGGGGTCTAGATGGGGTGATCAAGGGGTTAATAAGTGAGGGGGTGGGGGGATTAGTGTAGTGTTTGGTGCAACTTTACAGTGTTACCTGGTCCTCTGGTGGTCGATCCCAGCAAATGGGACCACCAGAGGACCAGGTAGCAGGTATATCAGACGCTGTTCTCAAAACAGCGTCTGATATAGCTGTTTGATGCGATATAATTCGCATCTACAGCCTGCCAGCGATGGATCATCGCTGGCAGGCTGTAGCTCAACTGCCGAGACGCGCTTCACTGTGAACGCGCGCGCGCGTTCACAGGAAGTCACGGCTCTCGCGAGATGACGCGCCGATGCGTCATCTCAGAGCTACAGGACCGCCCGCAGGACGCAACCCTGCGTTAGGCGGTCCTGTAGCGGTTAAGGTGGCCACTAATTTAGCCCCAGATATCAGGGAAACACTGTCTAAAACGCTTTCAGTGTCCTTGCAGCAGCTCCACGAGCCCATTCACCAGCATGATGCTAAGCTGGAAGAGCTGGAGCACAGAACGCAATCCTTTGAGGCCAAAAATGTAAATTATGCAAGAGCCTTAAATTACATGTCCAAACAGAATTCGATACTGCTGGATAGGGTGGAAGACCTGGAGAATAGGTCAAGACGGAGTAATCTACGCCTGATAGGCTTACCGGAGTCTGTGAAGCCACAGGCCCTGAAGGAACTTTGTGAAATTGATCTCCCCCGGGCTCTGGGATTACACACAGAATTGGCCCCCTGGAGGAACCACTTATGAGGAGGCCGAGTGGGTCGCACAATTCACCAACCAGGCCACGCCAGGTGATAATGAAATACCTGGATTACTGTGATAAAGAGGCCATTCTCAAGGTGTTCCGAACCAGAAAAGCCCCCGTCAAGCTGCTAGGCCACAATATCCTACTATTTGCGGACTATTCAGCGGCAGTCGCTAAGAATATGAGGGGGTTCAGCCAAGTCTGCTTAGTTATGTACGAGCGGCAAATTAAATTTCAACTTATGTACCCAGCAAAACTGCGTGTTACCCATGCAGATGGATTCACTATCATATTTCAAGACCCGGCAGCGGCAGAGGAGATGTTGGACACTTTGCAGAACAGACGGCGAGAGAGGGACTCTGAGCGTAAAAACAGTTCCGGATCATCACGCCCAGAGGGACCAGATGGGAAGCGGCAAGGAGGTGATACACAAGATTCGGGTCAGGACCGCCGGGACAGAGATCGGGATAATGGACCTGGCCGTAAACACTCTCCCAGGAGGGATAAACCATCGTACCCTAGAAGGTGACTGATCGACAGAGAGCATGTGCCGGGATGAGGCGCATATATCCTTTTAAAATTCCAGGAGACTGGGTGTAGGTGTACTTCAACCTACAACAAGGTGCCACCCGTAAATGATGAAGAAGAGGGGAGAGGGGTGGTGGTTGATTGGTTAAATGACTCTATGGAGAGTTATTGGTTTCCATTATCGCAAGTTCATTGTTGTATTCTGTTGATTATGGTTAACGGGGCTGTAGGGTTAGCAGTCATATAGACCAAGAAGGAGGGCGGGAGCCGCAACCCAGAAAAAAGGAAGTCACAGAAACTCTACTATAGTTGGTTGCTGCTCTGACTATCTGGGGAAGGGATTTCGGGTGGGAGGGAGGGAATAGCGGCATAGTTAGGGAGTGGGTGGGAGTTAGTCAGTCCATACTCTTGTCCTCTCTGGGTGTCTCATTGATTCTTGGCTGCTAAGGGAAGGGTGAGGTGGGGGAAGGCATGAAGGTAATATCTTGGAATATAAAGGGCCTGAAATTGCCTCATAAAAGGTGGATGATTCTCCGACATCTTAAGAAACTGAAACCGGACCACGCCCTTCTTCAGGAAACTCACCTGGGGGAGAGCGATTTTGACAGGATGAGAAGGTTGTGGGTGGGTACGGTATTGGGATCCCCTGCTACTGACAGGAAAGCGGGAGAGCTAATTTTGATAAATAAACAGCTTAATTACACTGTGGTACAACATATGGCAGATAAAATGGGCAGGTGGGTGCAGGCACTTATACAGGTCCAGGACATACAGTACAGTGTTTACAATATTTATGGTCCCAATGCTGGTAATGGCGCGTTCTTTAGAGACTTGGAAACACTGGTGTTGGGAGATACTTGCCAGTTCAAGATTGTAGGAGGTGACTTCAATTCAGTAGTCAGAAGGGTGGAGGATAGAAAAAGGGAAGGGGACAGAATAGGCATTGAGGGACCACAGGACAAAGTACTTCAGCCCACGATGAAGGGAGCGGGTCTGATGGACCCCTGGTGCCAACTCCATCCAGATGACCGGAGTGTTACATTTTACTCAAATTCTCAATCTTCCTGGTCACAAATTGATTACATACTCCTGACTCACTCATTGTCACATTAGGTGTTGGAGGCGGAGATTGGCGACATTATCATATCAGACCATGCCCCGGTATCGGTTGACTTACTGGAGACGTATCCTAGGAGCCCAGACTACATATGGCGTGTCCCATCCAATCTATGTGCCAGGGAAGAGTTTTCGGAAAAATTAACTATATGGTGGGAGGAATTTAAATCAGACAATGAAAACCATTTAGATGATCCCAAACTGTTTTGGAATGCCTCAAAGGCAGTTATGAGAGGGAAAATCATGGGGTATGTTAGTAGTATTAAGAAGAAAGCCTTACAGGCCTTCAATCAAGCGAGTCAGAGAGTACGAGACGCCTACTCAATATTTCTGAGTAATCCATCGGTGGCAAATAAGCAGAAGTGGGTTGTAGAACGGTAGGCATTTGAAAATTGTGTGAAAGAAATAGAATCCTTAAAACAATCAGAAGCGGAAGCAAAGCTATTCAAGTACAGTAATAAGTCGGGGAGATTACTGGCAAATCTAGCGAAAGGGATGAGAGCCCCCCAATATATTGCTTGCTTGAGGGATACTAATGGGAATTTGCGCCATGACCCTGCAGAAATTAACTCTATAGTGGGGACCTACTAAGAGAAACTGTATCAGGATGGGACGCCATGTGACTTGACAGACACTATCTTAAATAGGGTCAAGCTGCCAGGATAACTGAAGAACAGCTCCATCTTCTGAATGCAGATATTTCATTGCAGGACTTACAGGGAGCCATCAAGCATTTGGGTAATTCAAAGGCCCCAGGCCCAGATGGATTCATTGGGGAATATTTTAAGGCATTGTTGGCCCAAGTGTCCCCCATATTAGTAGATCTGTTCAATGGTGTCTTCCAGGGTCGCATGTCATTGGACATTGACAACATGTCTTATATCAAATTATTACCCAAGCCGGGGAAGGATCTGTTGATGCCGGGCTCCTATAGACCCATTCCTTTAATAAATGTCGATGCAAAATTGATATCCAAGATGGTTGCAGATCCTTTGGCGAAGTTATTGCCTCAGCTTATAGGACCTGAACAGGTAGGATTTGTTCAGGGCAGATCGGCAGTGACAAACATTAGGACTGTCCTGACGGTCCTGGATAGGGTCCAACATCTCTCGGTAAAGGGGGAGCTCCCAGCCATGCTCACCTTAGACGCTGAAAAGGCATTTGATAATGTTAGGTGGGCATGGATGGGAGCAGTGCTGGATAAGATGGGCTTTGCGGATGCCTTTAGGACATACTTGTCCCAGGTGTATCATAACCCCAAAGCTAGGGTTTACACACAGGGCTACCTATTTAAGCCCTTCAATTTACAGAAGGGCACCCGTCAGGGATGCCCCCTGTCCCCCCTTTTGTTTAATCTCTCCCTGGAACCACTGCCGAGAGAACTGTGTGGGCCGAGTGTCTTTGAGGGCATTAAGGTAGGGGGATCACAGGTAAAAGCGGCGTTATTCGCAGATGACGTCATTTTTTTTTAGCGCAACCTAAACAACATCTGAGGGGAGTGATGGAGCAGCTGCAGGATTTTGGAAAATATTCTGGGTATGCAGTGAACTGGTCCAAATGTGAACTGCTTCCTTTGGCACGAGGAGAAGATGGAGCGTATATCAGTTCTATGGGATTGGGGATTACCAAGGCGTCGACGGAATTTACATACTTGGGGATTAAAATAGGAAAATTGCCACACTCTGTATATAGATTAAACTACCCACCATTGTTTTCCAGAATCAAGAAAGACCTTGATAAGTGGCTTAATCTTCCCTTTTCTTTAATGGAACGGTGTCATTTGATCAAAATGATGGGGGCCGCAAGGCTAATTTACCCTCTCCAAACAATTCCTGTGTTATTACGTCATGCTGATGTTACGGATTTGGAGAAAAAATTTACACATTTCCTATGGGGAGGGAGAAAAGCGAGAATAGCATCAAAAAAGTTGAAGCTCAAGAAAGGACAGGGAGGCCTTAATTTCCTGGATTTAAGGGGGTATAACCGCAGGCATATATTGGATTGGGCGCACTTGACTTCATATTACTCCAACTTCGGGGTGGAACGACAATTAGCTTTGCCTTGGAACCTAATGGCCCTTTTACATACCAAAGTGTCTAAACTACCTACTATAGCTAGGCGAGCACTGATCCTCCGAGACACGATCATTCCATGGAAAAGTGTGAGAAAGCTCTTTGGTGTTTCTTACCAGTTTTCCAAACATCTACCTATACAGGGAAATCCGAGTTTTATCCCCGGTAATACTGATAAATCTTTTCAGGAGTGGGCAACTAGGGGTGTGACAAAGTTGGGAGACCTAGTACATGACAAAGAGGCCCGGTGGATGACATTGAACGAACTGGAGAAGAGGTGGAACTTAGGGAAACCAGCTTAGTTCCCTTAGTTTTTTGCAGATACACAGGTATATTAAGGGACTATCGCAGTATCTCTCTAATGAATGGCACAGTAACAAGTTTGACTCATTTATTGGGTATAGGAGCAAGATGTCTATTTCGGTAATTTACAATACGCTTAGGGCAACGTGGGAGAATAAAATAGCTGCAACTCTATTCATAAAATGGGAAACGCAACTGGGGGTGCAGGAGATTGAGTCGGTGGCTCGTACGGGTATCCTAGCAGTCCTTAAAGTAGTCTCTAATGAAAGGATGAGAGAAACTCACTTTAAGATTCTTCATCGGGCGATATATGGGTTTAACCTACCATTGTCAACTAACAGACCTGACAGAATCACAGCTTGCCCTAAATGCGGTTCCCCAAAGACAGACCTGCTTCATGGTCTTTGGGACTGTCCTAAACTGAGGGACTTCTGGTCTCAATTGACGTCGATTCTGACGAGACTTAGCACACATAGAGTCAACTTATCACCCGTGTTGATAGTATTCCAGGCGGAAGCAAAATAGGCAACAGACGATAGAAGGGGTATTTGTGGAAATGAGTTGTCTGTGCTTACTCATAAGATATTGCTGGAAGCAAAAAGGTGTATCTTGTCACAGTAGTTGTCGCAGGACATTCCGACCTCAGAAATGTTGTTGGGTCGTATTAAGCATATGTTTCAGCTGGAATGGCGTGAGGCCATCAACAGGAAGGAATTGCTTGGGAAAAAATTATACAAACAATGGAAGAAGTTTATTTTGTTTTATGTACCTAGATTGGAATATAACACTTTGATGACTCCCTTTAAACTAACATCATGGTATTTGCTAGAGGATTTGAAACAACAATTAGGTGTCCTGAAAGTATGATATTCAGACACACTGGAGACACACCAAGATTACCCAGGGGTACTGAAGGGTTACTGAACGAGTGTAGTACTTTAGTGGCCGAGACGCCCAGATAGGATGAGATAGGGGAGGGGGGGTGGTGGATATGGTAAGGGAGGGGGGAGAAGGTGGGGGGGATAGGAAAACTGAAAAATGTTTAATTTTCTGTGCTAAGAATGACTTAATCGCCAACTATAAGTTGTACAAGCTGTACTTTATTGTATGCATTATCTCAAATGTCGATTGAATGATATGATACTCTTGACATGGCAAAAATAAAATTTTGTTAAAAGAAAAAAAAAATACTGAATAAGGGGTTTGATATACCTGCCACCACAAAATACTGATTGAGGGCTGAGATATACCTGCTTCCACCAAATACCGTTTAAGGGGTTTGATATACCTGTTTCCACCATATATTGATTTAGGCCTGCGATATACTTGCTTCCACAAAATACTGATTAAGGGGTTCAATATAACTGTTTCCAACAAATATTGATCGAGGCCTGCGATATGCCTGCTTCCACAAAATACTGATTGAGGGCAGCAATTCACATGATTCCACAAAATACTGATTAAGTGGTTTTATATACCTTTTTCCACCAAATATTGATTGAGGCCTGCGATATACCTGCTTCCACAAAATACTGAATAAGGGGTTCTATATCACTGTCTCCAACAAATATTGATCGAGGCCTGCGATATACCTGCTTCCACAAATTACTGATTGAGGGCAGCGATATACCTGATTCCACAAAATACTGATTAAGCGGTTTTATATACCTGTTTCCTCCAAATATTGATTGAGGCCTGCGATATACCTGATTCCACAAAATATTGATTAAGCGGTTTTATATACCTGTTTCCACCAAATATTGATTGAGGCCTGCGATATACCTGCTTGCACAAAATACTGATTAAGGTGTTCAATATACCTGTTTCACCAAATATTGATTGAGGCCTGCTATATACCTGCTTCCACAAAATACTGATTGAAGGCTACGATATACCTGCTTCCACAAAATACTGATTAAGGGGTTCGACATACCTGTTTCCACCAAATATTGATTGAGGCCTGCGATATACCTGCTTCCACAAAATACTGATTAAGGGGATTGATATGCCTGCTTCCACAAAATACTAATTGAGGGCTGCGATATACCTGCTTCCACAAAATACCGATTAAGGGGTTCGATATACCTTTTACCACCAAATATTGATAGAGAACTGCGTTATACCTGCTTACACAAAATACTGATTAAGGGGTTTGAAATACATCTTTCCACCAAATATTGATTGAGGCCTGCGTTATACCTGCTTCCACAAAATACCTATTGAGGGCTGCGATATACCTCCTTCCACAAAATACTGATCAAGGGGTTTGATATACCTGTTTCCACCAAATATTGATAGAGGCCTGCGATATACCTGTTTCCACAAAATACCGAAAAAGGGGTTTCGATATACCTGTTTTCATCAAATATTGATTGAGGCCCGCAATATATCTGTTTCTACAAAATGCTGATTAAGCGGTTCGATATACATGTTTCCACCAAATTTGATTGAGCTCTGCGATATACCTGCTTCTACAAAATACTGATTCGGATCGATCTACAAATGATTTCTGTTTGCATACGGATTCCGGTGACGGAACTGCTTGCCGGACGGATCCTCACAACGCAAATGTGAAAGTACCCTAAGAGGTTTGATATACCTGTTTACACCAAATATTAATTGAAGCCTGCGATATACCTGCTTACATAAAATAATGATTAAGGGTTTTGATATAGCTGATTCCACAAAATACTGATTGAGGGCTGTGATATACCTGCTTCCACAAAATACTGATCAAGGGGTTTGATATACCTGTTTCCACCAAATATTGATAGAGACCTGCGTTATACCTGCTTACAAAAAATACTGATTAAGGGGTTCGATATACCTCTTTCCACCAAATATTGATTGAGGCCTGCGATATACCTGCTTCCACAAAATACTGATTGAGGGCTGCGATAAACTGGCTTCCACAAAATACTGATTATGGGATTTGATATACCTTTTTCCACCAAATATTTATAGAGGCCTGCGATATGCCTGCTGCCACAAAATACCGATTAAGGGGTTCGATATACCTGTTTCCCCCAAATATTGATTGAGGCCTGCAATATACCTGCTTCCAAAAAATACTGATTAAGGATTTCGATATACCTGTTTACACCAAATATTGATTGAGGGCTGCGATATGCCTGCTTTCACCAAATACCTATTAAGGGGTTTGATATACCTGTTTCCACAAAATACTGATTGAGGGCTGCGATTTACCTGCTTCCACAAAATACTGATTAAGGGTATTTGATATACTTGCTTCCACAAACCAATGATTGAGGGCTACGATATACCTGCTTTCTCAAATACTGCTCTTCTCTAGGGATTTAGGCACACGGTCAGTTTCAAAATGACAGGCAGAGGAAGAGCAGGCCGTTCCGCAGGGGTGGTAGGGGTCAGACAGGTGCACCAGGCCGGAGCCTAAGTGGGAAGTTGGAGAAGGTGCATGCGTTTACTTCAAAGGGCGCACCAGAGTTGGTTGAGTGGCTCACTCAGCCTTCCGCTTCTGCACCCTCCTGATCCTCTGTATCTACAGCCTCCTCACTCTCTGCTGTGTGCACCCCCAAATACACCACCACCACCACCACCATAGCCCCTCCACTTGAGTCAGAGGAATTATTTTCTCAACCATTCCCACACCTTTCCGATGCGCATGTAAAATTCATCACTCGCCCTGCCTTCAGCCCCTCCAGCATATAGTCCCATGTAAAACACATCACTCCCCCTGCCCTCTGCCCCTCAAGCATACAGTCTCATGTAAGGTACCGTATTTTTTGCTTTATAAGACGCACCTAGGTTTTTGAGGAGGAAAATAAGAAAAAAATGTTTAAACCAAAAGGTGGTCTGTGGCTGACACTGTTATGGTGGATCTGTGGATGACACACTGTTATGGGGGATCTGTGGATGACACTGTTATAGGTGATCTGTGGATGGCACTGTTATGGGGGATCTGTGGATGACACTGTTATGGGGGATCTGTGGATGACACACTGTTATGGGGGATCTGTGGATGACACTGTTATTGAGGATCTGTGGATGGCACTGTTATAGGTGATCTGTGGATGGCACTGTTATGGGGGATCTGTGGATGACACACTGTTATGGGGGATCTGTGGATGACACACTGTTATGGGGGATCTGTGGATGACACACTGTTATGGGGGATCTGTGGATGACACACTGTTATGGGGGATCTGTGGATGATGCACTGTTATGGAGGGGGGACTGTGGATGATGCACTGTTATGGAGGGGGGACTGTGGATAATGCACTAAAATGGAGGGGGGACTGTGGATGATGCACTATTATTGGGCGGGGACTGTGGATGATGCACTGTTATGGAGGGGGGACTGTGGATGATGCACTGTTATGGAGGGGGGACTGTGGATGATGCACTGTTATGGAGGGGGGACTGTGGATGATGCACTAATATGGAGGGGGGACTGTGGATGATGCACTGTTATGGAGGGGGGACTGTGGATGATGCACTGTTATGGAGGGAGGACTTTGGATGATGCACTGTTATGGAGGGGGGACTGTGGATGATGCACTGTTATGGAGGGGGGACTGTGGATGATGCACTGTTATGGAGGGGGGACTGTGGATGATGCACTGTTATGGGGGATGTGTGCTGTGACACATAGAGTCATGATGGGGGCCAGAATAAGATGATATATGTGTGGATGACGCACATATACTGTAGCATCTTATGCTGGTCCCCCTCATGGCCCTATGTGTCACAGAATTACAGTACTTTATTCTCTGTATGTAAAGCCTTTCTTTAAACCTTAGGGTACTTTCACACTTGCAGCAGGACGGATCCGGCAGGCTATTCAGCCTGGCGGATCCGTCCTGCCACAAGTGGCAGTGCACTGCCGTGCTGCCGCTCCATCCCTATTGACTATAATGGAGGCGGGGGACGGAGCTACGGCACAGAATAGCAGTGCACGGCAAAGATCGCCCGACTGAAAAGTCGGACATGCAGGACTTTTAGTCCGGCGATCTCCGGCCGCGAACTGCCATGCTGAGCTGTAGCTCCGCCCCCCGCCCCATTATAGTCAATGGGGACGGAGCAGCAGCACGGCAGTGCATGGCCACTTGCGGCTGGACAGATCCGGCAGGCTATTATCCGTCCTGCCTCAAGTGTGAACATACCCTTAATCAATTACTCTCCTATTGATAAACTAGCCTAATCGCCTGCATCAGTACTCACTATGACAGCGGAGCGGTCCAACTTGTCACTCCAGTCACTGTTCTCTTTCTCACAGCCACCTGCAGCTTCTGTTCCTCTGTCCAGCAACCTGCTCTGTAGAGTCTCCCGGGCATGTTGAGGCCCCGCCCCCTGTATGACAAAGCTCTGCCTCTTCTGAAATCATCATACCTACCAAGAGTAACTACATTCTACTCACTACGATTGCTCTGTTGCCTCATAGGCTTCAGGCCACTAGCCTGAAGCCTATGAGGAAGAATGGAGGGGACAGGAGCCATAGGCTCCTGTAGCCCTCATTGAAGTGCTGGCTGCTTGGCGCCCCCTGCAATTTTGCGCCTGGGGCAATGGCCCCCACAGCCCCCCCCCCATGCTACGCCCCTGCATAGGCCTATCAATGGCTAACCCTGCTCAATTTGACAGTTTGTAAGTGGTGTGCGACAATGGTGCCAATCTGCTGAGCACGCTGAAACAGGGCAAAATGACTCAAGTGCCATGCATGACACATGTCCTTAACTTAGTCATGCAGCGATTTGTTGCCAAATACCCCAGGGTCCAGGACGTCTTGCGGCAGGCCAGGAAAATTTCTGCCCATTTTAGAAGATCTTACATGGCCATGGCCCGCCTTGCTGACGTTCAGCGCCGACACCACTTGCCTGTCAGACGTCTTATTTGTGACAGCCCGATGCGCTTGAACTCCACCTTCTATATGCTTAATGGGCTGCTCCAGCAGCAATGTGCCGTTAATGACTACCTGTACGAACTCTGCAGCAGGACAGGTTCTGGGGAGCTTGGTTTCTTTTCACCGTGCCAGTGGCTGCTCATCCGCAACGCATGCAGACTTCTGCGGCCATTTGATGAGATCACCAAACTGGTCAGTTGAAGCCAGGGCGCCATCAGTGACATCGTACCTTACGCTTTCTTTCTGGAGTGTGCATTGCGTCGTGTCATTGATCAATAGAGATGTCCCAAACTATTCGCCGGCGAACAGTTCCCGGCAAACATTGCTTGTTCGCGTTCGCCGCGGCGGGCGAACATATGCGATGTTTGGTCCTCCCCCTATACATCATCAATGAGCAAACTTTGACCCTGTACCTCACAGTCAGCAGACACATTCCAGTTAATCAGCATATCCTCCCTCCCAGACCCCCTCACCTCCTATCAAAAAGCAAGGACAGCATCCATCTTAGATTCATTCTGAAGATGCAGTGTTAGTTAGAGCAGGGAGAGTGCTGCTGAATTAATATAGGGATACTAGGGAAAGCGTTAGCTGCTAGTGTTCTGTGTCCACTCCAGTCCTCAAAGACTCATCTGCTGTAAGGACAGCGTCCTTACAGCCCCACAAAAAGCCCTTTTTAGGGCTGGTACATCAGTCATTTCATTTTTACCCTTTTATATAATTTCGGTTGCCTGCCAGTGTGTTTTAGGCCCACACAGACTGTACTGTGCCCACTGCCAGTGCCCACCACTCATATCGGGTGGCACAGTACCTTAGAGATAAAAAAGTCATTTAATTTTTACCCTTTAATATAATTTCAGTTGCTTGCCAGTGTGTGTCAGGCCCACACAGACTGTGCTGTGCCCACTGCCAGTGCCCATCACTCATATCGGGTGGCACAGTACCTTGCAGATAAAAAAGTCATTTAATTTTTACCCTTTAATATAATTTCAGTTGCCTGCCAGTGTGTGTTAGGCCCACACAGACTGTACTGTGCCCACTGCCAGTGCCCACCACTCATATCTGGTGGCACAGTACGTTGCAGATAAAAAAGTCATTTAATATTTACCCTTTAATATATTTTTAGTTGCCTGCCAGTGTGTGTCAGGCCCACAGACTGTACTGCGCCCATTGCCCACCACACATATCGGGTGGCACAGTACCTTGCAGATAAAAAAGTCATTTTGTTTTTACCCTTTAATATAATTTCAGTTGTCTGCCAGTGTGTGTCAGGCACACACACACTGTACTGTGCCCACTGCCAGTGCCCACCACTCATATCGGGTGGCACAGTACCTTGCAGATAAAAAAGTCATTTAATTTTTACCCTTTAATATAATTTCAGTTGCCTGCCAGTGTGTGTCAGGTCCACACAGACTGTACTGTGCCCACTGCCAGTGCCCACCACTCATATCGGGTGGCACAGGACCTTGCAGATAAAAAAGTCATTTAATTATTACCGTTTAATATAATTTCAGTTGCCTGCCAGTGTGTGTCAGGCCCACAGACTGTACTGTGCCCACATAGGGTGGCACAGTACCTTGCAGATAAAAAGTCATTTAATTTTTACCCTTTAATATAATTTCAGTTGCCTGCCAGTGTGTGTCAGGCACACACAGACTGTACTGTGCCCACTGCCAGTGCCCACCACTCATATCGGGTGGCACAGTACCTTGCAGATAAAAAGTCATTTAATTTTTACCCTTTAATATAATTTCAGTTGCCTGCCAGTGTGTGTCAGGCCCACACAGACTGTACTGTGCCCACTGCCAGTGCCCACCACTCATATCGGGTGGCACAGGACCTTGCAGATAAAAAAGTCATTTAATTATTACCGTTTAATATAATTTCAGTTGCCTGCCAGTGTGTGTCAGGCCCACAGACTGTACTGTGCCCACATAGGGTGGCACAGTACCTTGCAGATAAAAAAGTCATTTAATTTTTACCCTTTAATATAATTTCAGTTGCCTGCCAGTGTGTGTCAGGCACACACAGACTGTACTGTGCCCACTGCCAGTGCCCACCACTCATATCGGGTGGCACAGTACCTTGCAGATAAAAAAGTCATTTAATTTTTACCCTTTAATATAATTTCAGTTGCCTGCCAGTGTGTGTCAGGCCCACACAGACTGTACTGTGCCCACTGCCAGTGCCCACCACTCATATCGGGTGGCACAGGACCTTGCAGATAAAAAGTCATTTAATTATTACCGTTTAATATAATTTCAGTTGCCTGCCAGTGTGTGTCAGGCCCACAGACTGTACTGTGCCCACATAGGGTGGCACAGTACCTTGCAGATAAAAAAGTCATTTAATTTTTACCCTTTAATATAATTTCAGTTGCCTGCCAGTGTGTGTCAGGCACACACAGACTGTACTGTGCCCACTGCCAGTGCCCAACACTTATATCAGGTGGCACAGTACCTTGATGATAAAAAAGTCATTTCATTTTTACCCTTTAATATAATTTCAGTTGCCTGCCAGTGTGTGTCAGGTCCACAGACTGTACTGTGCCCACTGCCCACCACTCATATTGGTTGGCTCAGTACCTTGCACGCATAGTACCACTAATCAAACTAAATTGACAGGCAGAGGCAGGCCACTCCGCAGGGGCCGTCGTGGTCGTGGTGCTGACCTCCTTGCCCCCTCTCCACCACCCGCCACTCCGCCTCTCACCTTCAGCAGTTCCTGCTCATCTGCCCACAGTCAGGTGTCTGTCAAGGAAATGTTTGAGAGTAAGAAGCCAATGTCACAGAGTCAACCCCTTGCCCGGCGTCTGACAGCTGGCTTGTCGGAACTCTTAGCCCGCCAGCTTTTAACATACAAGCTGATGGAGTCTGAGGCCTTCAAAAAATTTGTAGCTATTGGGACACTGCAGTGGAAGGTACCCGGCCGAATTTATTTTTCACAAACGGCAATCCCCAACCTGTACTGCATTGTGGTAAAGGAAGTTATGGCATGTCTGGCACACAGTGTTGGGGCAAGGGTCCATCTGACCACTGATACCTGGTCTGCAAAGCACGGTCAGGGCAGATATATCACGTACACTGCGCATTGGGTAAACCTGCTGATGGCTGCCAAGCATGGAATGCGTGGTTCTGCAGCAGAGTTGCTGATACCGCCACGACTTGCAGGAAGGCCTGCTGCCACCTCCTCTACTCCTCCTACTCCATCCTTTTCGCTAACCTCCTCGGCTGAGTCCTCTTCTGCTGCTGCATCTTGCTCCACATCAACTGAACCCCCCCCCCAGCTCCCTGGGGGCTATTTCACATCCCTGATACGACAGTGTCATGCCGTCTTGTGGTTGACTTGCTTGAAAGCAGAGAGTTACACCAGACCAGCACTCCTGTCCGCCCTGAATGCACAGGTGGATCAGTGGCTGACCCCGCACCAACTGGAGATCGGCAAAGTGGTGTGTGACAACGGAAGCAATCTGTTGGCGGCATTGAATTTGGGCAAGTTGACACAAGTCCCGTGCATGGCACATGTGTTGAATCTGATCGTACAATGCTTTGTGTGTAAGTACCCAAGCTTACAGGACGTCCTCAAGTAGGCCAGGAAGGTGTGTGGCCATTTCTGGCATTCCTACACGGCCATGGCACATTTTTCCGATATTCAGCAGCGAAACAACATGCCAGTGAGGAGCTTGATTTGCGACAGCCCGAAACGTTGGAATTCAACACTCCTAATGTTCGACCGCCTGATCCAACAAGAAAAAGCCGTCAACGAGTATTTGTATGACTGGGGTGCTAGGACAGCCTCTGCGGAGCTGGGTATTTTTTGGCCACGTTACTGAACGCTCATGCACAATGGCTGTAGGCTCATGCGTCCTTTTGCGGAGGTGACAAACCTGGTCAGTCAAACCCAAGGCAACATCATCGACCTCATCCTATATGCATTATTTTTGGAGCATGCCCTGCGAAAAATGCTGATCAGGCCATAGATGAGCACGAAGAGGAAGAGTTGTGGTCACCATCACCACCAGAAGCAGCCTTATCGTCGTCGATTGCTGGACCTGCGGCAACGCAGAGAGAGGAGTCTGAAGAAGAGGAGTCAGAGGAGGAAGGTGGCTTTGAGGAGGTGGAAGACCGACCACAGCAGGCGTCCCAGGGGGCTTGTTGTCACCTTTCGGGGACCCTTGTTGTTGTACGTGGCTGGGTGGAGAAAGAGACCTTCAATGACGTCAGTGAGGACAAGGAACGGGACATGGCCAGCTTGGTATCCAACCTTGTGCAAATGGGGAGTTTGTGGTTATGCAAATGGACTGTTTGTGGTTATTTACGGTGCATTAAACGGGGAGTTTGGTCTGTCACTGTGAATCTTACACTACCTGATCGATACAACATCATACCTGATCGTATACACACACTGGATGTTTTAAAGCACTTTATTCCAAACAATTTAGGGATGTTAGTTGATTTATGCCCTTTATAGATTAAAACCCGACTCTGCGTCAACAACGTCATTTTCCATGGGAGTTTTGCCATAGATCCCCCTCCGGCATGCCACAGTCCAGGTGTTACTCCCCTTGAAAGAACTTTTCCATCACTATTGTGGCCAGAAAGAGTCCCTGTGGGTTTTAAAATTTGTCTGCCTATTGAAGTTTATGGCGGTTCGCCCGGTTCGCCTGTTCGCGAACATTCGAGGAATTTCACATTCGCCGTTCGCGAACAGAAAATTTTATTTTCGCGACATCTCTATTGATCAAGCCATCGAGGAGCTGCAAGATGAGGAAGTCAAAATGCTGAATGAATTCCCAGGGGGGGCTACTACATCTGAGACAAGTCAGCAGAAGTCTGAAGAGGAGTCAGAGGAGGATGATGGCTGCGTGGCGGAGGAGGAGGAGCAAGAAGAGCAGGCTTTGAGGGGGACTTTAAACTTTTCGGGGATCCCTGGTGTTGTCCGTGGCTGGGGGGAGGAGACCGAGGACGACATTCTCCTGGGCGAGGAGCAGGAGCCAGGGCGCTCCACCACTTCCAATTTAGTGCAAATGGGGGCCTTCATTCTTCAGTGTTTGAAGAGGGACCCTAGTATAAAAAGCATAAAGGGCAAGTAGCAGTACTAGGTGGCAACGTACTTAGACCCCTGGTACAAACACAAAATGGCGGACATGTTACCAGCATAACAGAGGGCTGTCAGAATGCAGCATTTCCAGGCCTTGCTGCGAGAGATGCTGCATTTTGCTTTTGCGGGCGCTGGCAGAGGAATTTCCACCCACAGCGAAACAGGTGAGGGTTCCAACCTTACCGCACCTGCAAGAAGAGGGCGGTTTGAAGATGTGTTGGTCACTTCGGATATGAGATCATTCTTCCAGCCAACCCATCGACAGCCGTCTTCCGTATCCAGCCTCAGGGAACGCATAAATTGACAGGTGTCTGACAGGTTAACGGCCGATGTGGACGCTCTGAGAAGGGAGGAACCCCTGGACTACTGGGTGTGCAGGCTTGACCTGTGGCCAGAGCTGGCACAATTTGCCTTGGAACTCTTGGCTTGGCCCTCGCCGAGTGTCCTGTCCGAAAGGACGTTCAGCGCAGCAGGGGGGACCGTGACCGATAAACGCGATTGCCTAGCTCACGACAGTGCGGACTACCTCACATTTCTAAAAATGACCTGTGACGACCACATGTAATTGAATTTCCTCATGCCAGCCCACACATATCCGCCACCACCCAAAACAAAGAATGGTCCTTGTCTTATGTATATACAGCGGCATAAAAGGCCTTTTCTGTTGTGTTCTGTTCTGTTAGGTGAATGCCTAATTTTTGGGGCCTGTAGTCCAGTGGCCTACAGTAAAACTTTTATCCAGTGAACGCCTAATGTACCTCCAGCCACATCATCACAAGTTATTTTCTGTTAGGAGAATGCCTAATTTTTGGGGCCTGTACTGGCCTACAGTAAAAAAAAAATTCCAGTGACCGCCTACTATACCTCCAGCCACATAATCACAAGTTCTTTTCTGTCAGGTGAATGCCTAATTTTTGGGGCCTGTACTCCAGTGGCCTACAGTAAAATTTTTATCCAGTGACCGCCTAATGTACCTCCAGCCACATAATCACAACAAGTTATTTTCTGTCAGATGAATGCCTAATTTTTGGGTCCTGTATTCCAGTGGCCTACAGTAACATTTTTATCCAGTAACCGCCTAATATACCTCCAGCCACATCATCACTAGTGATGAGCATTGGGGCAATATTCGAATTTGCGATATTTTGCGAATATTTGGTAGAATATATTCGCGAATTCACGATTATTTTCTTGATTGCAAAAATCGGCAATGTAATATGCTCGTAATGCGCGTGCAATACAGGCGTGGGTCACTATAGCTACTTTTTTCAAGCTGCTAGAAGATTCCTGAGACTGGATAAAATCGTTGGCACGGCAAAACATTACAATAGCTTTATATGCAGATAGAGTGCTTCGATATATTCGCGATTGCGAAAATAGTACAGCTACACTATATCACAATCTAACCTACACTCACTATTTCCCACTAACTATCTGTATTATATATATAAGCTAACTAACTAACTAACTAACTAACTAACTAACTAACTAACTAACTAATGTAATGTGACACAGGAAAGCAAAGAGCACAGCAATGACATTGCTGTCTTTCTCAGAACTGTAATGAACTGTAGAAAATGGCTGTGGGGAGGTTCTTATATCCTAAAGGGGTAGGCAACTTTCCTATTGGTTGCTAGGGATGTTGCTAAGCTCAGACAAAGACATTGCAGCCTTCTAATTGGCCCCCAAGCCAAAAGGGTGGTTACTGATGAAAAAAACTAGAATATTTGAAAATACGAATATATATCACTATAATTCTAAATATTCGCGAATTCTCGAAGTTGCGATATTTGCGATTAAAATTTGCAATTCTAATATTAGCGCCCAACACTAATCATCAAAAGTTCTGGTCTGTCAGGTGAATGCCTCATTTTTGAGGGCCTGTACTCCAGTGGCCTAGAGTAAAATTTGTATCCATTGACCGCCTAATGTACCTCCAGCCACATCATCACAACAAGTTATTTTCTGTCAGGTGAATGCCTAATTTTTGGGCCCTGTACTCCAGTAGCCTACAGTAAAAATTTTATCCAGTGACCGCCTAATGTACCTCCAGCCACATCATCAAAAGTTTTTTTCTGTCAGGTGAATGCCGATTTTTTGTGGCCTGTACTCCAGTGTGTAAACCACTGGGGGTCATTATTCTGAATGAGGGGCAACTGAGGGTTATTATTCTGAATGGAGGGCCACTGTGGGATCATTATACTGTATGTGGGACCACTGGGGGTCTTTATACTGTTTGGGGGCATTGGGGTGTCATTATGGTGTGTGAAGGGCCACTAGTGGTCATTATACTGTATAGGGGCCACTGGTGGTCATTATACCATGTGGAAGCCACAGAGGAACATGTAAATGTACAAAAATGCCTCAAGCGGGCCCACTGGGATTTATCACCCAAGGGCCCACATGAACCTGGAGCCGGCCCTACCTTCAGCCACATAATTACAAGTTATTTTCTGTCAGGTGAATGCCTAATTTTTGGGGCCTGTACTCCTGTGGCCTAAAATAAAATTTTTATCCAGTGACCGCCTAATGTACCTCCAGCCACATCATCACAAGTTTTTTTCTGTCAGGTGAATGCCGATTTTTTGTGGCCTGTACTCCAGTCTGGGAGCCACTGGGGGTCATTATTCTAAATGGGGGGCAACTGGGGGTTATTATTCTGAATGGAGGGCCACTGTGGGGTCATTATACTGTATGTGGGGCCACTGTGGGTCTTTATACTGTTTGGGGGAATTGGGGTGTCATTATGGTGTGTGAAGGGCTACTAGTGGTCATTATACTGTATAGGGGCCACTGGTGGTCATTATACTGTGTGGAAGCCACAGAGGGACATGTAAATGTACAAAAATGCCTCAAGCGGGCCCACTGGGATCTATCACCCAAGGGCCCACATAAACCTGGAGCCGGCCCTGCCTTCAGCCACATAATCACAAGTTATTTTCTATCAGGTGAATGCCTAATTTTTGGGGCCTGTAATCCCGTGGCCTAAAATAAAAATTTTCCCAGCATGGCATCCCTTTAAGATGCATAAAAACAGCCCCTGATTAAAATACATATTTTTCTTGGGAATTTTTGCCAGTGATCCCCCTCTGGTATGTCACTGTCCCTGTTGTGGGACTATTTGTGCACTTCTAGTAAGTATTTGGTGGCTGCAAATATGACCTGAAGAATTTTCAGGTTTGCCTGCTATTAAAGTCAATGGGGCCCGCCACGAATGCGCAGTTCGCGAACATTTGATCGTGAACGGTCCCGGCCAATGTTCGTCCATCACGTCGTATCCTGGCATTGCAGGACACGACGTGATGCAGTGTCAAGTCCTAGTGCATGCCTTCGCATGCTGCATCCGGAAGTTGCACTTTGTTAGAACATAGGGCAGTGTTGGTGCCTCACCCATCTCATTTATCATTTAGACTGGCGGTGGATGTGCCGAAGTTATGTAGAGCCCGTTGCCTCTTCATAACTTTGCTGGATCCACCGCCAGCGCATTGGGGTTATTAGGACCGGCATCTAAAACTCCAGTCTTAATAAATTACCCCCATAGTTTATTTCTCATACATTCCAATGCTTATGCATTGGATTATATGACAGAAGCAATGTAATGATTGCTTGTTATAGGTCCCCTTGACGACTATGAAAAAGTGTAAAGATAAAAAATACAATTTTAAATAATAAAATCTAAAATATAAAAATTCTAATTACCCCCTTTTTCTCAAAAATGTAACTAAAAATATGTAAGCAATAAAAACAAATACACATCATGGGTATTGCTGCAAGTGAAAATGCCTGTACTATTAGAATTATAAAAAATATTTAAAAATGTATCCCATACAAAGAAAAGGAAAAAAAATTTCAAAATGGCCAATTTGCGTTTTTTTGGTCCTTTCACCTCCCACAAAATTTTTTATAAAAAGTGATCAAAAAGTCTCACACACCCCAACATGGTTTCAAAGAAAAGTACAGATCGCTCTGTACAAAATATGAGCCCCTACACAGATACACATAACTACAAAAAAATTATAGGGGTCTGAATATGGCGATAAAAAGTAAAAAACATTTTCTTTTTCAAAGTGTTTATTTTCTTTTGAGTGTTAAAACACAAGAAAACTATAGATGTGTGGTATTGCTGTAATCATAATGACCTGGAGAATGAAAATGAAAGTAACAAGTCAGTTTTACCATAGAGGGAATGCCCTGAAAACAAATCCCATAAAACTGTTGCAAAATTGCATTTATCTTTCCAATTTCACCGGCTTCCCCCTGCATCATATGAAATTCTAAATGGTGCAATTAGAAAGTGCAATCTGTCCTGCAAAAAAAAACAAGCCCTCATAAGGCTATATGAATGGAAAAATAAAAATAAAAAAGGTATAAAATACAGCGAGTGAAAAACGAAAATGCAAAGAACAAAAAACCGGGGATATTAAGGGGTGTTTATACACATCAGACAATAGTTGGCTGAAACTGTCAATTTTGGCAGCTATCTAAAATGTATAGGCAGCTTAATATTACATTGCCCATTCATAGATTTTTTGAGGACAGAAAACACTCAAGCTAGCACAAACACTTGTCAGGTCCTGACTCCACTGTTACAATTTTCTGCACTGTGGCACAAATGCTACAATCCATACTAAATTATGCTTTGAATCATCAACCTCTCCTTCCACTTAGGTCTAATGCCACTCTTTGTCAGTCAGCCCTCTGGCTTAATCTTCAAAAGTCAATGTTGTTTCAACAAGCTTTTCATAAATCAAATGAAGAAATGAAGAAACTTTGTAACACATATTATTACAGGAAAATGCCTCTATCTTTACTTTTCAGCTACTTCTTCCCAACTATAGAACACCCCCCCCCCCCTTCTGCACTGATCAATCACTCTCAATTCACTAGTAAAAGACAGAGATTAGATGGATTTTTACCTGCACTGAGGGATGAGGTTACATTGGCTACTTATAGAAGTCTATGAAGAAGGGGAAGGGAAGAGCAGCCAAAGCGTGAGAGGCACAGTCACACAGAGATGCTGCTGCTGTTTCTAGTAGGTGTTTTACTGTCTCACCATTGTGCTGAATATGGAAACTCTGCTCAGAACACTGCAGTAAAATATGTGGAGCATGATCTCTTCAGTGTTTTGTGTATGGGAGACATTATCATCAGCGGTTAGTCTCCACAATTTGCCATGGAGAATACTGAAACATGAAAACTGCAGCACACTTACTGTCAGCACAGTATGTTTCAACCCCACTCCTATATCTAACTTCGCAGTGCTGAGAGACACACTGGGAAGATAGTTCTGTGCTGACAGTAAGTGTGCTCTGTTACGGTACGCTTACTGTCATTGTTAAGCACTGGCAGTTCTGATCCCTGCTGTCTTCCCACTGCTTACTTAGAGAGAAGAGCAGGGAAGAGGTATAAACTAGCAAAGCAGCAATTGGCTAGTCCTAACAGCAAGTCAGGTAGGCAAGCACACAGCAAAGACAGTGCACATAGAAGTAGACAGTGGCTAGGGTAGTGACAAGAGCCTGGGAGCCTGCTTCTGTATTCTACACACAGGAGTCTTCAGCGCTCAGAAGAATGCTGAAGATGGACTCTCCTTTGCAATGTTCAGTATTATGTTGCTAAGAAGACTCTACACCTTTTTTTCTAGTGAAAAATAAAAACTTTTCCCTAATAGAGATGAGTGAACTTTAAAAAAAAGTTTGGCATTCGGCTTGTGGTAACTCGCGCATCCCGTTATGGATTCCACTATCGCGGCATATGGAATCCATAAGGGGCGGCTTCCACCAACCCGAACTGTTGAACAGCCAAAAGACCTGGGGTGACGTCACCGTCATGTGATCAGTGCAGGGGGCGTGGCTCAGCACTGGATTTGATCCCGTGCTGAGCCACGCCCCCTGCACTGATCACATGACGGTGACGTCACCCCAGGTCCTTCGGCTGTTCAACAGTTCGGGTTCGTGGAAGCCGCCCCTTATGGATTCCATATGCGGCGGTAGTGGAATCCATAACGGGATGCGGCGATAGCCACAACCCGAACGCCAAACTTTTTTTTAAAGTTCGCTCATCTCTATTCCCTAATAAAAATATATTACAAACTATATTACAACTCCATAAGGACTTTTTATAAAGTGTAGAGAAATCCCTGTCCCTACACTATATTAAAAAATGAAATGACAGTTACATTTTACTAGCAACACAAAATTGCACAAATTGCATAAAATGTACTGCAGACTATCTGTTAGGTAACTAAACCAAGAATCCAAACAAAGTAAAAAACAACAAAAAACAAAACCGAACATAAGCTCCCTATGTGTCTTTGCTATTACCGTAGTTCTTGTTTCATCAGATATCACAATTGCAGACCATAAAAAATACAATAGAAAAGCAGTGCATCATTCTCTCAGGCTGCAGTCATGTATTCTCTCTCACCCTCTCTCCCATCTGATGCTAGTGCGCATGAGACAGGCAGTTTAGGAGCAGAGGCCTTGGTTTTGTCTGAATAATTTTTGTTCTCACAATGAGTGTGGCAGTTTTGTTAGAAGGAATCTCGTATTTGCTAATAGTACAGAATAGATTTGTTACCAGCACCAGCCATAGTACATACAGCTGAAAAGCTAATCTTCCTGTTACGCAGTGATAATTTCTTCCTTCAAGTTTGCAGATTTGCCTTTCAAAAGCTTTAGAAAGCTGGGTGTGGGGGCATGCTACAGACCAAACCATATGTATAGTAGATACGGTTGTCCTGATATTATATTATATAGGGGCACATTTATTAAGACCTGCATTTTAGACGCTGGTCTCAATAAAGGCCCATAGCTGGCGGTGGTTCCGCAGACGTTGTGAAGAGGCATCGGCCTCTCCATAACTTCGGCGCACACAGTGCCAGTTCTAAATGTAAGACAGTTTTCGAGCTGTGTCTTACAGTTAGACCATTTTCTATCGTGCCGCACCCCGTCATTGTACCCCTCCGGTGCCCTGTTCATAGCTGATTGCGGCATCTGACATTAATATTAAGGTCTATAAATAAAAAAAATCATATTTACCTCATCCAATTCATTGCAAAGAGCCTGCTGATGCCATCTTGTGTGAAGATCTAGCGTGAAATCTCTTGCGGCGCGTGATGACATCATCACATCGGCTGGCGTGGTGATGTCATATGTCACCGCGCACAAGATTTTATGCGGAATCTTCCATCAAGATGGCAGTGGCGGGCGCTTCATGCTCAAACGGGTGAGGTGAGTATGATTTTTTTTAACCCCATTTCAGGGAAAATTGATTAATTACCACGAATCACTAGGAAATTCAGCTTCACGGCAAATTGAATTTTCCCTGAAATTCGAATAGATATCCACTTCGGACACTTCGATTCGCTCAACACTAGTCATCTCTACTGTCTATGGCTAGTTTTACACTAGCGCTAAACAGTTCTGGCATACTGTTTTTTGTCCAGCTGAATCAAGCACTAATGCCGGAAATCAATGGGCTACTGCAGGGAAAGGTAGTATCAGCTTTGCCGGAACTGTTTGGAGCTAGTGAATCAAAAATGTGCACCTAGTAACTCTCACAGTTATCTCAGCCTTACCAACCCTCTGGCTTGTACTAGGGAACCGTATGAACTCTATGTACTATTATACTAATGTGACATCACAATTAAGATGCTATTACACTGCCCAGTGTACGGGCAGCAGATGAGAACAAATCCATAAGCATTAGTTTTCCCCGGCTTGAAAACTGAATGTTGGTGTAACGATTGCTAGCGCAGTTGTTCATTCCTCATTCTGTTCCATTCATTAATGGCAGTACATCCCTGATTACATAGATGTACAATGCTCGTTCATCAGCTGATCAGCTGCTTGATTATATGGGCCAATTATCAGGAACAAGCATTCCTATGAACGCTTGTTCGTAATAATTTGCCAATAATCGTGCAGTCTAATAGTCCCTTTATACTAGTATATTTCAGGCATGTGGATTTGTTACATACAAAAATGTATTGCATACTCTTTGTCTTACGTAAGATGTACATGACAGTCAATTACATGGTAGCTAGTACGTCGCAGTTTTACAAATATCTCACACTTCATTATGTCTGTAGCAATTTATGCAAATTGTTATTAAAATGAAGAGTGTTTAAGATTGCGGGAGCCAAATCCAGATAATTTCCGAGGCAAAATTCCAGATACCAATGAGGAGAGATATGTTTTGGCAAACAAACAAACTGCAAGCAGTGGTGCTGGATGTGTTTTACTTGGTATGTTGATGATACAGTTACTTGATTAAGAAGAATGGCGGCACTGTAAATAGTGCCTCATTTGCACGAGCAGAACTGAATACTCAAAATTAACACTTCTTATGTTTAGCCACTTGTCTAGTCAATGAGATTAGAGTCCAGATGGTAAATGTCTTGAAGATGTCAAGACTACTTCAGAGCAACACAATAACTCACGGTAATCATCATTTGCACAAGTGATCTAAGCAAATTCTAATGACCGGTTCAAAAGTGTAGATGGCTCATGTAAATGAATGATCACAGTGTACACACAGAACCGGACACCAACTATGTGTGCTGCATACCAGCCTAATTATGTGTTGACATATGTGATGTGCCGTGAGGAGAAGGTTTGCGTTAAAGTCAGACAATGGTTAGATAAGGACAGCCTTGTTTTTACATAAGAAAAAAATATAGATATGTTGAATAAATTTGATAAAAATGCACAAATATGGTGCTATATCAGGCAACCAATAGTAACCTGATATGAGAGTTGCCCACACAAATAAAGTTAGTCTATGTTGCATTTAGTGTTATGTGAGTCAAAAAGTTGACGACTAAAGCTAGTCATACATTTTAGGCTCCATTCACATGTCCGCAATTCTGTTTAGCATTTTAAGGAATGGAATTGTGGACCCATTCATTTCTATGGGGACACACTATGTCTCCCGCCCGCATCTGCAATTGCGTTCCCGAAAAAAATAGAACATGTCCTATTCTTATATTTGTAAAGAATAAATCAAGTCAACTGGATTGCTGTATATTTCTTGAAAACGTTTCACTCGTTCTTCCATCGAGCTTTCTCAATTCTGAGTGACTTGTACAATAATTCTCTGGGAATAAATATGTAACTGAATCAACAGTTGATTCAGTTACATATACTATTCCCAGAGAATTATTGTACAAGTCACTCAGAAATGAGAAAGCTTGTTGGAAGAATGAGTGAAACGTTTTCAAAAAATCTACAGCAAGTCCAGTTGCCTTGATTTATTCTTTACAGATATACCATGACCTGGATAAATGAGAACCTTCACAGACATGTCCTATTCTTGTCCGCAATTGCGGACTATAAAAGGCATTTTCTATGAGAGTGGCGGCAATGTGTGGTTCGAAAAATGCGCAACCACATTGCCGGTGTCAGTGTTTTACAGATCCGCAAAACACACACGGACGTCTGAATGGACCCTTAGAATGTAGAATGCTCACTGGACTGAGACTTATCCATCCTGATCCCACAACATTCAAAGCAGAGCACTACCAATTAAAGGAGTTGTATTAAGTTTGGAAGTTATCCAGTATCCACAGCATAGGGGATAACTGATGAGTTGGGGTCTGGCCACTGGGCCTCCCCACCGATTCCAAGAACGGGGGTGCTGTTCCTCCAATCTTAAGAAGTGGCAGGACAAGTATGTGCCCTGCCACTCCATTCATTCTCCATTGGACTGTCAACTCTTGGCTATTTCTAACGGTCCTATAGAGAATGGATGGAGTAGCAGGGCGCATGCTTGACATGCCGCTCCGTCAGATTGGGGAAACGGGACCCCTGTTCTTGGGATCGATGAAGGTCACAATGGTAGGATCCCTAGCGATCGGTTAGTTATCCCCTATCCTCTAGTAAGTGGTTAACTTCAAAACTTGGCACCACACCTTTAGAACATATCCGAGACTTCTACAGCACAAATTTCTTTGAGTTCTGGCCATTCTTAATTTTGGTGGTAGTTCATGCTCACAGACTCTGTCAATAGGTTTTTGACATGTAGTTATAAATGTGTAAATTTTCCCATTAGAGTATAAGTCAAATTTGAGAACCTTAATTTTATTTCTATCTATACCCTAAGGCCCCTTTCACACGGGCGAGTTTTCCGCGCGGGTGCAATGCGTGAGGAGGACGCATTGCACCCGCACTGAATCTGGACCCATTCATTTCTATGGGGCTGTGCACATGAGCGGTGATTTTCACGCATCACTTCTGCGTTGCGTGAAAATCGCAGCATGTTCTATATTCTGCGTTTTTCACGCAACGCAGGCCCCATAGAAGTGAATGGGGATGCGGGAAAATCGCAAGCATCCGCAACCAAGTGCGGATGCGTTGCGATTTTCCCGCATTGTTGCTAGCAACGGGACCCAATCTCTATTATTTCCCCTTATAACATGGTTATAAGGGAAATAATAGCATTCTTAATAAAGAATGCATTATTAAATGATGAGGAAGGGGTTAAAAATAATAAAAGTTAACTTACCTTAGCCACTTGATCGCGTAGTCGCGATCTGTCCTCTCTTTCCCTGCAGCATCGATGATCTAAAGGACCTGTGATGACGTCACATCACATGGCTCAATCACCTGCTCCATCACTATGGTGATGGAGCATGTGATTGGTCCATGTGACCATGTGACATCATCCAAGGTCCATAATCACTATTCTCAGGCTGTGGATAGTGCTTAAGGACCTTGGATGATGTCACGTGGTCACATGGACCAATCACATGCTCCATCACCATAGTGATGGAGCAGGTGATTGGGCCATGTGATGCTGTGACATCATCACAGGTCCTTTACATCTTTCAAGCTAACGGAGAGGAGGCCGGGCTTCGCGATCAAATGGAACAGGTAAGTAATTATTAGTTTATTATTTTTAACCCATTCTGCACCGGGTTCAACATTAGGGAGATGGCCAAGGGTATTATTTTACATTATAACTATGTTATAATGTGAAATAATACCAGCGGGACAATTTCTGACCCAAACATGCACTTCTGTGAAGAAGTGCAGGTTCGGGTCTGGGTACCAAAAGTGCCGATTTTTCTCCCGCGCGTGCAAAACGCATGACAGCGCTTTGCACTCGCAGGGAAAAATCGCGGCGATTCCCGCAACGCACCCGCACTGTTTGACGGAGTGCACCCGCAACGCCCGTCTGAAAGAGGCCTAAAGGTGTTTTACCTGCAGATAATTCAGGTGCATGATTTATTTTTATGGCCTCTGGATATAACACCGCTTCTGTTGTGTAGATCAATTTTGTCCAATGCACAGTGTTGTCTTGTCAAATTAAAACTAAAAAAAAAGTCAAGCCAATTAAAGCTCTATGGAAATATTGCAGCTTGTAGCACAGAAGTAGCAGAATAAGGAAAGTTCACACCTTGTTAACTTGGAAGTAGAGATTTTGAGGGACATGCTGCACAGTACAGGAGTGTTTCAACCTTTCCTGTGAAGATCCATCAATTCTTCAGCAGCTCCTGTGAAAAATCTTCATGACATGATCTGACTGCACAGCCTTGTGAATTCTAATCTTGCCTACATTTTGACATGCTCTTGTCATGAATGTTGAGCTGGTGTCCAGACAGACGTAATAACCCTTAATTGACTATTCTTGATATCACTGTAATGTTTCCCATTTAGAATGAAATTTTGTAATCTCCAGCTACAGGGATTTTAGGTATACAACAAATTGGCTTGGCATTAACAGGTATGAGTTGCTGACTGTCAGAATATGTTCTGAAACATTGCACCTCTTCTGGTAACCTTTCCAGCTGTCTTTGAAATCGTGAGGGGAAAAAATGAAAGTGTACATGTGTTGTTTGGAGGTTAGACGAGTGCTAGTAGTGCACTAATGACTTGTGGAAGGTAGGGGGATATAAGGCAACGAGAGAGCAACTACAGCTGGCTGCTAACCAAAGAAATATATTAATGCCAGAGGAACAATAAGAGGAAACCATAACATTGAAAAGACATATGTGTGCTGCCTTTCCCGGGAGTCACATATATATCGTATAGTTTCAGGACAGGTTATTTTTGTCCACTTTACACTTTATTTGATAGTATCCTGTTTAGGTCCATTGGGGTTCATAATTTAGAAAAATCATGTAAACAATATAAGTGAAGAACATGTATCAATTTTTTTTTTCATCCAGGCAAATTGAAGAATCCTTTTCAGTGCTACATAATATACACATATAAGAGAATAAAATACCAAAAATATTCTGGCTTAGCATCTCTAATTGCTTCAAAAAGTTCCTTCTTCAGTTATAGCTGCTTTCTTTCATGTGTCATAGGCACTATTTAAGATCCCAGCCAGAGAAGCCATGTATAGTCTGAACTTGTACATTTATGTGACAGGATGTTTGGCAGAGTGAGAGAAAAGAAAGCTTATCTTTAGACACACAATACAACTAGTTTAGGGTCAGACAGGGAGAGTGTTAGGGATGATACTAGCTTGTTAGATTTAATTAATTGATAGAGAGAGAGGTTTTAGCTAGGGACAAGACAGGGTCAGTGTACTGTAATCTAAGGAACTGAGCATCATCCATTTCCATCCAGTGAAACTCTACTTGCACTGCACATCAATATTTAAAGCTACAGTATTCAATTTTTTCTTAATGTGTATCAGCTAGCTACCAGCCCAATTTATATTAAAAAAAAACACAATCAGAGAGAGAAATCTTCTACAATAGTAACACTGGTGCTGATAGGACTAGTGAGGGGAAGCCAGTCTGCCATCAGTATACTGTCTGGTCCAGCCTCCAGTGTACTGTCAGAGAGAATATTATGTGTGGTAGGTAGTATCACCATACTGAAGCACACAAAATTGTCCTCCATAAGTGTGGAAAACATTACATTTATGACAATGAATCAGGCATGTATCCATGAGGATCTTCATACACGTCTGGTTGATGCCAAGAAATTCATCTGCCATTGCTGACAGTAGAGACTAGCTACTTATAACCAACCCATTCACACCACTGCTGCTGGCAGCCTGTCTATCATGTCCCATACCGTAATTCTACTGCTGCACCTGCTATTTCCCCTGCTACCACTATTACTACTCCTACTCAGCCACACATCTCCTGCCTTGTCCGTCAGGTTGCATGCTATACCTGCTTCTGCTCCCAAAAATTGAAGAATTTTTTCATGGCTTTTGTAAAAGCAAAATATATTGCTTCTTCACTATTAAGGAATTCAGGCATATTGTCACCACTGGCACATGTATTTAGCAGTAGAATTTTAGTGGCGATAAATATATGTATTTTTTATGTTACAAAACACCAAACCTATTGCTACTCGACATAAAAGGATAACTTTTGGAATGTTTGTTCAAAACAAGTCCTTGCTTGTTGCAATACTGATGTGCATGCATAAATACTGGCAGGCATCTCCCCCACAAAAATGATAAATTTTAGGACATTTTTAAATTTTAAAAGCCATAATAAAGACAATTCAATATGTTATAAAACAGACTGTTTGTTACCACCAACCAACATGCATTTACCCATACCCATATATGTCACTGTCACTTTGACATTACTAATACTGTCTTTGAGTTAGAGCTTGAAAGGGGTTAAATATGGTCCTAGGAGACCCCAGAGTGTCATATGTGACTTTTTAGGGCAACCTGACCACTTTCAATTCAAGTCAAATTTATTCATGTCTGAATTACTGTAAATCTGGCAAGTGTTTTGTTTGAATCAGACCCAAAATTATTTTCAAGAAATTTTCTTATTTCTAATTACAATAGATCCTTAAAAAAAACTAATAATAGTTTCTGTAAATGCATGTAAAACTAACAGCCTAATTTCAAGGTACAGACATTTGAAGGAAACTTTTCTCTCTACCTTTTAACACCATAATATACAGATAGATGAGTATAATAGATTATGGATAGATGATAGATCTTTTCTTACAGCATATATTATAGCCCAGAGCTGCATTCACAATTCTGCTAATTGGCATTGGAAGTAGTAAACAAGCATGGTCAGCAAACATTCCCCAAATGGATGAAAATAAGCTATAATACAAGTTGGTACTTGGGCGCGACATACTTTTGATCAAAAATGTGCGCTAAGAGCTTCCTTCATTCCAACTTTTGGAATGACCCCCTTTTTTATTTTCCTGTTAGTTTATGATTTATTGTGCAGCCATCTTTTAACCAGTTGATTTACTCTATTTGCCTTATGGTTATGCACTTCTGAGTGTAGAAACATATCTGCTTAGTCTGAACTCTGTCTTATAATACAAGTTGAGGCTGCAACTCTCGACCAGCACAGGATGTGTAAGGAAGTATGTTTACAAAATGGTGCTAAACTTTTTAAGAATCTCGTAAATAATTATTGTGAATTAGTGTTTAAAGGTGAGAATATTTAGTTGTATTAAAGGACACTGAAAGTGTACACAATTTTAAAGAAAACCTGTCAGTGTCACCACTAAATGCAATCTGCAGGCAGAATATTATAGAGCAGGACGAGCTGAGCAGATTGATATATAGTAAAACTTGCAATTTACCACTATACATTTATATCTCTGCTTTTCCTAATATAACATCACCCCTGTGAACAACGGTGTCATCATTGATTGATAGCATTCTCATAACACATCCCCGTGTACTAAGAACTGATCACAGGGGTTTTACTATGCTCAGCTCCTCCTGCTCTATAACATACTACTTGCAGATTACACTGCATTTTGTTGAGTCAGATTCTCTGTAAAGGGGTATTCCCATCACAGACATTTGGGTACATATTGCTAGGATATGCTCTCATTGTCTGATAGTTGTGGGTCCCACCTCTGGAGTCTGCACCTACACCGAGAACCGAGTGGGAAGAGTGGTGGCTGGAGGACCCTAAGTTTCCTGGGTTCCAGCTACTGCCAAGCCCTCTCCCCATACAAGTGAATAGGCGCACACCGCACTTGCGCGGCCACCACTCCCGTTCATTTCTATGGGGCTGATGAGAATAGCCGAGCCAACGCTTGGCTATTTTTGACGGCCCCATTAAAAAAACAAATGTAGAGAAGCTGCTTCAGCTCCATTCTAGGTGTACCTATCAGGCAATAGGGGCATATCCTAGCGATATGCCCCCATTGTCTGTAATGGGAATACTCTTTTAGTTCCATATTAGTAGTTTCACTGGTCAATAAGAATATGAAGAAATCATTTTTCCTATGCTTCCTTTGAAGTAAAGATCATTTAGCTCTTTCAGAATATGTCCAATCATAAACGATTTTTCTGGTGTTAATGTCTTTCTATAATGACAAATTCAATTACAATATATCTTCTGTATCAATGCCTGATGTTTTTTGAAATATCTCTGCTTGCTTTCTTTCTATAGGAACCTTCATTATCAGCTCTTTTCATGTGATAGACACACAGGTGCAAAACCAACCATGCCCTGGTGTGATGTTCACACGACCTGGACATAATTGGATAATAAATGTTTCTACTGAATGGCTGTACATCGAGACTTGAATAATGTGAGGAATCAATATAGAAAATGTATTGGAAAATTAGAGAACATTCCATTATATAAAAAAATAACTTTTCTGAAAATGTAATGTCATGAATATTGTGTGATAAACAAGTGCTGTTCACATGTTACATTTGCATATTGCAAATTTGACACATATTGTACTAGAAGATCTGCAGTACAAACTTGAGGCTAACACTTGGATTTCTGCCACGGATGTGCTGCAGGTTTGTAGCAGATTCACACGAAGATTAGACCTGTTGTCAATCAGCAGGTCTAATCCTTAGCTTTTACTTTGTGAAGTAAAATGCTTTTCGCAGCAGGTTTTTTCATTGGAGAATTAACAAAAACTCAATTCACATGCATGAGATGTGTACTGTGGTCAAATTTAATGTAGATATCACAGCACAATTTGCACCCAAATCTGAGTCAGATCTGATGCGTGAACCTTAGGCCTCTTTCACATCTCAGCTTGTGGTAGAATGGGGAACCGCACTCTATCAGATTGTCTTTGGTGCCAATCAAGGGCTCGTTAACCACCGTACATACAATGAGTGTTGAGGCACAGATTTCAGCTTTGCAATTCATAAGGCTTATTTATACATTGTTTTTCATTATCTAGTTGCCCAGTTGTTACATCCATAGGGTTTAACAGACTCCTTTGACCGGACGTTTCGGTCCGATTAGACCTTCATCAGTGGTCACATGTTATCTGCAAGACATGTGGAAGTGATGGCAGGGCTCTGGATATGCGCCCTGCCATGCCTTCCACATGTCTTACAGATAACATGTGACCGCTGATGAAGGTCTAATAGGACCGAAACATCCGGTCAAAAGAGTCTGTTTAACCCTATGGATGTAACAACTGGGCAACTAGATAATGAAATTCAATGTAAAAATAAATAAGCCTCATGAATTGCAAAGCTGAAATCTGTCTCTTTCACATCTCAGTGAATCAAGAACGTGTGCTGTACATGTTTTCCATGGGCATTGGGAAGCATAGGTACCAATTCATTTTAAAGTGCTTATTGAAACATCCTTGACACCCATGGTCAATGGAAAAAAAGAGGAGACATGCATTGCTTTGGTCCATGCCCATTGAAGTACGGCCTCTCAGCTGTTTTTGTAAACCCGGCCACCTAGGATCAGTAGGTAGTCCCATATCATCATGGAAACAGCAAGACGAGACAACCCCTTTTAATATGACTGGTCCTGACTTGATGCCTTATGATTACTATTTGCTGTATATTCTGTCAAACTGTAACTGATGGGCAGTTTGACCCATATAATTTTTTGTAAGAGACAGAAAACTATGACATGGGTGGGGATTATGTTCATAACGAGTGGACACAGTTGGACTATGCACATTATGAGTGCACACAATATGATTATATACATTATGAGTGGACATGGTGGGATTATACACATTATGAGTGCACACAATAAGATTATACACATTATGAGTGAACACAGTGGGACTATACTCATTATGAGTGAACACAGTGGGGCTATACACATTATGAGTGAACACAGTAGGACTATACACATTGAGTGCACACAGTGGGACTACACACATTCTGAGTGCACACAGTGGGACTATGCACATTATGAGTGGACACAGTAGGACTATACACATTATGAGTGAACACAGTAGGACTATACACATTATGAGTGGATACGGTGGGATTACACACATTATGAGTGGACATGGTGGGAGTACGTGCATTATGCGTTGATATGCTGGGATTATACACATTATGAGTGGACACAGTAGGACTATACACTTTATGAGTGAACACACTAGGACTATACACATTATGAGTGGACACAGTAGAACTATACACATTATGAGTGGAGGGTGGGATTACATGGTGGGATTATGCACATTATGCGTTGATATGCTGGGATTATACACATTATGAGTGGACACAGTAGAACTATACACATTATGAGTGGAGGGTGGGATTACATGGTGGGATTATGCATTGATATGCTGGGATTATACACATTATGAGTGTACACAATGGGACTATATGCATTATGAGTGCACACAGTAGGACTATATACATTATTAGTGGACATGGTGGGATTATACACATTATGAGAGGACATGCTGGGATTATACACATTATGAGTGGATACGGTGGGATTACAAACATGAGTGCACATAGTGAGACTATACACATTATGAGTGGATACGGTGGGATTACACACATAAATGCACACAGTGGGACTATACACATTATGAGTGAATACGGTGGGATTACACACATTATGAGTGGACATGGTGGGATTACACACATGAGTGCACACAGTGGGACTATACACATTATGAGTGGACACAGTAGAACTATACACATTATGAGTGGACACTGTGGGACTAAACACATTATGAGTGGACACAGTAGAACTATACACATTATGAGTGGACACTGTGGGACTAAACACATTATGAGTGGACACAGTGGGAGCATACACATTATGAGTGGATATGGTGGGATTACACACATTATGAGTGGACAGGGTGGGATTACACACATGAGTGCACACAGTGGGACTATACACATTATGAGTGTATACAGTGGGACTATATACATTATGAGTGCACACAGTGGGACAATACACATTATGAGTGCACACAGTGGAACTACATACATTATTACATTATTATACACATTTTGAGCGGACATGGTGGGATTACCCACATTATGAGTGCACACAGTGGGACTATACATATTATGAGTGGATACAGTGGGATTATACACATTATGAGCGGACATGGTGGGATTACACACATTATGGGTGGACATGGTAATATTATACACATTATGAGTGACATGTGCGTCTCATCACGTTGGCTACAATGAGTAATTGACTTTTTTGGTTATGATTATAATAGGTTGGTAATATATATATATCCATGATATTACATGAATGGAAAAACATCTTCCACCCCATCTATATGTTTATTTGAATATCAGATTTGTTTTGTATTCTTTCATTTCAGAGCACTGCTTATTCTTATTTTTATTTACTTTTTTATTTGGCCTTAAATGCGACAGAAAATGACAATTAGACTTCCTTAACACAAATAACAAGTGCATTCTGAACTAAGCAGATTACGTGAACTAATATGCCTTCAAGGATTGACAGGAAGCACAGCAGAGGCCTCTGCTTGACTTATTAATAACACAGACGACAAGAATGAGCCCAGCACTGAAATTTACTCTACTTCCCAGACAGTACTATTAATACATATTGCAGAGGAAAATGGGATATTAATATCTGAAGATGACATAAAGCTGTAGATTTGTAGCTTCATTGTAAAGGAGCCAGCTACTTCATGGTTTTCCTCACAGTCCAATAGCTTATGAGTGAAAGAGAAGGGGGCACGTGGTAGTAACGTATACATCTGTATACATCTGTGCAGCTATGTATAGTCTTCACTTAGTAATGTACATTTTCCATTACTAAAAAAGATTTCAGCTGAAAATAATATTTCATATACAGTGCTGACCTAATGAGAGCTATACTGTTGGAAACTTAGACGCGTTTTGAAGCCTCAGGCTGGGAAAACAACTGACCTCATAATGTCATAAACTATAGGTCCAGAAATCTGAACCTGATTTTTCTACACGTGAGTCATTTTAACAGTAGGTGTAGAGGGAAATGGTTGTTGAATTATGAAATTTCGTCTCTCTGTATGTTCTGTTTAAGCATAAAATAGTACAGACATGTAGGATTTATGACACTGAAAATTAAGCATTTTTAAACACAGTGGCGTAACTAGAGTGTTATGGGCCCCAGTGCAAACTTTGGATCGGGGCCCCCCCCATTTTTACAAAGAAGCGGCAGATTTTCTTACTGAGGGCTCTTTTCCCTGCGACTAGTCCGCTACATGAATGAGAGCCAAGCCCCGCTCCGGACAGCAGAGACACAGAGTAGTAACGTGATTGCTAATGCTCTGTGCCTCTCTGTGACCTTTTTACTACAAAATCACAGTGAGATAAAGTTGTCATCGTGATTTTGTAGCAAAAAGATCACAGAGAGGCACAGAGCATTATTAGTCATGTTAATGCTCCATGTCTCTGCTGTCCGGAGCGGGGCTTGGCACTATTTCACGCAGCGGATTAGTCACACGGGATCCACTCATGTTAAAGAGCCCTAAGTCCAATGCATGGCTACCCAGTCCTAATAAAATCTGGTCCTACTTCATCCAGGGTGTTGCTGTCGTCGGCGTGATGTCCGCTGGATCCAAAACAAGGTTCCTGTGGTGATAGAGAAGAAAAGAATAATCACGTAAGGAAGGGATGGTGACTGCCTCTATGAAGCTACCAGCAGGGGGCACTTTGCTGGCCTGGTAGACTGAGCCATGCCAATGTATAGCAGGATAATCTAGGACATTTCCTCTAAGGGCTACTACACAGAAGTTATGCCCACCTTGTCGCTCCTCACACTAATTAATGCCCAGATATGTGCCCCTCACAGTGGATATGCCCAGATATGTGCCCCTCTCACAGTGGTTACGGCCAGATATGTGCCCCCTCATAGTTATGCCTCTATATGTGCCCCTCACAGTAGTTATGCCAGATATGTGCCCCCCTACAGTGGTTATGCCAGATTATGTGTCCCTCACATTAGATATGCCCGCATATGTGCCCCTCAGAGTAGTTATGCCAGATTATGTGCCCCCCTCACAGTAGTTGATATATGTGCCTCCTCATAGTTATGCCTTTATATGTGCCCACCTCACAGTAGTTATTGCAGATAAGGTGCCCCTCAGTAGAGATGCCCACGTTTGTTCCCCCCCTCACTCTAGTTGTGCCTCCCCCCCTTTGCCCTCAGTCTGCAATGTTAGGGGAAAAAAAACACATGCCCTCTTCCCTGATGTCGGGCTGCTACACTCACATCGCCCTGCTGGCTGTGCTGAGGCAGATTCCTGGGCCTTCAGAGCATCTCCCACAGCCAGCAGCGCGATGTGCGCTCAACAGGGGGAGCACTGGAGCTCCTGCTTCACTGATCTGGAGAAAGCGCGGCAGTGACAAGAAATGCCGGACTGAGTGTATGTGAGTGAATGCGCGCATCCTCCCTCTTCCTCCTCACTCCCTCTGCGCAAACCTCCCCCACCTTGCCTCATATTATACATGTAATGGAGCTCCCTCACGGGGCCCGGCATTGTCACTGTACTTCATGCCGGGCCTCGTCACAGCGCTCCAATACATGTGAGTACAGCGGGCCCCCGCCGGGCCCGGTCGCAGCCGCACCCCCTGCGACTGCGATCGTCACACCCCTGTTTAAACAGTATTTATGGTTCACTGTCTCAATATGCATATAAATATTAAAAGGGGTTGCCCATCATGGCAACATTTTTAGGAAAGATCTCAGAGTGGGTTAAAAAAATGAAAGAATCTATACTCACTCTTACCAATCCCTTGCAGCTCCTGTTCTAATGCCTATGGCTTTCCTATGGTCTTTCCTTCTTGGTCTGGTCTTAGCACGCAGGATTTCTAGATAAAAGTGACCCTTAGGTTCAAGAATATATATATTTTTTTTTTATGTCTAATGTCATTTTTTATCCTTTGAACCGGAGGGTCAAATTAGGATTCTTAATGGAAAAAGGACCTTGTAAATATGTTAACTGTACCACACTGCAGAATATTAGCCTTTAAAATAGACAGTAAAAAAGAAAAATATCATAATGGTCGAAGTCGCCTATATTATAACCTAAAAGTACGAATCTTTGCAACCATTGATGTACCCCATCATGGCTTTTGAAAAGTGTGTGGGGAAATGGTTGTGGTTAGCTATTTTTCCTTCTTCTGATCCGTCAGAAGAACTAAAAACAACAACAAAAAGGATCCTGTATTTTAAGCACCTTTTATGCACATTTTGCATCCATGTTAGCTAAAACAGCCCTACACAAAGTGTATTTTTTCTGTTTAACCACTTAAGGACACAGGGCATACCTGTACATCCTGTGTCCTGTCCCTAAAGATGGCGCCCACTTCTGCTTCATGCGGGCACCTTAGCCGCGGGTGTCCGCATGGTTCTTGTAGCAGACACCCGCGGCTAATGTCCGCGACCGGCATTAATGCCGATCGTGGACATTTAACCCCTCAGTAAAACTTTCGGTTGTGCTTTGGCTCCCCCGTGTGGCGAACGGAGGAGCCGAAGCGCCCCTGTAGTAGCCTGGGTTTCTATTTATGAAACCCAGGCTGCTCTGTAGTAGTTCCTATGGAGCCTTGCCTATAATAGGCTTCATAGAAAATATGCAATTTTTTTTCATACATTCCAATGCTATTGCAGATCATTGATTGTTATAGTTCCCTATGGGAACTATATAAAAGTGTAAAAAAAAAACATAAAAGTTCAAATCACCCCCCTTTTGACAAAAAAAAGATATAAAAAAAATAAAAAATACACATCATGGGTGTCGCAATGTGCGAAAACGCCCATACAATAAAAATATAAAAAGATATTTCCCATACGTCAAACAACAAAACTGAAAAAAAGCGTCCAAATGGCGGCTTCGACATTTTTGGTTGCTTCATTTTCCACAAAAAATTAAATAAAAGGTGAAGAAAAAGCCATACACACCCTAGAATGGTATCAATCAAAAGATAAGATTATGATGCAAAAAATTACCCCCATACGGCACCGTACATATAATTACAAAAAAGTTATAGGGGTCAAAACACCTTTGAACTTTTTTTCACTATCAAAACGCAAGAAACCTATGCATATAGGGTTTCGTCGGATTCATACTGACCTGTAGAATAAAAGTAACCAGTCAGTTTTATCGCACATCGAACCCCATTTGGAATTTTTTTCTCACTTACCACTACATCAAAGGCAATATTAAATGGTGGCGTTGGAAAGTACAACTTGTCCCGCAAAAAACAAGCCCTCATATGGCTATGTGAACCGAAAAATAAAAAGTTATGGCTCTGTGAAGGCAGGGAGCTAGAAAAAAAACCAAAAAAAATAAAAGACCTCTGGTCCTTAAGGGGTTAAAATAAGAGATTTCATGAGCAAAATGTGCATAACTGAGCTTAACAGATGCTTAAAATACACAATACGTTTTTCATTGTTGTTTTCTGTTCTTTTGACGGATCAGAAGAACAGAAAACAAAATGGTTATGTAAAACCAGCCCTAGTGAGTTATACTTCAGATTTAAAGGGGCATACCCATAATTTTACCCAGGCAGCACCCCTGATGTTAGTATCAGAGAATCTCATGCTCCGATGTGCTCCCTTGCTATTTTGTCTACAATAACACACTGCCGGGCAGAAGCTTTCGCCCGGCAGTGTGTTCAGTGATGTCACCGGCTCTGATGGGTGTGCTTTAGCACTGCCCTAGAAGTTTTACAAGCTAGGGAAGCGCTAAAGCCCGCCTATCAGTGCGTCACCAGGCTTCCTGGCAGCCCCATGGAGAGCCCGATTCGTCACTGGAACTCTGGAAAATGCTGCTCTGAACTGCTCTGATGCTCTTGTCAGGGGGGCTGCCAGGGTGAAAATCTCTGCTCTGAACCGGACAACCCCTTTAATACTGCTAGTTTTTATTTTTATGAAGAAGCACAAAGTTGCAAACTCACTCCAGTAGGGTGGCATAATAAAATGGCCACCAGAGAAGCCGGCACTTTTTCCTAGAGGGTGCAAGCATGGCCACCACTGCTGGATTGCAGGGTGGCCATAACACCTGGATTGTGTGTTCATGGTAAAGTGTTCAATCACAATACATTAGTAAATGCTTCGTATTAGCTTTGACTAGATGATGAATTTAGTTTGTTGAAGTGAGACCACCCCTTTAACCAACATCACGCAACATTTAATACATTTGGTACAAAATACGCCAATGCAGACACAAGCATATCTGACTTCAAAACTTCTGCACATGATACATTTCTTCATACATGTATAATGTTTATATTGTGAAAGGCAATTTTTTAAATGACTATTTTAGACCTTGGAAAATAGCTATTAATTGTCGGTATTCAGAAAGATTCTAACAAGATAATAACAATTAACCTTTTTATTGTTTTGTGTTGACATATGAAAGTTGTTGCTGTCGGTCTTGATAATTACATGTCAGCCACAGTTGTTTTAGGTTTGGCAAGAAGTTTGTCACGTTGTCATTAGAGATGAGTGAATTTTTTAAATATTCTATTCAGTCGGTTGCTGAACTTTTTGAAAGAATTCAGTTCGATACAAATTTATTTGCGGAGAATAGCGTTAAAAAACGGCTATTTCCTGGCTGCTGAAGGCCTTTATAGTGGTGTAAAACATTGTGCCTTGCAGTTACACGCATAGGGAGTCTGCTTTGGTAGTGAAATAATACTGTGTCAGTATGACATGCAGATGACACGCCTCGCTCTTAGAATCACTGCACACCTCACTTATTTGGGCAGTCCCGTGCCAAAACTGACCAATTAACTCAAGTATGAACTTAGCCTTAAAGGTCGATGTTAGCGCCAAGAAGAAGCGCACTCCTTTTACACCGTCGGCAGCTAATTCCACATAGATGTCTACAGAACTAGTAATGAGCTGCATGGGCCATATTTGTATTCACAATATTTAGCAAATTTTTTTTTTAATATTCGTTATATTCGCGAATATTTGTGAATATTCTAAAAAAAAAACTAATATTGCACTATAGCGAATATATTCGTTTTTTAGAATACGCCTCACAGACCTGTGAGTAACTTACCCGAAAAAAGGAGCGCCCTGCGGCCCCAGCGCAGGTAAGTACAATGCTGCTAACATACCATGGCAGCCAGGACTTCAGTAGCGTCCTGGCTATCATAATAACCGATCGGAGCCCCAGCATTACACTGCTGGGGCTCCGATCGGAACTACCGCTGCCACCAATGATAGGAGGGGGGCAGAGGGATTGACATCCCACTGGCCACCAATGATTTATTATACTGGGGAGGGGGGTGGTGGGATTGCAATCTCACTGGCCACCAATGATTTACTATACTGGGGAGGGGGGTGGGGGGATTTCGCAAAATGCACACTGTCCACAAAGATTTTAATACTGAGGGGGGGGGGGCACTGCTGTCAGGTGGCATCTGACCTCTGACAGGGGTTAATTGTGCGGATCGCAGCAGCTTGTCAGAGGTTGGGTGCCGTCTGACAGCTGGGGCCAGTATATTATAAACTTGAATCATCTTACAATTACAGCAACTGTAGTGCCTTTTCCCCACATTACAGAATAGGAAAGGCAGCCCAGACATGTCATAGCTGAGTAGTGATTCAGTAGTGATCGTGATGAGCGGCAATAGCGGCAATTGAAAAATATTCGCATACTCCTCCCTGACAAGCGTCCCAGTCACCATGGGAATGCCAGGGGTTTAGAATAAACCATTGGATCTGATTTTTCACGATCTTACTGAGATCGTGAAAACTCAAGTCCGATAGTATATTCTAACCCCCAGGCGTCGGGGAGGAGTATGTAGAAGTGGAGCAAGGTTAGAGATTGAAAAAAAATAAAGTATATTCTAAAAATGAATATATTCGCTATAGTGCTATATATTCATTTCTTTAGAATATCCGTCTTTTTTTCTCCATTTGAATTCATGATTCCTCCCTGCTGAAGTTGCTTGTGGGCCAATGACTCATTGGCCCACAAGCAAGAAGGGAGGAATCATTTATTATTCAGAAGGGAAAAAATTATGAATATTCGAGATAACGAATATATAGCACTATATTCGTAATATTCACGAATATGCGATATTCGCGATTAATATTCGTTATTCAAATATTCGCGCTTAACACTATACAGAACCTGTATTAATCAAAGCTTATACAAGTAGAGTCCCCCGTCAGCAGTAAGTTTGTGTTGACATCACTGATTATTTTGCCATTCCTCTGATCCGTCAGAACAATGACCCCCAAAAAACGGATCCTGTCTGTTGAGCATCCACCTTTAATCGGTCAGCATTTGGTCAGTAATCCATCGGTAATGCTAATGCACATATAACTGCACCGTGGAAAGGCAAATATATATATATTTTTTCCACTTATACACTCCACAAAAGGGCTTTAGAACATACAACTGCACCGCTGAATGGCAAATATATTTTTCTTTCTCCACTAATACACACCACAAAAGGCTTTAAAACATTGTGAGACAGTGACAGATCTTAGACTGGGTAAAGGTAAGGAAGGGGTGGATAGTGCGGTCCACACCCCCACAGGTGAGACCACCTGGAGGTATCAGACTGGGATAAAGCACCTCCTTGTGTGTCAGTAAGAGAGTTTTTTGAAGCAGAGGCCTGGGTCGGCTCAGTGTGTGTGGTCTCAGCTGGGCCAGGCTGAGGGGCCACGAGGCTTGGTTATAGCCTGGAGTTGGGGGAAGAAGCGACAGCTGGTAATGGGTCGCAGGGTCCTAGTCAGGCGGACTAGTGAGTCCAAATCCCCCAAGGGACATTGGAACTGAGACCATGTGTGAATGGTGCTCTGAACAGCCAGGAGGCTGGTGGAGATTTGGGCTGGGAAAGCTGCATCGGTTCACAGGGTCAGGGTTGCTACAGTATTAGTTAGAGCCTGGATGGGCGGGACTTTATTGTTTTTGTTGTTCTGTTTTGCTGGTGTGCCACAATAAATGCACTTTTTGGACCATAAATCTGGTTGTCTCTGAAGATACTTGTGAGAGTGACCCCCAGAAGAGAGTTAACCCTCCACAACATATAATTGCACCGATAAACGGCAAATATATTTTTCTTTTTTCACTTATACACGCCACAAAAGGCTTTAGAAAATATAACTGCACTGCTGAACGGCAAAAATATTTAACTTTTGCCACGAATACACGCCACAAAAGGCTTTAGAACAAATAACTGCACCGCTGAATGACAAATATATTTTACTTTTGCCACTAATACACGCCACAACATGCTTTAGAAGATATAACTGCACCATTTAATGGCAAATATATTTTTCTTTTGCCACTAATACACACCACAAAAGGCTTTAGAACATATACCTGCACCACTGAATGGCAAATATATTTTCCTTTTTCCACGTATACACGCCACCAAAGGCTTTATAACATATAACTGCACCCCTGAACAGCAAATATATTTTTCTTTTGCCACTAATGTACACCACAAAAGACTTTAGAACATATAACTGCACTGATGAACAGCAAATATATTTTAGTTTTGCCACTATTAGAGGCTCGACGAAAAGGGCTGTAATTATCGCACTTCACCACACAAACTCTAATAAGCCTTTTTTCCCACTAATTCAAGCCGAAAAATTCTTTAGAACATACAAATGCACCGCACAAGGGCAAATAAGACTTGGAAATATTTACTTGTAATAAACTCTATTTATGGCTGTATCAAACAGCACTTGCACCTCAATAACAAGAATGGTTTGCTGGAATTACAGAGCTGTATAATGGCAATTTGGATCCCCAGTCAGTGCAGCAAGGTGTAATAGGATTGTTCCTATTACCCAGGCTGTAACCTCCCCTACTGAACCCTGTTCAACATAAATGTTGTGGAATGATTCCTCCTTATCCTTTCCCTGCACCCTGAATAATCTTTCCCTGCACTTGTAAATCGTTTTTTTAGCACAATTAAGTTTTTTATAGTACTGTCCCTAGCACATGCTGACATCTTTCCCTGCACTAAGTACCCTGGAAAATGGCAGAATCCAAGATGGCTGAGGCTATTTATAGGGCTGTGACACCACAGGGCTGGCTGCTGATTGGCTGCATGCATGACATTATGGGTGATTCCGCCTTCCCAGAGTTCCTTGCTTCATGTCCTCACACGTGCAGCAGCCATTTTAGGAAAAAATGCGATTCATTAACACAAAGTGTTAGGAAATTCGGATTCGGTGCGAATCAAATAATTCCTGAAATTCAGATCGAATTCCACTTCGTCACCTTTGATTCGCTGATCTCTAGTTGTCATATCTGCCATTCTCACCTGAAAGCTTTGTCTGAGTTTAGCAATCCAGGAAGTTAAATATAAGCCAATTCTTATATATTAACACTTTCAGTAGAATTACTATTGTTACCTACGAAGTGTAGATTTATTCTCAAGTAAGGACTTATTAACATGCGCAGGTTTTTGTCACAATTTTTGGGAATGAATGTTTGGGAGAACACTTGTTTATGCAGCACTTAAAGGGGTTATTCGGTAATTTATATTGATGACCTATCCTCAGCATAGTTCATCAATATCACATCGGTGGGGGGTCCGACCCTTGCTGATCAGCTGTTAGAAGAGGCCAGCCCTTTTTGAGCACTGCAGCCTCTTCCTAGACCATGTGATGTCACCATACATCGGTCACATGGCCTAGTTGTAGCTCAACTCTATTGAAGTGAATGAGGCTGAGCAGCAATACCAAGCACAGTCGCTGTACAATGTACCGTATGGCGCTGTGCTTGTAAAGCTGAAAGAGCTCTGGTGAGCATGGTGGCTCCCTGTAACAGCTGATCAGTGGAGGTGCCTGGACTCGCACCCCTTCCGATGTTATAACAATGACCTATCCTGAGCACAGTTCATCATTATATCTACCTGAATAACCCCTTTAATGCCATGATTTGTAGGCAGCAAATTGCCCTCTGTATAGATCTGTATAGGGATGAATGATCGCAGTAGAAATTGCAAGACACTTCTGTCACTCCCTAGAGGGAGAAAATGAATCAGCCAACTAAATCCAGCCTATAATGTTTGACAACTAGAAATGAGCGGATTTATTGTAATTTGTTCTGGTTCCAATTTGATCGATTCGGCCTTCAGAGAAATTTGATCTGAAACAAAAGTGCCAATGCCCTTAAAAAGTCATGTATGTATGTACTTTTGGGTCTTCTAGGATTGTATCCAACCCCTTTCCATAACTTTAACACAAAGACAGCAATAGTAAAGTCAAACTGACAAGGACATGTATGGCTATGTGGCTATGGGTAAATGAATGGTATTCAGTGGTGACAAACAGTCTGTTTAATAACACACTGCACTGTTGGATTTTTATTTTTTATTAAAGAATGGTCAAAAAATGTCCCCTTTTTGGGAGCAGATGCTCTTTGAGCAGTTTGTTGGAACCCGAAGTCTTAATTTGCTCAACTTTATTGACAACCCCATATGTTTTAGAATAATTTGATGCAGGCCTTTGTTTCATTTTTAATCGTTTTAAGTAATTTTAATCAACCTAAAAGGTGGTCAATATCATTACTAGACTCATAATGACTAACTTGATTTATATACTTATATACTTGCAAGCTGGCAATACTCGCTCAATTAATGTGGGGCAACTTGCTGATCTCAGTTGGACGGGTCAACCATCTAATGTTGGGGGCAATAAAGATCAGGCTTTTGGATTTCCACATGCTCATTCCTTTGTTGTTGGGGGGATAAACCACTGACGAAGTTGTTTAAGAACAGATTGCTGCCATCTTCCTATTCACGCCATGTGCTTAGCCAAGTATGCGTGTGTATTTGGGTCGACCAAACAAATATTTGGCCAACACCCAACAGCTATATAATGTGTATGCCCAACTTTACTTAAAAGCTCACAAAAGTCATTTCAGCAAGCCTTTACCAACCACAATTGTGATCTATGCTGGCAAGTCAATATATTAAGACTTTAGTATTTAAAACATTTTTAGATTTGCTTTTGTTGGAGGTTATATCAGTGTTAAATTAATAAATGTGTGTACTGGACATGATTTAGCTATTGTATAATATACCAGGATGTATGGACTTATTTTAAAAATATCCAAAGCAAGTCTGACTTCTTAGTCTATACACAATGATTAAGTGATCTCTGATCTCATGACCATAACTTGTACTTTTGAGGTCAGCAAATTCTTGAGGAATGCAGTGTATTTCTATAGTAACCCTTTGATCTCATCACATGTTTAGCAAATGAGATCCTTCAATACTTGTCTTTTAACATGACCATAATTACTCAGTGACAAGGCATTTAGCCTGATAGAACTGTCTATTTAACCCACTATTCATTTAACATCCAATACTATGGAGCTGCAGAATGTTATTGAAAAGTACTGAACATGTTTTCTGTAAATTTTCTCATGACATAATGGATGCACATGTTACTACCAACGTTTGTCTCCTATTTTAAGGCTTCATTCACATTGAAATATGTGAAAACAAGAAGTGAAAGCCACACAGAGAAAATAAATGTATGCTCTTCTATGCTTTAGAGCCACTCCTGGTTTTTACTTACAAATATGAATGCAAAATAAACATGCCTATGTAAATACTCTCTTTATGGGGTTTTCCAGGATTTTTTAACAGATAGGCTTGTTGCTTACTTGGTCTCTCTTAGGCCTGTATTACACTGGCCAAAGGTAGGCCAGATCATCGCTAAAAAGCTTTCGTAGGAACGCTCATTTTTTAAGAACTTACTGTGTAAAAGTGTCGCCAATTTTCCGATGATCAAGCAAACGCTCATTCATGGGGCAATCACATTTTTTAGGCACGCTGAAAAAATCATTGTTTACCGGTGGCAGATCATGCTGTCTAATCAGCATATAATGATTCTGTATGAGGATGATCAATGGCATTAGTGATCTCTCCACCCCATACTGTGGTCTCCTTCACTGACAAGCAGGCGATTGTTGGGAAGGAATGCTTCCTTTCCAACAATCATAATGCACATCCGCAGATCTAATAAGGTCCTTAGTTTTCTTTCTATCTTTCTGGTCACTCTGTTAGGGTATGATTTGCTAACTCTACTTCTTCTCTTCTTTCTCTTGCTGTTGGGGGTCCCCAGGTATCAGTTTTAGATCGCTCCTCTTTTCTTTCTACACAGCCTGTATTGGACAGACTCGGTTTTCAGTACCATCTCTATGCTTCTGACACCCAACTATATTCTCCTTCCTATGACAATAGTCCAGCAATACTACAAAACACCAGTCATTGTCCACTGTCTGTAATATCATATCCTTTCTCTATCTGAAATTGAATCTCTCAATAATTGAACTAATCTACCTAAACCTAACATCTCAGTTTCAGTCTGTGGTGCTACCGTAGCTCCTGGGCAGCATTCCCACTGTCTTGGGGTTATGTTTGACTCAGATCTTTCCTTTCCTCCATATATTCAATCTCATGTGACCTGCACCTCAAGAACATCTCCGGAATTTGCCATTTTCTCACAAGGTGGAAAAGTCATTTGGGGGGATTTATCATCTTGCTGTGGGTCTGTTTTTGTCTTAAAAAAGTTGGAAACCTTGTGTTTGCTACTTTTTAAATCCCAACTTGTGCTTCTGCCTCTTTCTGAAAAGGGGGTGTGGTGAGGACAGGGGTGGGTTGAGCCAGGCACAACTGAAGACAGAAATCTACAGCAGCTCTGAGCTCCCATAGGATTTCATACTGGCACACGGACAGCCGCAGGATGTGCCTAATTTATGACAAGATATGCCTCATCCTATGGCAGCATAGGAGCTTTGAAAGACCGGCATAAAATGCGATCTTTGATAAATTTTCACTATTGTTGATCTGATTCATTCTTGTCTCGACTACTGTAACTCATTAATAATTAGTCTTCCCCTCACTAACCCCCCCCCCTTACTCCTCTCCTAATGGCAACAGTCAGGCTCATCTTTCTGTCCAACTGACTGCCACACCAATGCCTCTAGCAGGTGCCAGTCACCTCACTGGTTGCCCATCCACCACCGTAACCACACAATACAATTTTCTCTTCTTACTCTCACCAACAAAGCTCTTCTCATTGCTGCAATTTTGGACATATCCTCCCTCATTTCTGTCTACCACTACACAAGCTCTACATTCTGCCAATGATCTATGGTTAATATCCTCCATAATTCAAACCAAAACACTTCTTAAGCAGGCTTACCCTCCTCCCCTGCTGCTTATTGTTCAGAATAAGGTGCTGTTATTCAACAGTAATCCCCACACTCAATGCACTGGCAGATACAGCTTTATCTGCACTACCACTATAAAAGAGAGGAGATTTTTACCTTTTATGTTACCCCCAATTCCTCTTAGATTGTGAACTAATGAGAGCAGGACTCTCATTCCTAGTGTTTGAATTATATTTTGAATTTGTAACTCTGTGATATCTAATTTGGTTTGTACCCTTCGAATGGTAAAGTGCTGAGGAATATGTTAGTGCTATATAAATGAAGATAATTATTATATTATTATTATTATTATTATCATATACATTTTCCCAAAGCTTTTTTTCAATTTGGACACTCCTGATCTGTTTGACCATGTAAACAAATGATTTTCGTTTCCTTCCGGTATGTAGTACTTCCTGTTGTAATTAACCAAACCCATGATGCACTTCTCCTTTCTCTGCTACAGCTCTGGCACAGTCCCTAACAATTGCGCAGCTAATTAATAGTTCCTCCCACTCAGCTAGTTACATAGACAATCCTGTATTACTGCCCCTGGTGGTGCTTTGACATGTCCATGAATATAAATGACATCACAGGAAATAAGAAAGATCTGTTTGGGCATGGTCATGTGACTACAGCCCAGAATGGATGATAGGGGTAATTAAGGTAAAATAAATATATTATAGGGGCATGGCATTATTTTATAATGTCAGCTTTTGGTAAAACATTTCAATATTTTAACATATCAGTACATTGTTGGAAACCATGACAAACACTTGAAGAGAATAGAAACACCTTGCAGATGTTTGGTTGAATTTGAATATAGGACCCTGATACTTTAAGGTAACAGTACTAACATCTGAGCCACTATTTCCCAATTGTTCACATTGACTGTAACATTTTTTGCAGTCCTACCACATAGACAACTATGTGAGTGGTTTGAGCAGAAGTACCACACAGTTGAGGAGCAGTTCGAATCTGAAAAACATTTAGAAACTATTTCAGTTGCTCTGTTTATGCATGGATACATTTTTGCCTGGAAGAAGGCTTTTTAGCAAAAACAATTCTCAAGTATATCCAGACATTTTTCTTTTAGCAATACAATTCTCCAGTATTACAGTTTAACAGTGCTGCTTACATTGACATAAACATCGGAAGGATGAGACATTTTTTCACAACTTTTTGATTTGTTCGCCCCTGGCATATGTCATCTAGGTCTCTGTTGCTGTAGTTGTTCATAAAGCCAGACCCTGAACTTTATCTCCTTTTCTGTTCCACATATATGTAAAAAACAGCACACACCTGGGACTGTGTTTGGAGGTTAGATGATTTGCTGATGGCACAAGCTATGTTATGTTTAACTTTTCAAGTGGAAGGTCAGTCCTGCTATGCTTAGCTCTACTGACCAGGCTCACTAAAATAAACATTTCCTTGCCTGAGAAATATTTCACCAAATACATTTACAATGGTCAAATCACTCAAGTTGTTTAAAGCACTAGAGGAGCAAAGATAAACAGACAAGCCTATGTCGTGTTTGGATCGACCCTTCAGGGTTCGTCAAACCTTCTCATGGCAGCCTGAATTATGCCACCTTGTCCTGTCTACAATGCAATGATAGTAATGCAGAATCATGTACGTTTTTCATTATATACCATGATGTACTACACTCAAAAAATAAGAAATTATGAACTTTAATGAAACAAAAAAAAGCTAGATAGTTCAAGCTTGGCTCAACTACATAAAAGACAGATATAACAGCCCCAAAGCTGAATGGCACAAGCCTTAAACAAAGCTTACAAAAATAATGATTAGTTATAAAGAGGAGAGTGGGTGAGCCCCATGGTCTAAGTTATTGACAAATGAATACATCAAACCAGCTGTTTAAATAACACAGAGATCGCCATTAGCCCACATTGGCAAGTCAGCAGCTGTCCTGACTGTGCAAGGCTCCTGCACAATCTTCTAGAAGCAGCTTGTGTGCTACTAATACTAACTCATAATTCACCACAATGGTTTAATATGAAATTATACATCATGATAGTAAACAGAGCACAATATATTGCTTGGCTGTAGAGTAATTGGCAAATGGCATCAATAACCAGTTGCTACATGGCAAGGAGTAATAGGGCAGATACTTTGTAAGAAAATGTAATTGACAAAAACTATCCGAATGTATGTATAAATCCTGTAGTAATCTGTATTTTTATGCTCTACTGGAGTCTTTACTGTGTTTGTATTTTAGGTCAAAACTTACTTTAAAGTCAGTAGCAAAATACTGTAAGTGTATATACAAACCATTTTTTTTTTTATTGTCCGTTTGGATCGTTGTTTTTTTTTCAAAATGCATGCTCTAATTATGGTATTTTTGAATGACAGAAAAAAATGCATGTACAAAACATTCCAAAATTGAAAATGAAAAACAAAAGACCTTTTTAGTTAGAAATTCATGATGTTAACCACCTCAGCCCTCCTAGCTTAAACACCCTTAAGACCAGACCACTTTTTACAATTCTGCACTACACTACTTTCACTGTTTATTGCTCGGTCATACAACTTACCACCCAAATTAATTTTACCTCATTTTCTTCTCACTAATAGAGCTTTCATTTGGTGGTATTTCATTGCTGCTGACATTTTTACTTTTTTCGAAATTAATCAAAAATGACCAAAATTTTAGAAAAAAAATGACTTTTTTCATTTTCTGTTTTAAAATTGTTCAAATAAAACTACATTTTTATATAAATTTTTCTCTAAATTTATTGTTCTACATGTCTTCGATAAAAAAAAAAATCCAATAAGTGTATATTTATTGGTTTGGGTAAAAGTTATAGTGTTTACAAACTATGGTGCAAAAAAGTGAATTTCCGCACTTTGACTTTCTGAGCACCTGTCATGTTTCCTGAGGTACTACAATGCCCAGACAGTAGAAACACCCCTCAAATGACCCCATTTCGGTAAGTAGACACCCTAAGGTATTCGCTGATGGGCATAGTGAGTTCATGGAAGTTTTTATTTTTTGACACAAGTTTGCGGAAATGGAAATTTTTTTTTTCTTACAAAGTCTCATATTCCACTAACTTGTGACAAAAAATAAAATTTTACATGAAATCATCATACTCCTCACAGAATACCTTGGGGTGTCTTCTTTCTAAAATGGGGTCACTTGTGGGGTATTTATACTGCTCTGGAATTTTTGGGGGCCCCTGAAGCGTGAGAAGAAGTCTGGAATCCAAATGCGTAAAAATGCCCTGTGAAATCCTAAAGGTACTCATTGGAATTAGGGCCCCTTTGCGCATCTTGGCTGCAAAAAAGTGTCACTCATGTGGTATCGCTGTCCTCAGGAGAAGTAGGGCAATCTGTTTTGGGGTGTATTTTTATATATACTCATACTGTGTGTGAAAAATATCTCTGTAAATGACAACTTTTTCCATTTTTTTATACAAAGTTGTCAATTTACAGAGATATTTCTTTCATCCAGCATGGGTATATGTAAAAATACACCCCAAAACACATTGCCCTACTTCTCCTGAGTACGGTGATACCACATGAGTGACACTATTTTGCAGCCAAGATGCACAAAGGGGCCCTAATTCCAATGAGCACCTTTTAGGAGGGCATTGTTACGCATTTGGATTCCAGACTTTGGGGCCCTTAAAATGCCAGGGCAGTATAAATACCCCACACGTGACCCCATTTTGGAACGAAGACACCCCAAGGTATTCCGTGAGGGGCATGGCGAGTTCATAGAAGATTTTTTTTTTTTGGCAGAAGTTAGCGGAAATTGAATTTTTTTTCTCACAAAGTCTCTCTTTCCGCTAAGTTGTGACAAAAAATTCTATCTTTCATAGACTCAATATGCCCCTCAGCGAATACCTTGGGGTGTCTTATTTCCAAAATGGGGTCACATGTGAGGTTTGAAGACTGAATCTGCAATAGGCAAGCAGCTTGGTCTGAAGAAATCAAGTGTGGGAGCAAATATTAGAAAATGGAAGACATACACGACAACTGATAATCTCCCTCGATTTGGGACTCCACACAAGATCTCACCCCGTGGGGTAAAAATGATCACAAGAACAGTGAGCAAAAATCCCAGAACCACACGGGGGGACCTAGTGAATGACCTGCAGATAGCTGGGACCAAAGTTACAAAGGTTACCATCAGTAACACACTATGCCGCCAGGGACACAAATCCTGCAGTGCCAGACGTGTCCCCCTGCTTAAGCCAGTACATGTCCGGGCCCGTCTGAAGTTTTCTAGGGAGCATTTGGATGATCCATAAGAGGTTTGGGAGAATGTCATATGGTCAGATGAAACCAAAGAAGAACTTTTTGGTAAAAACTCAACTCGTCGTATTTGGAGGAGAAAGAATGCTGAGTTGCATCCAAAGAACACCATACCTACTGTGAAGCATGGGGGTGGAAACATCATGCTTTGGGGCTGTTTTTCTGCAAAGGGACCAGGACAACTGATCCGTGTAAAGGAAAGAATGAATGGGGCCATGTATCATGAGATTTTGAGTGAAAACCTCCTTCCATCAGCAATGGCATTGAAGATGAAATGTGGCTGGGTCTTTCAGCATGACAATGATCCCAAACACACTGCCCGGACAACGAAGGAGTGGCTTCGTAAGAAGCATTTCAAGGTCCTGGAGTGGCCTAGCCAGTCTCCAGATCTCAACCCCATAGAAAACCTTTGGAGGGAGTTAAAAGTCCTTGTTGCTCAGTGACAGGCCAAAAACATCACTGTTCTAGATGAGAGCTGCATGGCGGAATGGGTCAAAATACCAGCAACAGTGTGTGAAAACCTTGTGAAGACTTACAGAAAACATTTGACCTCTGTCATTGCCAACAAAGGGTATATAACAATATTATTGAGATGAACTTTTGTTATTGACCAAATACTTATTTTCCACCATAATTTGCAAATAAATTCTTTAAAAATCATTTTGTCTCTCATAGTCGAGGTATACCTATGATGAGAATTACAGGCCTCTCCCATCTTGTTAAGTGGGAGAACTTGCACAATTGGTGGCTGACTAAAAAAATGTTTGCCCCACTGTACAACAAAGCACTCTGGAAATGGTGAACCCACCATTTTCACACTGGATCAGGAAGGTAGGCCAAATTGCTAGATTTGCAGAAATATACTGGACTGATAAGAGAAATCATAACAAATTTCATAGATATGTTCTCCGTAGCTATCCCTCTTTCAAAGCCAGGAGCTTTGACATCATCAGTGCTCTACCCTACAATTTCTACATAATTTTAAAGAGTAACAACACTTTTAAATAACTTTGTATGAAAATGTTGGAAGTGTCCTAAACATACCTTTTCCAACATACTTTATTAAGGGATATAGCATTTTTACTAAATAAATAGGCAGCTGAACTTGGGTTCCCACTTCGCTCTGCTGAAAGCTCTCCTGCGAAAGGGGCTATTCAGAGCTCTCAAGTGGGCAGAGCGATCTCAGACAGAAGCCCACTCCACTCAGCTAAATCTGGGCATAGTGCAATGGTAAGTGCTGTGCCAGGATTTAGTCATGATAGGGGGGCATAGGCAGGAGCAGCAACCCATACATCGCTCACTGCAGCCTCATTCCACCAGTACAGTGGAATACATTCATATGTACACGACTGACATGTCATTACAAATGTAGTGATTCTAGAGTGCTCAGAAGAGCCCAAGTAGTCCAGGAAAATTCTCTCAAAATACTGACTAGGCGGTACCGTACACCAGAATTTCTGCACAGAATACACTTATTGTCATCAGACAAATGTTGGAGGTCCCTTGAAGACCCGAGTACTTTATTCCACATATGGTGGTTTTGCCCAAAAATAAGACACTGTTGGGACTGTTGAAAAAGTCATTAATAAGGTGTGTTCTGACCAAATAAAGATCTCGCTTCATTGGTTCTGTTATGGAAACCAGAGCCCTATTTTACTCCACATAAATCCAAACTCCAAACACACATGATCACTGCGGCTAAACTCCTTATTCCCATAGTTTGGAAAGCTGAGGACCCTCCCTCGCTATCTATGTAGTACGATAAGATGTCAGAATGTAAGAATTGTAGGATAGAGGAATTAGCAGGTTGGGATGCCCATAATTGGAAAGGATTCCTTAATATTTGGCAACCTTGGATATCTCATGTAACATGTTCAATTATTGGGGACGCCACCATTTCTGCTCCCTCTTAGTATTTCATTGTAATCAGCTCATATCTAGATATTCCCCGTTTGTCCCTTGTAGGTCCCAAGAGCCCATGAGGGTCTTCTTCTTCTCTTACAAAAGCATCCTTCCCCGATCTCATGACTTAGTTGAGAACTTAGTAAGCCAACATGTCACAAATATGGAAGCTTCTTACGCTATGACATATAAAGTTTGAGAAACGGACACAGGACAGCTAGGTTTCCCTTTTATTTTCATATTCACACTGGATACTGAAAAATAGGCTTTCGGGACTGTTTCCTGTGAAAGAACTGCTCGGCTCCCACAGCGGTAGTGCTTGGCTCCCACAGCCTGATAAGTTAGATCCCTGGATCCTGGCACATTGTAGTTGTACCCGAGTCTTGACTTATGTGCTCCTGATTGATGTATCTGGTCCGACATTTTGTATATTTACCCTTGTGATGTATAAAATAATAAAAAGAGATTTGATAAAAAAAAGAAGAGCCCAAGTTCAGCTGCCTATTTCTTTAGTAAAAAAGCAAAATCCATTAATTAAGTATATTGGAGAAATTAGTTTTTAGGAAATTTCCAACATTTTTAAATAAAGGTGTTTAAATCTTTAGTTACTCTTTAATTATGCCTCCGTAGGTGTGAGTTGGATGGGGAACTGCAAGCCAAAGATATTCCTCCTCGGTCACATGTCACAATGGTTCAATATAGACTTGCTTTCCTCCCACTGGTTTTACAGAACATATCTAATGTATTCCACTGTCCACCTTCCCCCCCCCCTACTTTTTCCCTGCTAATGCCTCCATGTATAACTGTTTATGCGCAATTGTAATAAGTAGAGATGCGTAAAGTTATAAAAAAAACTCGATTCGGCTGCTTCAACGAAATCACAAAGAAATTCGATTTGTTCCAAATTACTTTGTTACAAATTGCATTCCTTTGTAGGTAGCGGGCGTAATGACGGGGAATGGCGATCGTGCTCCCCCCCCCCCTCCGCCATTGGACCTCTCAAATGCTGCGTTCATTGCTGATCATAGTATCTGACATTTAGGCCTTTCAGGGGTTAATCAGTGGTAAAAAAAAATACATGGATGCATTTTTGGAGTCTAATAATATTACAGATTATAGTTATTAGATTTCTGGAGATGGGTCAGTGATCCAGGGAGTTATTCTGATTGCCTGATTTCTAGTCAGGAAGGAATTTTTTTTCCCCTAAAGTAAGGAAAATTGGTCTCTACCTCACAGGGGCGTTTTTGCCTTCCTCTGGATCAACTTGCAGGATAAGAGGCTGAACTGGATGGACAGATGTCTTTTTTTTAAGTTTTGGAAACTATGTTACTATGTATGTTACATACTCACCTAGTCTATGTGCTCACAGAGAAGCCGTCGCGGCCATCATGATTAAACAAACCATTCATAATCTTCACGTCATCACGCTGGCCGGGCTTGGTGATTTTGCATGGTTTCTTCAATCAAGCTGGCCATGACAGCTTTGCGGCGAATCAAATTTTTCCTGAAATTCAGATCGAAATCAATTCATTTAATTTTGATTTTCTCAACACTGGCAATAACTAGTGTCAAGCGAATTGAAGTTCACAAAGAAAATTTGGTTCCTTGCAAAGCCGAATTTCCTAAAATAGTGGTAAATAAAAATTCATACTCACTTCATCCATTTGTGCGTGCTGGCAGGGCTTCCTCTGTTAGTCCTGGCGGTCATGTGACCTCCGGGGGGGGGGGGGGTCTGGAGCAGGGGCAGGAGCAGAGCTGCAGGGTCTAAGGACTGGGAAAAGGGCTGTTTTCCTCTCCTGTGGATACCCCAGTTACAGGGGAAACAGTAAAAACTTTAAAAGAAAAAGTTAAGAAAAAAAAAGTTTAAATAAAAAAGCCAGTGTCCTCTTTTATTAACCTCCTGGTGGACAGATTATGTGCCAAAAAATATATATGTATATATATACATATAAGTAAAAAAAGTTAAAAATACAAATAAAATAAGTAAAAAAAATATAATAAATGCCGTCGCTAACAGAGACCGTCACCATAGTTGCCCCGTTATATATGAAAATGATCGCCGCAAAATAGGGAACTCATTGCAATAATTAATCTTTGTGTCAGTTTTAATAGTTAAGAAATAAAAAGCTATAATTAAAAAAAAATTTTTTAATAATTAGCAGTTTTCCTCCAAATTAAACCTAAAAAAAGAAAAAAAAAGAAAAAAAAAACATTCTAATAAAAGTATCATGTAAAGTGTAGATTAAAAAAAAAAATCGCAAAAATTATTTTTGTAGTCAAACAAATAAAAAAGCCATGGTCACTAAACCACCAGGTGCACAAAATTACAATAAGTTGCCCGAACATTCAGGCCTTTTTGGGCCTGGTCATGAAAGGGTTAATATCCCGCCAAAAATCTTGTGCGTGTTGACGTATGACATCATTACGCCGACCAGCATGATGACATTGTTACACACCGTGCAAGATATCGCTCTGCATCAAATGTATAAGGTGAGTCTTTTTAATAATTTTTTAGGCTGGGAACACACCTAAGCGTTTCTGAATCGTGCGTATGACGCGCGTTTTACGCGCATTTTTGGATTCGCGTTTTTGCAACTAAGAAACGCGCATCATACGCGAGATTCAGTGATTCTCCCCTATTTCAGCATGGTCCATAGGCGCGTTAAAACGCCCAAAAGAAGCTCATGCTGAAACGACAGCGTTTGGCCTTTTTTAGCGGGTTCAAACGCGCTGTAAAACGCCCAAATGTGAACCATGCCCATACGGAAGCATGGCTTTCCACATGTTGTGTGTTTTACAGCGCGTTTGAACGCGCTGAAAAACGCTTAGGAGTGTACCTAGGGTTAAACAGATTAACATCTGACAGCACTCAATGGTCATCTCAGATGCCGCAACCAGAAATTAACGCGGCATCTAAGGGGTACAATGATGGGGGGCAGCACAACAAGCCGTTGCCCCTTATTGCGCCTGCTACTCACAAAGAAATGCTCATCATCATGAAGAGAATTTCTTTGTGAGATTCGGTGAAGCAACCAAATCGAAGTTTTGAGAACTTCGCTCATCTCTAGTAATAAGGAAAAACAGTATTGTATTATTTTGGTAAATAGTATTACTACTTGAAGATGTATGATTGTGGATATGTTATTATGTTATTCTGGAAATGTCATTCTAGAAATGTTCATTTGTTAATCATGTGTTTATGGGAAAAAAAATAGTAAAAAGATCTTTGATAAGAAAAATTGTGAATATGAAATTACATATACCAAAACAGTCATTTTGCTGTATAAATTGTCATACCTTTTTTAAATAAAATAAAACTGTATTGAAATAATTAATGCTTTCCAATAGAGAAGCAACCTCCAAATTAGTATGGCATGAGGTATGTGGAATTTTGTTTTTACACTTAGAGTCAATGTGTGACATATAAAACCACATGGCGTACAGGTACATACTGTACATTGGGGCTTTGCATTTCTGCATTTCTTTTTCTGCAGAAATAAATACACAGGGAAAAAATTATTGAGTTGCCAAGATGACTGTCAGTACCAACTGAATTGTATTCCTACTGGATCGTAGTTCAGCTTGTTTTATGCCTTTGATTTTAAAAATTGAAATCCATATGGAAGAATGTAAAATGTCGGGCTGCAGTACGCTGTATATATTTTATTTATAATGCCTATCATTGTAGGGAATTCTATATAAATAGTAGACGTTTTTACATACACGGTTTATGGCAGCAGTTGGGTGATATGCACTGCCTGCATAATATGTGGATTTTTTTTCAGTTTAGTAAAAAAATAAATAAATGACACTTCCGAAACAGTATATATTCCTCCAAAGAGAGGTCTGCAAAAATGTAAATGTTATTTTCCTTGGCAAAATCTTGTGTCAGGAGTGAAATGTAAATACGTTAAATCAAATACGATTTACATATCTCTGTAATATTTGCATAGACATTCCAACGAACACCACACATGCCACTTGAGATGGCAATTTTCATTCCTTAGTCCTGCAAGTAGGTTCTCTCCAGATGCAGAGACAAAACTGTTCATAAAGACTTTCACATTCATTTAAACTATCCACATACATTTCTAAATCTGTGAGTACATCATTTTTGACATACTGAACACATCTACATTTTCCAGAACTGTGATACTTGATATTCCTTCATTAAAGAGGACCTGTCACCACAAAATGCTGCAATCTGAAAGCAGCATGTTATGGAGCAGGAAGAGCTGAGCAGAATGATGTATAGTTTTGTGGAAATGATTCACTGAAACTTGTAATTTATACATTTATATCTTAGTGAAGAGCTATCGGTACATGGGGGAGGGGTTATCAGTGACTGATAGCATTGTGAGTATTAGTGTGCATTAGAGATGTCCCGAACTATTCGCCGGCGAACAGTTCCCGTGAACACAGCTTGTTTGCGTCCGCCGTGGCGGACGAACATATGCGATGTTCACGTTCGCCCCTATACTTTATCATTGAGCAAACCTTGACCCTGTACCTCACAGTCAGCAGACACATTCCAGCCAATCAGCATATCCTCCCTCCCAGACCCACCCACCTCCTATCTAAACGCAAGGACGGCATCCATCTTAGATTCGTTCTGAAGCTGCAGTGTTAGCAATTGTAAATCGCAATGCGATTAATATAACCTGTATTATTCGCATTGCGATTACAACTTAGATCTGAGTTCCTAATGGTTGTATTGCTAGAATATAACGAAGATAACGAATATAGCACTATATTCTCAATCTTCGTTATATTCTAGCAATACAAACATTAGTAGGAAGTAACGAATACAGTGCTATATCTATGAATAGTGCATTATAGAAGTTCTAATAGAGGTTCTAATATAGAACCTATATTATTCGCATTGCGATTACAACTTAGAGCTGAGTTCCTAATGGTTGTATTGCTAGAATATAACGAAGATTGAGAATTCAATTGTAATTTTCCATGGGAGTTTAGCCATGGATCCCCTCCGCCATGCCACAGTCCAGGGGTTAGTCCCCTTGAAACAACTTTTCCATCACTATTGTGGCCAGAAGGAGTCCCTGTGGGTTTTAAAATTCGCCTATCTATTGAAGTCTATGGCGGTTCGCCCTGTTCGCACGTTCGCGAACACTTGCGGAAATTCGTGTTCGCCGTTCGCGAATGGAAAATTTTATGTTCGCGACATCTCTAGTGTGCATACAGAGATAACTGTCATTCACTGATAACCCCTCCTCCCTGTACTGATAGCTGTTCACAGGAAGTGGAAAAATCAGAAATATAAATTTATAAATTACAGACTTTACTGAATCTTTTCTCTCAAAACTGTATATGAATCTGCTCACCTCCTCCTGCTCTATTAGGCCTGCTTCACACTAAAGGGAAAAGGGATCCACCAAGCTTTTCCGGCCAGGAACAGCTTGTCGCGCCCGTCCTTGCAGGGCATAGCCATGCACTGCTGGCAATCCGTCCAGCCCTATTGACTATAATAGGGTCTGGCAGCGATCCAGCTGACTTCTCTGCCCATGCCATGCCTTCTATTTTAGACCTGGCGTGGAAACTGGGAAAAGTCACAGATTGCGTTGCAATACGTGTTTTATTAAATAAAGTAAAATAAAATGTAATGTTATAAGGTATATCGTCAACTCATTATGAAGTCAAAAGCACTCTGGAGAAAGTTTTCATCAAGGGTATCTATGTACTTTACTCCATTCTTCTCTTCGTTGATCCTTGATCTCTCTGTTCCTACAGATGAAACACATCACCTCATCATGATGCTGCCACCACCATTCATCACCACACAACACCACAAATCACTTTTTTGCCATGATTTTCAGAAATCACACCCTTAGGATATGTTCACATGTGGTAGATGCAATGTGGGTTTTCTACAAAAATTCTGCAGCAAAAATCAAACAGATTTAACACCATGTATAGGATAAAGTGAATTCTATGGAAAATCTGAGTATGGCCGTTACGGCACAGCCACATGGTCAGGTTTCTGCATGCAGTTTTGGAAGCAAAAATTCAGAGGATCTTAAAAGGACAGAAAGTATAATGGACAGGTACGACTTCTCTTTTTTGAATTCACTTCTGTTTTTGGCTTCAAAAACTCATCAGGTAACCTGAACATGCAGCTGTATTCTTACCCCTGGCCACAAATGCATGTGTTATAGCACCATTATGCTGCAACAATTTTTTTAAACTACATAAAGACAGGCATAGCATTTCCAAATTGTGTCCAATTAACTGAATTTACCACAGTTGGATGCATCTCAAGGAATATTATTAGAAACAGGATGGACCTGAGCTTAACATTGAATGTCATAGTATAGAAATTGCTGATCCCCAAAACACGGATACCGGCCATCTGCATTCCGCATTTTGAATCACGGAACCTCCGACCCATAATATAACAGTTCTATCCCTGTCTGTAATGTGGACAAGAATAGGACTTGTTCTATATTTTTGCGGATACAACGGAAAGGACATATGGATGTGGACAGCACACAACACCATGTGCTGTCCCCATTTTTTGCAGCTGCGTTGAAAAAATGTGGATCAGATGAGAACCAAAAATACGGTTGTGTATAAGGCTGTAATGTAACAAAATGTGGAAAAAGGGACTACTTGGACCAGCTATGCCGTCCTTGGAAAGTATTCTTTTCCACATTTCTGAGAGCTCATAATCACTAATTTAAGCTAAATTCTTATGAATTTGATAAGAATTCAGCTTAAGGCCTCTCTACACAGGCCGACAATGGGGGAATTTTAGGGAAGGACCATTCATAGGAATGTTTGTTTTCGATAATTTCACTGTATAAAGATGCCACTGATCACCTGATGAATGAGAAAACAGTTATCTGCGGCCCAGAAACAATGAATCTGTATAAGGATGAGCAATCGGAGTAATCATTGCTCATTCTCATACAGCAGATAACTTTATCATACAGCATTATTTACAGTACATGCAGCAATCACCTCTGGTCATGATTAGCCAATTATCAGGAACAGACGGGGCCTTTAGATGATCATTTATGACTTTCCAGAAGTGTAGAGGTAAGGGCTACAGAAGAAGCTGTTTGACCTGCCCCTCTGACAGATTTCATTTTGAATGAGAAACAGCAATCTGCATTGTATTTGAAAAGCGAGCAAATGGTGGAAAATATTTAACAAAGACCAAATGGAGAAATGCTTTTTATCCAAAATAGATACATGCAATGATACAGAAAACAATAAACAATGCAAAAAATTATAATACAAAAAATGCATTCAAGGGTATCCATAGCCTGTAAATAAACTTCTTCTATAATATTATATAATATAATTATAATATAATTATAATATAATGGGTGGTCATGAATAAGATGTACAGTCAAAACGCATAGACCTTGCCTGTCTGGTCAGCCTATAGATTTTATAATGAAGAAATAAAGAAATTGGAATTTATCCTGAACCTGCTGCTGGATTTTTTCTACTGTTCTGAATCCTGGTCTGGGATCCGTGTACTGCGAAGGAGGATTGTGCGTGAGCTAAAATCTCTTTTTTTTCAATAATAATCTAATATTTAATATTCATGAACAAATTCAGTAATATGTATCATACAATGAAATACACTGAGCCACGCAGCAAAGTAATAGAAAAATAACTGTTTTGCAGACTCCTCATCAAGTAGTTCAATATTTTCTAGAGCCACTTGAGACAAGACAATTGTGCCGCTAAGTGTGAGTGTGAAGATGACTTTTCCTTTTTATTTTATTGCTGTTATGTAGTTATTCTACTTGAAATGTGCAAATTAAGCCTTTTGTATATCATGTTCAGATCTGCTTTCACATATGTTTTTTTTTTTATATATATAAAGGAGAGAAGGTAAGCATTCCCTAAGGAAACATGAGAGAATATTTCATGTCCCATGTGCTGAGATAAGATTTTTTAAATCAAAAATAGCACAGTGAATCTCTCAAAAATAATGTATAAGGACTAGCAAAAGTTTAGCATGAAGTTATGTATCTTAAGGAGATTTCAACATGTCCCATCTTTTGTTTAGTGAGCAATATATTTGGCAGTAACTTGCCGCTGATTTTCTACTGGACATGAAATGCACTCTCAGCCAGTAGAAACATGTATGCTTATTGGGAGTCAAGTGCACTTGTTTGGGCAATAGCTATCTGATGTGTATGGCTAGCCTTAGAACTAAACTGCTAAATCACTTAACTGACAGCAAAGTGGTGCTGTCTATTAGTGTTAAGCGCGAATATTCGAATAGCGAATTTTTATTGCGAATATCGCAAATTCGATAATTCGCAAATATTGCGAATATAGCGCTATATATTCGCAATTTCGAATATTCGTTTGTTTTTGTTTTATTTTAGATGTTAATCCTTGTTGCTCTCTGGTTGTCTTCCCATCTCCCAAAAGCTGTTCTTACCTGTCTGGAGGATTCCTGGCTCCCTGCCTGCTCCGGTCAATGCCCGTTGCCGCTTCTGCCGACTTCCTGTGTGCATGAGAACGTCTCCTTGCTAAAATGTACTGTCGGATGTGAGAATCACGATCTCACAAATTTTACTAAGTTGTAATCGCAATGCGATTAATATAACCTGAATTACTCGCATTGCGAATTCAACTTAGAGCTGGGTTCCTAATAGTTGTTGCTAGAATATAACGAAGATTGAGAATATAGTGCTATATTCGTGAATTCGTGATATTCGTCGTCTTCGTTATATTCTAGCAATACAACCATTATGAACTTAGCTCTAAGATCAATTCGCAATGCGAGTATATGTTCGCTTCGCGAATTAAACTTTGAGCTGAGTTGCTAATGGCTGCATTGCTAGAATATAACGAAGATTGAGAATATAGTGCTATATTCGTGAATTTGTTATATTCGTCATCTTCGTTATATTCTAGCAATACAACCATTATGAACTTAGCTCTAAGATCAATTCGCAATGCGAGTATATGTTCGCTTCGCGAATTAAACTTTGAGCTGAGTTCTTAATGGTCGTTGCTAGAATATAACGAAGATTGAGAATATAGTGCTATATTCGTGATATTCGCTATATTCTAGCAATACAGCCATTAGGAACCCAGCTCTAAGTTGAATTCGCAATGCGAGTAATTCAGGTTATATTAATCGCATTGCGATTACAACTTAGTAAAATTTGTGAGATCGTGATTCTCACATCCGACAGTACATTTTAGCATGGAGATGTTCCCATGAACACAGGAAGTCGGCAGAAGCGGCAACGGGCATTGACTGGAGCGGGCAGGGAGCCAGGAATCCTCCAGACAGGTAAGAACAGCTTTTGGAAGGTGGGAAGACAACCAGAGTAATACAGGTTATATTAATCGCATGGTGAATGTAACTTAGAGCTGAGTTCCTAATGGTTGACAACCATTAGGAACCCAGCTCTAAGTTTAATTCGCGATGCGAATATAAATTCGTGTACCATTCGCAATATATAGAATAATGACGAATATTCGATTTCGACTAATATATGACGAATATTCAATCGAATATTCGCGAAATATCGTGAAATCGAATATGGCACCTCCCGCTCATCACTACTGTCTATATTAAAGGGCATCTGTCAGCAGGTTTACACCTATGACACTGGCTGACCAGTTACATGTGCACTTGGCAGCTGAAGACATCCGTGTTGGTCCCATGTTCATATGTGTCCACATTGCTAAGAAAAATTATGTTTTATATATGCAAATGAGCTTCTAGGAGCAATGGGGACATCACCATTACACCTAGAGGTTCTGCCTTCTCTGCAACTGCCACAACTTCTGTACATTGATTGGCAGGGCCAGACAGTGTAAACATGATCATGCTTGGTCCTGTCAATCAGAGTGCAGAGAGTGCTGCAGTTGCAATGAGAGCAGACCCTCTGGGTGTAATGACAACGCCCCCGTTTCTTCTAAAGGCTCATTTTTCTAAGCAATGTGGACACATATGAACGACCAGCACAGATGCCTTCAGCTGCCAAGTGCACATGTAACAGGTAAGCCAGTTTCATGGGTATAAATCTGCTGACAGATGCCCTTAAAGTAGAAGACAGAGTAAAGTCAGAAGCAGTCACAGTCAGGGTTGTTTTGATAAGAAGCAGCTAAAGGCCTCATGCACACCACCATTGTTTTGGTCTTCATCCGAGCCACAAACAAACCCATTCACTTCAATGGGGCACCAAAATATGCAGGCAGCACTCCGTGTGCTGTCCACATCCATTGCTCTGTTCTGTAACCCCACAATAAAATAGAACATGTCCTATTATTTTCCATTTTGCGGACAAGAATAGGAATTTCTATATTAGAACGGGACATTCCGTTCCACAAAATGCAGGACGCACATGGCTAGTATATGTGTTTTGTGGATCCACAATTTGCAGACCTCAAAATGTGGTAAGGTTGTGTGCATGAGTCCAAATAAACATAGGGGCAAGATAAGAGGTACCTAGGTTATACAAACAAATATACTAGGGTAGGAAGATCGTGCCCTCACATGTTGTCATGTCCCATACGTCATGGTTATATTTAGACTTATTGCAGTGTGTCTGCTGTTTGAAGTTTGTCCCTGCCACCTACCTGCAGCCAGGCTGTAATGTAATCAGCCTCTACTTCATCCTGTGCCTGGCTGCCATTTTACGTGATATTCTGTTACCTTTAACATTCACTCTTGAACCCTGAAGAAAATTATCTTTCCAATTACAAATTGTGCAATGATTCAGCCTCATCTGGATTCTTCATTCATGTATTGCAGTGGACTTGAACCATTGAAAGATATCAAAGTGAAGTTGGCTGGTAGAGACAACCATAGCCATATTGTGTCATGAGCCTCACACTTCAGCCTAGGAAATGAGTCAGAACACATGTACCTACATTTTCTGCTGTGGACAAATCTATCACATAATCTGCATGTCTTACTTGGGGATTTTGATGTGAATCTGCACCAGAAATGCTGCAGATCTCAGCCATTGCATTGCTAACAGAGAAATCCACAGCAATTCTGCAAATCTACAATAAAATCCCCACATAATGATTTTTCAGCTGACTTGTTCATAGTGGAAAATTACAGTGTGTGTAAAATTGCCCTACCTTGGCCTAACCTGTTCATATTAAAGTGACAGATACAGCACTATGGATATATTCCATGTCCACAGACAAAATATAAGTAAACCAAGCTGTGAATTAAGAAATTAAAGCGACCCTCCAAATCTATCTTGCAAATCTCATTCTACCTTTACTGTAGTGTAAACCAGCTCAACATATACTGAGTTCTCAGCGAGGTAGTAGACTTGTCCTCATATACCGCAGCCAATCTGAGGAGACAGAGCCACTGAGGGACTGAGCAGCAGCCTAAACCAATGGTAAGTGTGTCCCAGATTACCTCAGACTCCCTGTAGACACTGTCATGGGCAAATTGGTCATAGACAGGGAAATTTCCTGTTGGGGTAATGCCCAGTGGGACACTTAATCCTTCCTCTTGGCCATCAACAAGGTACATAAAAATCTGCTCTCAGCATTAATTAATGTACTAACATCAGGTACTTATGGGCCTGACATGCGACAGCAGGTGCTATCCTGAATTCAATGATACTGCTTCATACTGTGGGGCATGTGGCAGTATTTTGTGATGCACTGTGGTACTTGATTCTACTAGGGCAATATATTGTGATAAGGAATGAGCGAATCAACTTTTGCGAGCGCTCCATACAGTATTAGAATGTATTGGCTCCGATGAGCTGAAGTTATTACTTCGCGAAGTCTCGCGAGACTTCGGGTAATTACTTCATAAATAAATTTCTACTGTAAAAAACCTTGCTACCAAACTCAGGTTCGTTTCCAGGTGGTACCTTGGTCACCTGAGCCAATATATTCTAATACTGTACGAAGCACTCGCTCCGTACAGTATTCCAACAAAGTTTTATGTAAGTCGACTTCGGATGAAGCATCAAAAGTTTATTCACTCATTCCTAATTGTGATGCACTGTGGTATTTGGTTCTGCTTCTGCCAGGGTGGTATTTTGTCCTGCAGTACACTATTGTTGGCCCTGTCTACTTCTGTTGTCCCGCCTTCTGATAATTTGGACCCGCCTACAACATGAGGCCACCTTTAGTTTTTTTTCAGGGCCACTTTAAGTTCCTAATCTGCCCCTGGACACTGTCACTAACTTACAGTCACAGATCACAACTCTGCCCTAATATGAATGAGGTTATATGCAGGCAATGAGCAAGATCTAAAGAAAATAGGAGTTTCTGGTGTAAATAATGATGAATTAGCCGGAGACGATGGTACTGCACTCACAATGCCCTTACTTAACTAACAGCATGTCCATTTTTATAGACTTGTTGAGGGTGGCATAAAATGAAAATTGGGACTAGAAAACTCATAAATTCATTGAAAAGCTTTCTACCCCAAAAAGGGGGCATAAGGAAAATGATAGATTTCCCACCAAATCTTCATTTGCTGATGAACATAGTCAAAACTTGTTTACAAAGGCATATACTGATTTCTCTAGGCACAGTCTCTAATCGGCCACAATGTCAAATTTATAGAAGCCAGATTATTGTACAAATAAAAATCAAGTAACTCAAGTCAATCATTGCACAGTGTAAACACGAGTAGAATGGAACTATGATAAATTTTGCTTGTTTCTTATTGAATGCAACATTTTTGAGGATCCATAAATTGTGTGTAGTCTATTAATGTAAACCGCTATTAACATCCAATAAGACGTCGAGTCATTTAGCATGAGGGTTGGAGAGGGGGGCCGCAAAAATAAATACTTGTCTTTTGTATGCACGTAGATAACTAAATTGTCAATTTACGATCAATATTTGAAGAATATCTTTATGTGTTAAAGGACTTTAACCTGTCAACTTTTCTAGATATTTTTTTAAAATTAGTAAGAAGCAAGAAAAGTAGTTCATTTTTACACAATTATAGTGTGCACCATCATTTATAATTAAGCCATAAACAAATTGTAACGCCACACTTCGTGAGAAAGTAATAAATACAAACTGTATTAAAGGTAAAATATTACAATACAGTACATAAATAATTGTTTTAGACAGCAGCCATAACAAAATGGAGGACATAAGACCAAGGAGGAGGCTGAGGGGTCAGCACATACGGGACACTGCGGGCAGCATAAAAAAAGCAAGTATCTACATTCACCGATGGACCATGTTGCCAGGAAGTCACTCGTAAATAGTTAAAATACAGTGTTCAGTCAGATGCATAATCAAAGTGAAGATAAAGTAAAACTTCATAGCTGTTATCCTCTAGTTTTTTGCACTTTACAGACAGGTGAATGTGGATACTTGCTTTTTTCATGCTGTCCTGTCTGCATTTAAACTGCACAATATGGAGACGTGCTCACTGAAAATGGCACAAACCTTAACCCTTCATGTAAAAGCCAAGGTCTGCACCCTTTTAGTGCACCCTGTATAGCACTGAGGACCAAGTGACAGATGAACAGATAGAGGGACAGTCCTGGTGCAAACCCTACTAGTTTCCAGAGCGCTCGGTTGTGGCCAGCTGGATGGAAAATGTCATACACCACAAGACGACATTTATGAAACTGTCTAAGGCTGGCCGTACACATTCAATAGTTGTCCGCCGAACAGCTACGTGTCCAGACTAGAGAGGAGCAAACCACTTCGTTCATTCAAATTCTAGAACGTTCAGGGGCTGCCCCCGCCACTTGTCTACATCTCATCCGGACCTGAGAATCTCACGCCTGCGCCGCTACTACCACAGCAGCAACTGTGCATGTGCCGCTACCCAGTGTGGTGGCGCATGCACAGCAGTAGAGGCTCTGCACTTGCACTACTCAGAGAAGCAGCACAGGCGCTATGACTTTTTCTCACAGGTTTGGCCAGATCAGTATGGATATTCGGTGTGGTGAAGGGGGGGGGGGGTTTGGTGGGGAGCCGCTGATTGCAACACTTCATCTAGTAAAAAAAGGTTTCAAAAAGTCTGTACTTTCTGGCCCCATCTAGGGATTGGCAGTCCACTCCCCCCATATTAGCACTTGCTGAACAGCCCCGTGAACGACCAACTAGGCCAGCGGTGGCGAACCTATGGCACGGGTGCCACAGGCAACACTCAGAGCCCTCTCTGTGGCACCCACACCCTGGAAAAAGTCTATGGTGTACTAATATACCTTAGACTTTCTGCCATTCATCAGCACAGGGCACATTATGAACAGCACAGGCAGCGCACTGAATGTCGGCAGGCTATTAGAGCTAAATGATAAAGTAGATGGAAGATATACTATACTAGACTGTAGTGTTCAGATTAAATTGCAGTGTTGGCACTTTGCGATTTTGGGTTGCAGCTTGGGCACTCGGTTTCTAAAAGGTTCAAACACTTGGTGCAGGCCACTTACAGCACCTCCTATCCTGGATTCTCCAAGAGAACCCATTTAGTCGCAGCTATGTCTTACGTGACCTTTGAAGAATTCTGGTCATGTGATGCCTCTCTGCCAATCAGGTCAGCTGGTGCCATAATTTTCATAGTACCACAAAAGGAGATTGTTCAGAAGAGATCAATAGCACTCACTGAAAGGCGTTTTCTGGGTTCTAGATACTGACGACTTATCCTGAGAATAGGTCCGTCAGATTATTTATGTACTGTATCATAATATTTTACCTTTAATAAAGTTTGTATTTATTACTTTCTCACGAAGTGTGGCGTTGTAATTTGTTTGTGGCTCAGTTTACATGTTTTTGCCCTCTTCGTAGTATTAAAACTATTGATCCGGTTATCATATTGGTGGCATCATTTATAATTAGTCTACTCCATACTGACACAAATCAAAGAATACATTTTTATCAATATCTTTTAACCCCACATGGTGTCAACAGTTGTCCATAAAACAGGCATGTTCTAGGTGTCTGCATCTTGGAAGATGCAGACATATGCTTGGTGATAAAGCAACTTTTCATAGTCTGTGTCTGAGCTGTGCTTAATCATTGTCTGGGTAAAGCAATTACTGCCCAGATCAGCTAACGAAACATCCATTCCTTCTTTTGTTGTCCAAGAAGAGTAACAGGAGCTAACTAGTACTTTCATAAGACAGAACTATCAGCAAGCAAGGAATTTCAGCGTGGGATAGGATATGCAATATAATCTTTCCGGATGGACCACCCTGGGGCAAACAGATTACAGTCAATTGTAGCTATGTTGGTGGCACAGCTAACTTTTCAGAAGGTTCAGATATGAATCAGTATAGGTCTATTTCAAGCTGTCTATTTCACAGCTATGACCTTTTCTTTGAGTCAGATCATTAAGGGATTTAGTTTCTTAAAATATCTGAGTGCATTGCTGTAATAAAATGTAGACTTTCTAGCGCTGGAAAAAATACAAATATAACCAAACATAAAGATGCATTAATGTTGAAATTTCAATTGCTTAACCATATGAGATGTCGCACTCAGGGGTAGCTATATAAGGCACACCTGAAAACCTCATCTATCTAATAACAATCTTGTGGCAGAAACTCAATCACGCAATTAAAAAGATGTGTTCTTGAGGTTCCATTGGATTTCAATGGGAAAAAAACTGATTGCATGAGGAATGTGAACTCAGTGACTTTGACCATGGATTGATTACTGGTGCCAGACAGGGTAGTCTGAACATAAAATAATGCCAGCTAGAAAACCCAAGGTAATAGTCCAATGCATGTATTAATATACACTCCAAAAATGCAATCACGCGGGACAAATTGCAATAAAAATGTATCTTTATTACAATCTGGAGAACAGACGAACAGAAGCGCAGAAATATACATACACATTTTAAAATAAATCAACATAGAACCACATAAAACTTTGTTCTTTTGGCCCTGCGTGGGTTAACTTTTAACCTTGTTATGTATATTTTTGTGCTTCTGTTCTTAGTAATTAAGATACATTGTTATTGTTATGTGTTCTACATAATTGTGTTTTTGGAGTCCATATCACAAAGGTCCAATCTACAGTGAATTTCAAAAACAGAAGACTCTAGAGCTCACAGAGAATAATCTACCAAAAACAGAAAAAAAACTTTCAGTATGCTTCAGGAGCAGATTGAGAGTGTAAAACAGCCCTGAAAAAAATAAAAGTGGCCAATGTTGTAGACAGGGCAAACACCAGTAAGCATGGTCAACACAAGTAATACCACTAGAGATGAGCGAAGTTTGAAAAAATTAAATTCGGGCAATTTGCCAATTTTTTTTCAAGAATTAATTTGTCATAAGGCATGTTAAATCAGCTATTTCCCGGCCTGCAAAGAGAGTGTATCTCTGTGTACATCACGGTGTATTGCAGCAACATGCATACAGTAGCTAGTCTTTTTTGGTAGTGAAACAGTTAGGACTCATGCACACAAATGTTTTTTTTATCAGTTTACGGGCTGTTTTTTGCGTTCCGTAGAAGGTCCGTATACGGTCCGTATACGAAACCATTCATTTCAACGAGTCTGCAAAAAAAAACAGAATGTTCTCCGTATGCATTCCGTTTCCGTATTTCGACAGCATTCAAAGATAGAATATGTCCTATTATTGTCTGCATAATGGACAAGGATAGTACTGTTCTATTAGGGGCCAGCTGTTCCGTTCTGCAAAAAATGGAATGCACACGGACGTCATCCGTATTTTTTGCGGATCCGTTTTTTGAGGACTGCAAAATACTAAAAAAGCCATACAGTCATGTGCAATAGGCTTTACTGTAACAGGCAGGGTAACAACCTAATAGCAACAGAATTAGACAGCTTATTCACCCCAATTTGAGAATCAAGGCCTAATAGAATTGCTCATCTAATAAAGACGGAGGACACTGTTCAATTAGATAGCTGTGCCCTACACAGGGATTGATGCAAACTGCTCTGTCTCCCATGGATCCCTTCAGCTTCAGGTTACAGTCCCTACACTGTCTCTACACTCTCCCTATTTAATATTCCACAATTAACAGCTTTTAACAACACTGTCCCTAGCACTTGTTACATATCTCCCTATGCTTAGCTCACAGTGAAATGTCAGAGACCATGTGGAATGAGGCTTTTAACCGCTTAAGGACTCAGCCCTATGTCACCCTAAGTCTGGGAACACACCTAAGCGTTTCTGAATCTCGTGTATGACGCGCGTTTTACGCGCGTTTTTGGATGCGCGTTTTCATAACTAAAAAACGCGCATCATACGCGCGATTCAGTGATTCTCCCCTATTTCAGCATGGTCCATAGGCGCGTTAAAATGCCCAAAAGAAGCTCATGCTGAAGCGACAGCGTTTGGTGTTTTTCAGCGCGTTCAAACGCGCTGTAAAACGCCCAAATGTGAACCATGCCCATAGGGAAGCATGGCTTTCCACATGTTGTGCGTTTTACAGCGCGTTTGAACGCGCTGAAAAACGCTTAGGTGTGTACCTAAGGTAAGGACCTGGCCATTTTTTGCAAATCTGACCAGTGTCACTTTATGTGGTGATAACTTTTAAACGCTTTTACTTATCCAGGCCATTCTGAATTTTCAAAGTTTCAATTTCTTTATTTCTATAATACATAGTAATACCTCCAAAAATAGTTATTACTTTATATTCCCCATATGTCGACTTCATGTCTGGATCAATTTGGGAATGATATTTCATTTTTTGGGGATGTTACAAGGGCTTAGAAGTTTAGAAGCAAATCTTGAAATTTTTCAGAAGTTTTCAAAAACCCACTTTTTGGGGACCAGTTCAGGTCTGAAGTCACTTTGGGTGGCTTACATAATAGAAACCACCCAAAAATGACCCCATTCTAGAAACTACACCCCTCAAGGTATTCAAAACAGATTTTTACAAACGTTACAAACGTTGTTAATCCTTTAGGTTTTCCACAAGAGTTAATGGCAAATGGAGAAAAAATTTCAGAATTTCGATTTTTTGGAAACTTTTCCATTTTAATCAATTTTTTCCCTTAACAAAGCAAGGGTTAACAGCCAAACAAAACTCAATATTTATTGCCCTGATTCTGCAGTTTGCATAAACACCCCATATGTGGCCGTAAAATGCTGTATGGCCAAACGGCAGGGTGCCGAATGAAGGGAACGCCATATGGTTTTTGGAAGGCAGATTTTGCTGGACTGGTTTTTTTGCACCATGTCCCATTTAAAGCCCCCCGATGCACCCCTAGAGTAGAAACTCAATAAAAGTGACTCCATCTTAGAAACTACACCCCTCAAGGTATTCAAAACAGGTTTTACAAACTTTGTTAACCCTTTAGGTGTTCCACAAGAGTTATTGGCAAATGGAGATTAGATTTGAGAATTTCTATTTTTTGTTACCTTTCCTCAAAAAAAGTGTAATAGAGAAACCAAAAATCATATATACCCTAAAATAATACAAACAAAACTGCCACCTTATCCGTAGTTTCCAAAATGGGGTCACTTTTTTGGAGTTTCTACTGTATGGGTGCATCAGGGGGGCTTCAAATTGGACATAGTGTCCAAAAAACAGTCCAGCAAAATCTGCCTTCCAAAAACCATATGGCGTTCCCTTCCTTCTACGCCCTGCCGTTTGGCCATACAGCAGTTTATGACCACATATGGGGTGTTTCTGCAAACTAGAGAATGAGGGCAATAAATATTGAGTTTTGTTTGGCTGTTAACCCTTGCTTTGTTACTGGAAAAATTGATTAAAATGGAAAATTTGCAAAAAAAATAGCTGTTTCTGGAACGTTTTTATTTTTTGTTATTTACATCGTTGAACTGACAGGTTAGATTGTGTGCTATTTATATAGAGCAGGTTGTTACAGATGCAACAATACCAAATTTGACTACTTTTAGTTTTTTTTGTTTCAGTTTTTTATAACAAAGCATTTTTGAGAAAAATTATTTTTTAGTGTCTCCACATTCTGAAAGCCATATTTTTATTTTTATTTAATTGGCACTATAATGGGGTGCATATGACATTTTGGTCGCTTGCTATTACACTTTTTGTGATGTAAGGTGACAAAAATGACTTTTGACATGGTTTTTATATAATTTGTTTTTCTGTGTTCACCAGAGGGGTTAGGTCATGTGTTATTTTTATAGAACCGGTTGTCACGGATGCGGCGATACCTAATATGTATACTTTTTTATATTTATTTAAGTTTTACACAATAATATTATTTTTGAAACAAAAAAAATCAAGTTTTAATGTCTCCATAGTCTGGGAGCCATATTTTTTTTATTTTTTTGGGTGATTGTCTTATGTAGGGTATCATTTTTTGCGGGATGAGATGACGGTTTGATTTGCACTATTTTCGGGTGCATATAACTTTTTGATAACTTGCTATTACAGTTTTTGAGATGTGAGGTGACAAAAATTTTTTTTTTACATTGTTTTTTTTTTTTTACGGTATTCACCTGAGGGGTTAGATCATGTGATATTATTATAGAGCAGATTTTTACAGATGCGACAATACCTAATATGTATACTTTTTTTAAATTTATTTTACCTTAACACAATAACAGCATTTTAGAAAAAAAAATAATGTTTTAGTGTCTCTATAGTCTGAGAGCCATATTTTTTTATTTTTTTGGGAGATTGTCCTATGTAGGGGCTCATTTTTTGTGGGATGAGATGGCGGTTGGATTGCTACTATTTTGAGAGGCATATGCCTTTTTAATCGCTTGTTATTACACTTTTTGTGATGTAAGATGACAAAAAATGGCTTATTTTACACCATTTTTATGTTTTGTTTTTTACGGTATTTGCGTGAGGGGTCAGGTGATGTGATATTTTTATAGATCAGGTTTTTACGGACGTGGTGATACCTAATATGTGTAGTGTATTTTATTTTTTTAATTTTTATTCAGTGATATGTGTTTTTTTATTTTTACTTTTTTTTCCACTATTTTACATTTTTCTTTTGAGCCAGACCCACTTGGTTCTTGTAGATCCAGTGGATCTGGTGTCTATATAATATAATACAGTACAGTACACTATACAGTCTGCTTAGGCTTTCAGGACCTTGGAGAGCAGGACGCTTCTAAAAGCATCCTGCTGCCATAGTAACCATCACCCGCTGCCAGAACTGAGCAGCGGGTGATGGGGAGGGAGGGATCTCCCTCCCTCTGCGATCCCATCCTGTCGGTGGGCTGCAAATGCACATCAGCCCCACGATGGGAGAGGGAGGGAGCTCCCTCTCTGTAAATCCTTCCATACCGCGGACCGTGGCATGGAAGGGGTTAAAACTGCTAACATCTGCAGCACAAATGTCAGCAGTTTTTTAGCAAAGTGTCAGCAATGTGCTGAAACTTTGCTAAAACCACTATACCGCCAACGATGTTACAGAGGAGGCGGGCGGGGGATCGCAATTGCGATGCCGCCTGCCGCACCACCCGCCTCCCGCACCTATTTATTTCAGCAGGTACCTTGTTCCGATCACTGCCGGCTGAGCAGCAGTGATCAGAACTTCTCATGACGTATCAGTACGTCATGGGTCCTTTAAGGAATTCGGGAATCATGACGTACCGGTACGTCATAAGTCCTTAAGGGTTTAAAGGGTTGGCTAGCTACTGATTGGCTGTCTGCACTGTGTTATGGGTGATTTTGCGTTCCAGGGCTTCTTATTTTTACTTTGTAGCATGTGTAGCCCACCATTTTAGGAAAAAAATGATTCGTTAGCACAAAGCACGGGGAAATTCGGATAAGTTGCACATCAAATTGGTTCTAAAATTCTAAACAAATTACACTTTGGATGCTTCGATTTGCTCAACACTAAATACCACATTCCAAATACCAAGATATTTGCATGGAATTGTATGTTGGAGGGGGCTGTGGGAGGGAGTGATGTTATTTACATGGATCGTTATGTCGATGGCGGCTGTGGGAGGAAGTGATGTTATTTACATGGGACGGTATGTTGATGGCGGCTGTGGGAGGGAGTGATGTTATTTATATGGGACGGTATGTTGATGGCAGCTGTGGGAGGGAGTAATGTTATTTACATGGGACTGTATGTTGTTGCCAGCTGTGGGAGGGAGTGATGTCATTTACATGGGACTGTATGTTGATGGCAGCTGTGGGAGGGAGTAATGTTATTTACATGGGACTGTATGTTGGAGGGGGTTGGGGAGGGAGTGATGTTATTTACATGGGACTGTATGTTGGAGCAGGCTGGAGGAGGGAGTGATGTAATTTACATAGGACTAAATGTTGAGGAGGTGATGTACATGCTCATTTTCCTCATCATCTCCATTCAGTCAGGACCACCATAATAGCTTCTTCCAGCTACGTCTCATCTCTGTAGAGTTTGCCACACAGACATCTTAGGTTCCTCACATTTCAATCATCCTTTCCACCTTCTGAACACAAACTCCCCAACAGTGTCACCCTGCTGTGCTCCAATTCTCTAAAATACTATACTGAAGAAAAAAAATGTGTCCCAGTAATGATGGGTGCACATGGAATACATTATGGCTGCAGGATCAGACTACAAAGTAGTAGTCTGAAGATTGTTACCATGGCAATGCCTTGGTCTGCATAGAAGCTGCAGCAACAAAAAAGTTATCAATTTTTTTGTGAATTGTCAATAATTATGATAATTCAAAATTGATCACTTTTTTGCCACAAACACATATTCAGGTTGCAAAGTAAAATACGCTGTGGAAGAAAGACGTAGGCCTAGCAGAGTGTAAATGCGGCATCATGTACTAGGCCATGGACATTGCACGATGTTCTTATTTCAACAATATCATCAATGTGCTGTATAGTGTTGGATGGGAATAGTCGATTCGCGAATTTTAATTGTGAATATCGCCACTTTGAGAATTCGCAAATATTTATAATATAGTGCTATATATTCGCAAATATTCTAGATTTTTTTTTTCCTCTGAACCCATGAGCCCTCCCTGCTTTTTGCTTGTGGGCCAATGAGAAGGCTGCAATGTCTTTGTTTGAGCTTAGCAACATCCCTAGCAACCAATAGGAAAGTTGCTTACCCGTTACTATATAAGAACCTCCCCACCAGCCATTTTCTGCAGTTTTTTCAGTTCTGAGAGACAGCAGTGTCATTGCTATGCGCGGTGCTTTGCAGTGTCACATTACATTAGATAGTTAGTTAGTTAGTTAGCTTATATATATATATATATAATACAGATAGTTAGTGGGAGATAGTCAGTGTAGGTTAGATAGTGATATAGTGTAGCTGATAGGTTCCAGTGCAGGGTGTTAGGTTCTGCTGTCCATACATACATGCTACATACACAGTGCTGTGATGTCACAAGTTCACAACAATACTTAAAGCACCAATCACTAATATGTAGTCAGACCTGCTAAAATGTGAAGTTGCACATATTGCGCAAAAATATGCGCATCATTAATTGCCAATTTGCGCAATCGCAAATATATTGGAGCACTCTATCTGCATATAAAGCTATTGTAATGTTCTGCCGTGCCAACCATTTTCTCCAGTCTCAGGAAACTTCTAGCAGCTTGAAAAATATAGCAATAGTGACCCACGCCTGTATTGCGCGTGCAATACTAGAATATTACATTGCAGATTTTTGCAATCAAGAAAATAATTACGAATTCGAGAATTTATAATGAATATTCACGAAATATTGCGAATTCGTATATTGCCCCTGCTGCTCATCCCTAGTGCTGTATACAGTTCAGTCATTTTATATAAAAGGGATGTACTGTAACCTCAGCAAGCGTGCTCTGACAGAGGCTTTGTAAGGACATGAAACACATCAAGATGTTGGAGTAACCCTCCATCTGTTAATTTTGACAGAAATATAATATTTTGCATGATGTCAGTCTTTGAAGTGGCTTTGCTTTATGAGCCAAGGATACTAAAAGCATTTGCATTCAATTGTTTTCATGAGTGTTTGTTTTGCTTTTAAGAATCCTTGAAACTGAAGGCCATGTTGGTCTTCTATTCTTCTGTCCAGAGAGGGTACTATTTCAATTTTATTGTTTAAGTTTTAATATTCAAGATAACATTGTTAGTGTTGTATCTGATCATTTTGTACCTGCATGTCATGATTTCTGAATGTTTTTTTACTTCATTAATTACTTATAGAGATGGCCCGAACTATCCGCCAGCGAACAGTTCCCGACGAACATAGCTTGTTCGCGTTCGCCTTGGCGGGTGAACATATGCGATGTTCGGTCCGCCCCTATACATCATCATTGATGTACCCCTGTACCTCACAGTCAGCAGACACATTCCAGCCAATCAGCAGCATACCCTCCCTCCCAGACCCTCCCATCTCCTAAACAGCATCCATTTTAGATTCATTCGGAAGCTGCAGTCTTAGTGAGAGGAGGGACAGTGTAGCTGTTGCTGATTTAATTGGGAAATCGATAGCTAGGCTAGTGTATTCAGTGTCCACTCCAGTCCTGAAAGACTCATCTGATCTCCGCTGTAAGGACAGCGTCCTGACAGCACCCCAAAAAGCCCTTTTTAGGGCTGCTACATTAGTCTGCTTTTTTTTTTATATATATATATATATATATACATATTGCAGTTGCCTGGCCGGCCTGTGTGTGAGGAGCTGCAGGCCCACAGACTGTAGTGTGCCCAATGCCAGTGCCCACCACTCATACCATGTGGCACAGGACTTTGCATCAAAAAAAGGCATTTCATTTTTACACTTTAGTCTAAATTCAGTTGCTTGCCTGCTGCCAGTGTGTGTCAGGCTGACTTCTACAGACTGTAGTGTGCCCACTGCCAGTGCCCACCACTCATACCGGGTGGCACAGTAGCTTGCCGATAAATAAGGCATTTAATTTTTACACTTTGGTCTAATTTCAGTTGCTTGCCTGCTGCCAGTGTGTGTCAGGCCTACTTCCACAGACTGTAGTGTGCCCACTGCCAGTGCCCACCACTCATACCGGGTGGCACTGTAGATTGCTGATAAATAAGGCATTTAATTTTTACAGTTTAGTCTAATTTCAGTTGCTTGCCTGCTGCCAGTGTGTGTCAGGCCGACTTCCACAGAGTGTAGTGTGCCCACTGCCAGTGCCCACCACTCATACCGGGTGGCACAGTACCTAGCACGCGTAGTACCACTTATTTAAAAAAGAATGACAGGCAGAGGCAGGCCACCCTGCAGGGGCCGTCGTGGTCGTGGTGCTGTGATTTCTACTGGCGCTGGAATAATGCCTAGTGTTCAGAGGCCACGTACCCTGAACCCGAAAAATTCTGAGGACATAGTTGACTGGCTTAGACAGGAAACCCAATCTTCAACAGCTTCCGCTAAGAACCTTGACGCTCAGCTTCGGTCACCTGCTCTCAAGTTACCACACTCCCGCCCACCGCCACCACCACCACTACCACCACAGCCACCACAGCCGCTTCACTTGATCCGTCAGAGGAGTTATATACTTATCAGTTGGATGCAATTAGTGATGCGCAACCATTTTTGCCAGATGATGTAGATTACAGGGATATGTCTCAGTCAGGCAGGATTACACACATGGACGTACAGTGTGATGATGATGATGTTGTACCCGCTGCTGCTTTCTTTGCTGAGGTGTCAGATACAAGTGAAGCGGTTGATGATGACGATGTGTCCACGGATGCCACGTGGGTGCCTGCTCGAAGAGAAGAAGAGGGGGAAAGTTCAGAAGAGGAGACAGAGAGATGGAGGAGACGAGTTGGAAGCAGGGGGAGGTTGTCGCAAGGAGTTAGTGGCACAGTCAGACAGCATGTATCGGCACCCGGGGTCAGCCAGTCAGCACGCCAGTCAACGCATGCTGTTGCCACCACCAGAATTCCGTCATTGCAAAGCTCAGCAGTGTGGCATTTTATTTGTGTGTCTGCCTCTGATAACAGCAATGCCATTTGCAACCTGTGCCAAAAGAAACTGAGTCGTGGGAAGTCCAACACCCACCTTGGTACAACTGCTTTGCGAAGGCACATGATCTCACATCACAAACGCCTATGGGATCAATACATGATTACAAGCAGCACACAAACTCAAAGCCACCATGCTCCTACTGGTCCAGCATCTTCAGCCACGTCAACCACTGCTGTCCTCCCTGCCCGCTCTCAACCAACCGCCACTCCGCCTCTCACCTTCAGCAGTTCCTGCTCATCTGCCCACAGTCAGGTGTCTGTCAAGGAAATTTTTGAGCGTAAGAAGGCAATGTCACAGAGTCACCCCCTTGCCCGGCGACTGACAGCTGGCTTGACGGAACTCTTAGCCCGCCAGCTTTTACCATACCAGCTGGTGGAGTCTGAGGCTTTCAAAAAATGTGTCGCTATTGGGACACCACAGTGGAAGGTACCCGGACAAATTTTTTTTTCAAAAAAGGCAATCCCAAACCTCTACTATGTTATTGAAAAGGAAGTGATGGCCTCTCTGGCATCAGTGTTGGGGCAAGGGTCCATCTGACCATTGATAACTGGTCTGCAAAGCACGGTCAGGGCAGGTATATCGCGTACACTGCGCATTGGGTCAACCTGCTGACGGCTGACAAGCATGGAATGCGTGGCTACGCAGCGGAGTTGGTGACACCGCCACGACTTGCAGCCAGGCCTACTGCCACCTCCTCTACTCCTAATCCATCCTCTTCGATATCCTCCTCGGCTGAGTCCTCTTCTGCTGCGGCGTCTGGTTGCACATCAACTGAATCCCCCCAGTTCCCCAGGGGCTATTCCACATCCTGGATACGACAGTGTCACGCTGTCTTGGGGTTGACTTGCCTGAAAGCAGAGAGCCACACAGGACCAGCACTCCTGTCCGCCCTTAACGCACAGGTGGACCCCGCACCAACTGGAGATCGGCAAAGTGGTGTGTGACAAGTGGAACAAATTTGTTGTCGGCATTGAATTTGGGCAAGTTGTCACATGTGCCGTGCATGGCACATGTGTTGAATCTCATCGTTTAACGCTTTTCTAAGTACCCAGGCTTACAGGACGTCCTTCAAGCAGGCCAGGAAGGTGTGTGGCCATTTCAGGCATTCCTACACGGCCATGGTGTTCTTTTACGATATTCAGCGGCAAAACAACATGCCAGTGAGGCGTTTGATTTGCGACAGCCCGACACGTTGGAATTCAACACTCCTAATGTTCAACTGCCTGCTCCAACAGGAAAAAACCATCAACGAGTATTTGTATGACCGGGGTGCTAGGACAGCCTCTGCGGAGCTGGGAATTCTTTTGCCACTTTACTGGACGCTCATGCGCAATGCCTGTAGGCTCATGCGTCCTTTTGAGGAGGTGACAAACCTAGTCAGTTGCACCGAAGGCACCATCAGTGACCTCATCCCATTTGTTTTCTTCCCGGAGCGTGCCCTGCGAAGAGTGCTGGATCATGCTGTAGATGAGCGTGAAGAGGAAGAGTTGTGGTCACCATCACCACCAGAAACAGCCTTGTCATCATCGCTTGCCAGACCTGCGGCAACGCTGGAAGAGGAGTATGAGGAGTCAGAGGAGGAATGTGGCTTTGAGGAGGAAGAAGACAAACCACAGCAGGCACCCCAGGGTGCTCATTGTTGTCACCTATCTGGGACCCATGGTGTTGTATGTGGCTGGGGGGAAGAACAGACCGTCAATGACATCAGTGAGGACTAGGAACGGGAAATGAGTAGCTCTGCATCCAACCTTGTGCAAATGGGGTCTTTCATGCTGTCATGTCTGTTGAGGGACCCTCGTATAAAAAGGATGAAGGAGAACAACCTCTACTGGGTGGCCACGCTACTAGACCCTCAGTATAAGCAGAAAGTGGCTGAAATGTTACCAAATTACCGAAAGTCAGAAAGGATGCAGCAGTTCAAAACCAAACTAAAAAATATGCTTTACACAGCTTATAAGGGGGATGTCACAGCACAACGGGAATCTAACTGGGGAAGAGGTGAATGTAATCCTCCTCCTACCACGGCGGCAAGGACTGGACGATTTACAGATGTGTTGTTGATGGAGGACATGCAAAGCTTTTTCAGTCCTACACATTGCCACAGCCCTTCGGGATCCAGCCATAGAGAACGACTCGACCGACAGGTAGCAGACTACCTCGGCTTAACAGCAGATATCGACACTCTGAGGAGCGATGAACCCCTTTACTACTAGGTGTGCAGGCTTGACCTGTGGCCTGAGCTATCCCAGTTTGCGAGAGAAATTCTGGCCTGCCCTGCTTCAAGTGTCCTGTCAGAAAGGACCTTCAGTGCAGCAGGAGGCATTGTCACTTATAAGAGAAGTCGCCTCGGTCAAAAAAGTGTTGATTACCTCACCTTCCTAAAGATGAATGAGGCATGGATCCCTAAGGGACTGACAGTGGGGGATACGTTTGACTAACAAAAGGCCTGATGACATGCCTTAGCCTCAAAATGGTCCCCACGCTGCTGTATTTAATGTCTGCATACCGGATGACTTTCGTGAATTCTCCACCACCAACTAGGGTTCAAGCCGCAATGTTTTAGTCACTTTTCTGCCTGGAAAACATCAATTTTTCCGGCCGCTGCTACAACAGCGGCTGCAACAACGCGATTATTTTTCAGGCATGTGTACATGCCTAATTTTTCTGTCCTATGGTGCAGCACTGTGGCTGCAAAAACAAAACAAAACAAAAAAGGCACATACAAGTGTCAATTCCCCTTCGTGATCGTTACCTTGTTGTGGTGAAGGGGCTTGCGTATCACAATGAAGCAATCATCACCTCTATGAGTGTGTTGGCAATGTTGCCACACCCCAGATGATAAGGTCGTTGCTTCATTATGGTCAGACCAAAAGCGATCGGACGGCTGGATAATATTTCATAGAAAAAACATTAATTTACCTTTTTTTTTAAAGTTGTATCTGTTTTTAATACATAAAATAAAAATTCATAATAAAGTCTCTTTATAGTTTATTAGAAATAATGCAGACAATTAAAAAAATCCCCATCAATTCCAATACAAAGCGAGTACAGAGCTCAGAACTAAATTATTTCATGATGTCGTAATGGTTCGTTAATTCGACAATGGTTAATCAATTCGACACACATCCTCGGATAGGGTACGTAACAGGGATTAAACTGATAGGAATAGTACTAGTTAGGACACCACTCATATAGGGTGTCAAAGCACATTGCTCTGTGCACGCGCAGTGCCCCAATTTGGGAGTAAGAGGACCCACCAAGCTGCTTTTTCCATCTCCCGGTTTCTAAAATCAATTCAGTTTGGTGTATGAGAGTTTGGTCTGTCACTGTGAAGGCAGTCGAAGGTACCCGGCCTAAATTTTTTTTCACAAAAGGCAATCCCTGATATGGGACGTAACAGGGATTAAACTGATGAGAATAGTACTACAGAAAATACCACTCATATCGGGTGTGACAGTAAATTGCGCGGCGCAGACGCAGTGACCGTGGATTAAAACAAAGGGGAGGGAGCCAGCGTTTTTTTAACCATCTTCACGTTCGAAAAATCAATTCATTAAATGGACCCCAGATTGGGGACGTTAGAGGGATAAAACTGATGAGAATAGTACTATAGAAAATACCACTCATATCGGGTGTGACAGTGAATTGCGCGGCGCAGACGCAGTGACCGTGGATTAAAACAAAGGGGAGGGAGCCAGCATTTTATTAACCATCTCCCCGTTCGAAAAATCAATTCAATAAATGGACCCCAGATTGGGGACCTAACAGGGATTAAACTGATGAGAATAGTACTACAGAAAATACCACTCATATCAGGTGTGACAGTAAATTGCACGGCGCAGACGCAGTGACCGTGGATTAAAGCAAAGGGGAGGGAGCCAGCATTTTTTTAACCATCTCACAGTACGAAAAATCAATTCAATAAATGGACCCCAGATTGGGTACGTAACAGGGATTAAACTGATGAGAATAGTACTACAGAAAACATCACTCATATCGGGTGTGACAGTAAATTGCACGGCGCAGACGCAGTGACCGTAGATTAAAACAGAGTGGAGGGAGCCAGTGTTTTTTTAACCATCTCCCCGTTCGAAAAATCTATTTAATAAATGGACCCCAGATTGGGGACGTTAGAGGGATTAAACTGATGAGAATAGTACTACAGAAAATACCACTCATATCGGGTGTGACAGCAAATTGCACGGCGCAGACGCAGTGACCGTGGATTAAAACAGAGTGGAGGGAGCCAGCGTTTTTTTAACCATCTCCCCGTTCAAAAAATCAATTTAATAAATGGACCCCAGATTGGGGACGTTAGAGGGATTAAACTGATGAGAATAGTACTACAGAAAATACCACTTATATCGGGTGTGACAGCAAATTGCACGGCGCAGACGCAGTGACCGTGGATTAAAACAAAGGGGAGGGAGCCAGCGTTTTTTTAACCATCTCCCTGTTAAAAAAATCTATTCAATAAATGGACCCCAGATTGGGGACGTAACAGGGATTAAACTAATGAGAATAGTACTACAGAAAATATCACTCATATTGGGTGTGACAGTAAATTGCACGGCGCAGACGCAGTGACCGTGGATTAAAACAGAGTGGAGGGAGCCAGTGTTTTTTTAACTATCTCCCCGTTCGAAAAATCTATTTAATAAATGGACCCCAGATTGGGGACGTTAGAGGGATTAAACTGATGAGAATAGTACTACAGAAAATACCACTCATATCGGGTGTGACAGCAAATTGCACGGCGCAGACGCAGTGACCGTGGATTAAAACAGAGTGGAGGGAGCCAGCATTTTTTTAACCATCTCCCTGTTCGAAAAATCAATTCAATAAATGGACCCCAGATTGGGGACGTTAGAGGGATTAAACTGATGAGAATAGTACTACAGAAAATACCACTCATATCGGGTGTGACAGTAAATTGCACGGCGCAGACGCAGTGACCGTGGATTAAAACAAAGGGGAGGGAGCCAGCGTTTTATTAACCATCTCCCCATTCGAAAAATCAATTCAATAAATGGATCCCAGGTTGGGGACCTAACAGGGATTAAACTGATCAGAATAGTACTACAGAAAATACCACTCATATCGGGTGTGACTGTAAATTGCACGGCGCAGAAGCAGTGACCGTGGATTAAAACAGAGTGGAGGGAGCCAGTGTTTTTTTAACCATCTCCCCGTTCAAAAAATCAATTTAATAAATGGACCCCAGATTGGGGACGTTAGAGGGATTAAACTGATGAGAATAGTACTACAGAAAATACCACTCATATCGGGTGTGACAGCAAATTGCACGGCACAGACGCAGTGACCGTGGATTAAAACAGAGTGGAGGGAGCCAGTGTTTTTTTAACCATCTCCCTGTTCGAAAAATCAATTCAATAAATGGCCCCCAGATTGGGGACGTTAGAGGGATTAAACTGATGAGAATAGTACTACAGAAAATACCACTTATATCGGGTGTGACAGTGAATAGCACGGCGCAGACGCAGTGACCGTGGATTAAAGCAAAGGGGAGGGAACCAGCGTTTTTTTAACCATCTCCCCATTCAAAAAATCAATTCAATTCACCTTTGAGGACCCGTGGTGTTGTATGTAGCTGGGTGGAGGAAGAAACCTTCTATTACATCACTGGGACATGGCTAGCTTGGTATCCAACCTTGTGCAAATGGGAAATTTGTGGTTGTGGAAATGGACTGTTTGTGGTTGTTTGCGGTGCTTAAAAAGGGGAGTTTGGTCTGTCAATGTCTGTGAAGCGGGCATCACCCTTACACTACCTGATCGATACATCATACCTGATCGTATACACACACTGGATTTTTTAAAGCATGTTATTCCAAACAATTTAGGAATGTTAGTTGATTTATGCCCTTTATGGATTAAAACCCGACTCTGCGTCCACTACGTAATTTTCCATTGGAGTTTTGCCATGGATTCCCCTCCGGCATGCCACAGTCCAGGTGTTAGTCCCCTTAAAACAACTTTTCCATCACTATTGTGGCCAGAAAGAGTCCCTGTGGGTTTTAAAATTCGCCTGCCTATTGAAGTCTATTGAAGTCTATAAGTCTATACCCTTCTCGAACATTTGCGACATCACTAATTACTTAAATATTTTCTTTGTTCTTTTACATTTTTCCTTTTATTTTACTTATTTACAATTTATAATTTTATTTTTACATCTATTCATTTCAGTGATAAAAATGGTAGTTTAAAGGGGTTGTCCGCATTTTTAAATGTATTCCCCAGACATCAAGACTTGTGGAGAAATCCATGCTAAACTGCCCCCTGTTATTTAGTTACTGCTTTTTGGCTCCCAGGCTGTCTCCACTGGATTTCTGATCTAGATCAGTCAACTACCTGCAAATGTCATGTCAGTCCAGGGATGTGTGACCATTGAAGCCAATCATTGGCTGCTATGGTGCACTTGACCCTGTCCATGCAGAAAATTGTCAGATGGGGACTTACAGATCAGTGAAGACAGTCAAAGAGACACAGTGCTAAAATCAAGCAGTGGGGACGAGGTGAGTACAGATTGCTCCACAGGCCTGATGTCTCGGGGTTAGATAAAAAAAAATAATATTGAGAATAATATCTTGATAAATCAGGAATTTGCGCGAAACACGAAAAAAAAAAGGGTTTTTTCCAGGCTGAGGAGAGCTTTTATAGGGGTGTAGAACACTGTGCCTCGCAGTAACACACATAGGGAGTCTGCTGTGGTAGTGAAATAATACTGTGAGTCAGTATGACATGCAGATGACAGGCGTCGCTCTTAGAATCACTGCATACTTCACTTCTTGGGCAGTCATGGGGCCAAAACTGACTGATTAACTTAAGTATCAACTCCGCCTTACAGGTAGATGTTAGCGTCAAGAAGAATTGCAGTCCTTTTACACCCTCGTCAGCTGATTCCACATAGATGTCTACAGAACCTGTTCTATTAAATGCTTATACAAGTAGAACCCCCCCCGACAGAGTGGAGAGGGTGACACCAGTAAGTTTGTGTTGATGTCACTGATTAATTTGCCCTTCCTCTGATCCGTCAGAACTAGAGTTGAGCGAACACCTAGATGTTCGGGTTCGAGAAGTTCGGCCGAACTTCCTAAAAATGTTCGGGTTCGCAATCTGAACTTGACCCCAACTTTATCCCGAACCCGAACCCCATTGAAGTCAATGGGGACTCGAACTTTTGGGCACTAAAAAGGCTGTAAAATAGTCCAGGAAAGGGCTAGAGGGCTGCAAAAGGCAGCAAAATGTAGGTAAATGCCCTGCAAACAAATGTGAATTAAAATAAAATAAAATAAATAAAAATTAACCAATATCAATTGGAGAGAGGTCCCCTAGCAGAGAATCAGGTTTTAAGTCACCCACCAATGGAGAAGGTCAATTTCTGTTATTTCGGCCCCAGCACCCAGACAGAGGAGAGAGGTCCCACAGCAAGGAATAAGGCATCATATCAACCACCACTGGAGAAGGCCCCTTTCAGTTATTTAGGCCCCAGCACCCATACAGAGGTCAGAGGTCGCATGGCAGATGTTCAGGCTTCATGTCACCCACCATTGTAACAGGCCACTTTCAGTTATTTAGGCCCCAGCGCCCAGATTGAGGAGAGTTTCATTCAACTTTGGGTTTCACCGCAAGATCATGGTAAAGTTAAAAAAATGAGGATTCAATAAAGAAGTGCCCCGGAGTACAAGAATACATGGTTGAAGGGGAGGCAGTTATAAATGTCTATTCTGCACAAGGGAGGGACAGGTCCTGTGGGATCCATGCCTGGTTAATTTTTATGAACGTCAGCTTGTCCACGTTGGCTGTGGACAGGCGGCTGCGTTTGTCATTAATGACGCCCCCTGCCATGCTGAATACACGTTCAGACAAAACGCTGGCCGCCGGGCAGGCCAGCATCTCCAATGCGTAAAATACTAACTCTGGCCACGTGGACAATTTGGAGACCCAGAAGTTGAATGGGGCTGAACCAACAGTCAGTACGTGGAGGGGTGTGCACACGTACTGTTCAACCATGTTAGTGAAATGCTGCCTCCTGCTAAAACGTTCCATATCAGGTCGTTGTGCAGTTAGCTGTCGCGTGGAGACAAAACTTTTCCACATTTCTGCCATACTAACCCTGCCCTCAGAGGAGCTGGCCATGACACAGCTGCGTTGGCGACCTCTCGCTCCTCCTCTGCCTTCGCCTTGGGCTTCCACTTGTTCCCCTGTGACATTTGGGAATGCTCTCAGGAGCGCGACTACCAGCGTGAGCTTGTACTCGCGCATCTTCCTATTATGCTCAAGTGCAGAAAGTAAGGTGGGCACATTGTCTTTGCAACCCAGTAGTCCACACACGTTAAAATGTGGGCAACTCTGCTGTCGTTGTGCAGGCACTGCAGCATGTAGTCGCTCATGTGTGCCAGGCTCCCCAGAGGTAAGGACAAGCTGTCCTCTGTGGGAGGCCTATTGTCATCGTCCTACGTATCCCCCCAGCCATGCACCAGTCTTGGGCCTGAGCTGTGTCGGGTGCCACCCCGCTGTAAACCTGCTTCATGCTCATCCTAATCCACCTCCTCCTCATCCTCCTCGTCCTCCAGTAGTGGTCCCTGGCTGGCCACATTTGTACCTGGCCTCTGCTGTTGCAAAAAACCTCCCTCTGAGCCACTTCTAAGAGACTGGCCTAAAAGTGCTAAAAATGACCCCTCATCCTCCTCTTCCTCCTCCTTCTGGGCCACCTCCAATTCCATCATCGCCCTAAGCGTTTTCTCAAGGAGACATAGAAGTGGTATTGTAACGCTGATAACGGCGTCATCGCCACTGGCCATGTTGGTGGAGTACTCGAAACAGCGCAACAGGGCACATAGGTCTCGCATGGACGCCCAATCATTGGTGGTGAAGTGGTGCTGTTCCGCAGTTAGACTGACGCGTGCGTGCTGCAGCTAAAACTCCACTATGGCCTGCTACTGCTCGCACAGTCTCTCCAGGATGTGCAAGGTGGAGTTCCACCTGGTGGGCACGTCGCATATGAGGTGGTGAGCAGGAAGGCCAAAGTTCTGCTGTAGCGCAGACAGACGAGCAGCGGCAGGATGTGAACGCCGGAAGCGCGCACAGATGGCCCGCACTTTATGCAGCAGCTCTGACATTTCGGGGTAGTTGTGAATGAACTTCTGCACCACCAAATTCAACACATGCGCCAGGCAAGGGATATGCGTCAAACCGGCTAGTCCCAGAGCTGCGACGAGATTTCACCCATTATCGCACACCACCAGGCCAGGCTTGAGGCCCACCGGCAGAAACCACTCGTCAATCTGTTGTTCAATACACTGCCACAACTCCTGTGCAGTGTGGGGCCTGTCCCCCAAACATATGAGTTTCAGAATGGCCTGCTGACGTTTAACCTGGGCTGTGCTGAAGTTGATGGTGAAGGTGGCTGACTGGATGAGCTGGTGGAAGCAGAGGAAGCCGAGTAGGAGGAGGAGGCTACAGGAGGCAAAGAATGATGCCCTGCGATCCTTGGCGGCGGAAGGACGTGCACCTTGGAACTCTCCGCCTGGGGCCCAGCCGCCACTACATTTACCCAGTGTGCAGTTAGGGAGATATAGTGTCCCTGGCCGTGCTTACTGGTCCACGTATCTGCAGTTAGGTGGACCTTGCCACAGATAGCGTTGCGCAGTGCACACTTGATTTTATCGGATACTTGGTTGTGCAGGGAAGGCACGGCTGTCTTGGAGAAGTAGTGGCGGCTGGGAACAACATACTGTGGGACAGCCATGGCCATCAGCTGTTTGAAGCTGTCTGTGTCCACCAGCCTGAATGCCAGCATTTCAAAGGCCAGGAGTTTAAAAATGCTGGCATTCAGGCCCAGGGCTCGAGGGTGGCTAGTTGGGAATTTACGCTTTTTCTCCGAGGCGGAGGAAGAGGCCGAGGCAGCAGCAGAAGTGGGAGCAGGGGGAGCCTGAGTGAGTTCCTTGCTTTTAAGGTGTTTACTCCACTGCAGTTCATGCTTTGCATGTAGATGCCTGGTCATGCAGGTTGTGCTAAGGTTCAGCACGTTAATGCCTCGCATCAGACTCTGATGGCACAGCGTGCAAACCACTCGGTCTTGTCGTTAGCACATTGTTTAAAGAAGTGCCATGCCAGGGAACTCCTTAAAGCTGCCTTTGGGGTGCTCGGTCCCTGGTGGCGGTGGCCAGTAGCAGGTGAACTCTCTTGGCGGCGGCTGTTCTGCTTTTGCCCCCGCTCCCTCTTTTGCTACGCTGTTGGCTTGGTCTCACCACTGCCTCTTCCTCTGAACTATGAAAGTCAGTGGCACGACCTTCATTCCATGTGGGGTCTAGGACCTCATCGTCCCCTGCATCGTCTTCCACACAGTCTTCCTCCCTTACCTCCTGTTCGGTCTGCACACTGCAAAAAGATGCAGCAGTTGGCACCTGTGTTTCGTCTTCATCAGAGACGTGCGAACTCCGATGAGGTGGTATTCCCATGTCCTCATCATCAGGAAACATCAGTGGTTGTGCATCAGTGCATTCTTTTTTTTCCACCACTGGGGAAGGGCTAGGTCGATTCCCTTTTGAAACCCTGCCAGCAGAGTCTTCAAACAGCATAAAAGACTGCTGCATAACTTGAGGCTCAGACAGTTTCCCTGATATGCATGGGGGTGATGTGACAGACTGATGGGCTTGGTTTTCAGGCGCCACCTGTGCGCTTTCTGCAGAAGACTGGGTGTGAGATAATGTTGTGAACGTGTTGGATCCACTGTCGACCACCCAATTGACTAGTGCCTGTACCTGCTCAGGCCTTATCATCCTTAGAACGGCATTTCGCCCCACAAAATATCGCTATAAATTCTGGCGGGTACTGGAACTTGAGGTGATTGGTTCACTAGGACGTGTGGCTGTGTCAGAATGGCCACGTCCTCTCCCAGCACTAGAGGGTCCACTAACACCACCACGACCGCGTCCCTTACTAGAAGTTTTCCTCATTGTTACCGTTCACCAAGCACCACAATAGGAAAAAAAATATTTGGCCCAATGTATTGCTTTCAAATTCAGGCCTTTTTTTACAGGCACCTAACACTATCTGCCTATTAATTTATGTACCGTATTAAACTAATCCAGGCACAGCAGTAACCACTGATTTAGGGTAATATCTATTGTAGGGCTAGTATTTAGGCCCTGAATGAAAGGTATCCTTTTTGGACAGATTTACACTTGGAGATGCACAGTACCATGTGAAAAAATATGTAGGCTTATGCCTTCAGCAATTGTATTTTAACACTTCGTGTAATATACCCTTTAACGGACAGAAATACAAAGGGAGATGCACGGTAGCGTGTGAAGTTATTGAGGATGACCCTCTCAGCTCCTGTATATACACCTTGAGTGTAATATACCCTTTTACGGACAGATTAACACTTGGCCTGCAACAGCTGGAACACCAGATTCAGGGTATTGCTATTATGGCAAGTGAATTTCACCCCAGAACAAAATATATTCTTTGCCGGACACTATGAAACCTGGCCAGCCACAGATGAAACCACTGATTTATGGTATTGCTATTTTGGCAATTGAATTTCACCCCAGAAGAAAATATACCCTGTTACTGACAGATTTAAACTAGGCCTGCAAATGCTGGAACGCCAGATTCAGGGTATTGCTATTTTGGCAATTGAATTTCACCCCAGAACAAAATATATGTTTTACCGGACACTATTATACTTTGCCTGCCACTGCTGGGACACCAGATTTATGGTATTGCTATTTTGGCAATTGGATTTCACCCCAGAAAAAAATATACCCTGTTAAGGACAGATTTAAACTTGGCCTGCAACTGCTGGAACACCAGAATCAGGGTATTGCTATTTTGGCAATTGAATTTCACCCCAGAACATATATATCCTTTGCAAGACACTATGAAACCTGGCCAGCCACAGCTGAAACCACTGATTTATGGTATTGCTATATTGGCAATTGAATTTCACCCCAGAAAAAAATTTATAATTTGCAGGACACTATGAAACTTGGCCAGCCACAGCTGAAACCACTGATTTATGGTATTGCTATTTTGGCAATTGAATTTCCCCCCAGAAGAAAATATACCCTGTTATGGACAGATTTAAACTAGGCCTGCAACTGCTATAACACCAGATTCAGGGTATTGCTATTTTGTCAATTGAATTTCACCCCAGAACAAAATATATGTTTTGCCGGACACTATTATACTTTGCCAGCCACTGCTGGGACACCAGATTTTTGATATTTCTATTTTGGCAATTGAATTTCACCCCAGAACAAAATGTATCCTTTGTTGGACACTATGAAACTTGGCCAGCCACAGCTGAAACCACTGATTTATGGTATTGCTATTTTGGAAATTGAATTTCACCCCAGAACAAAATATATCCTTTGCAGGACACTAAGAAACTTGGCCAGCCCCAGCTGAAACCATTGATTTATAGTATTGCTATTTTGGCAATTGAATTTCACCCCAGAAAAAAAATATAATTTCAGGACAGTATGAAAAGTGGCCAGCCACAGCTGAAACCACCGATTCATGGTATTGCTATTTTGGCAATTGAATTTAGCCCCAGAACAAAATATATCGTTTGCAAGACACTATGAAACTTGGCCAGCCACAGCTGAAACCACTGATTCATGGTATTGCTATTTTGGCAATTGAATTTAGCCCCAGAACAAAATATATCGTTTGCAAGACACTATGAAACTTGGCCAGCCACAGCTGAAACCACTGATTCATGGTATTGCTATTTTGGCAATTGAATTTTACCCCAGAACAAAATATATGTTTTGCCGGACACTATTATACTTTGCCAGCAACTGCTGGGACACCAGATTTATGCTATTGCTATTTTGCCAATTGAATTTCACCCCAGAACAAAATATATCCTTTGTTGGACACTATGAAACTTGGCCAGCCACAGCTGAAACGACTGATTTATGGTATTGCTATTTTGGCAATTGAATTTCACCCCAGAACAAAATATATCCTTTGCAAGACACTATGAAACCTGGCCAGCCACAGATGAAACCACAGATTTATGGAATTGCTATTTTGGCAATTGAATTTCACCCAAAAAAATCATTTGCAGGACACTATGAAACTTGTCCAGCCACAGCTGAAATCACTGATTTATGGTATTGCTATTTTGGCAATTGAATTTCACCCCAGAAGAAAATATGCCCTGTTACGGACAGATTTAAACTTGGCCTGCAACTGCTGGAACACGAGATTCAGGGTATTGCTATTTTGGCTATTGAATTTCACCCCAGAACATAATATATGTTTTGCCGGACACTATTATACTTTGCCAGCAACTGCTGGGACACCAGATTTATGCTATTGCTATTTTGGCAATTGAAGTTCACCCCAGAACAAAATATATCCTTTGTTGGACACTATGAAACTTGGCCAGCCACAGCTGAAACGACTGATTTATGGTATTGCTATTTTGGCAATTGAATTTCACCCCAGAACAAAATATATCCTTTGCAAGACACTATGAAACCTGGCCAGCCACAGATGAAACCACAGATTTATGGAATTGCTATTTTGGCAATTGAATTTCACCCAAAAAAATCATTTGCAGGACACTATGAAACTTGTCCAGCCACAGCTGAAATCACTGATTTATGGTATTGCTATTTTGGCAATTGAATTTCACCCCAGAAGAAAATATGCCCTGTTACGGACAGATTTAAACTTGGCCTGCAACTGCTGGAACACGAGATTCAGGGTATTGCTATTTTGGCTATTGAATTTCACCCCCGAACATAATATATGTTTTGCCGGACACTATTATACTTTGCCAGCAACTGCTGGGACACCAGATTTATGCTATTGCTATTTTGGCAATTGAAGTTCACCCCAGAACAAAATATATCCTTTGTTGGACACTATGAAACTTGGCCAGCCACAGCTGAAACGACTGATTTATGGTATTGCTATTTTGGCAATTGAATTTCACCCCAGAACAAAATATATCCTTTGCAAGACACTATGAAACCTGGCCAGCCACAGATGAAACCACAGATTTATGGAATTGCTATTTTGGCAATTGAATTTCACCCAAAAAAAAAATCATTTGCAGGACACTATGAAACTTGTCCAGCCACAGCTGAAATCACTGATTTATGGTATTGCTATTTTGGCAATTGAATTTCACCCCAGAAGAAAATATGCCCTGTTACGGACAGATTTAAACTTGGCCTGCAACTGCTGGAACACGAGATTCAGGGTATTGCTATTTTGGCTATTGAATTTCACCCCCGAACATAATATATGTTTTGCCGGACACTATTATACTTTGCCAGCAACTGCTGGGACACCAGATTTATGCTATTGCTATTTTGGCAATTGAAGTTCACCCCAGAACAAAATATATCCTTTGTTGGACACTATGAAACTTGGCCAGCCACAGCTGAAACGACTGATTTATGGTATTGCTATTTTGGCAATTGAATTTCACCCCAGAACAAAATATATCCTTTGCAAGACACTATGAAACCTGGCCAGCCACAGATGAAACCACAGATTTATGGAATTGCTATTTTGGCAATTGAATTTCACCCAAAAAAATCATTTGCAGGACACTATGAAACTTGTCCAGCCACAGCTGAAATCACTGATTTATGGTATTGCTATTTTGGCAATTGAATTTCACCCCAGAAGAAAATATGCCCTGTTACGGACAGATTTAAACTTGGCCTGCAACTGCTGGAACACGAGATTCAGGGTATTGCTATTTTGGCTATTGAATTTCACCCCAGAACATAATATATGTTTTGCCGGACACTATTATACTTTGCCAGCAACTGCTGGGACACCAGATTTATGCTATTGCTATTTTGGCAATTGAAGTTCACCCCAGAACAAAATATATCCTTTGTTGGACACTATGAAACTTGGCCAGCCACAGCTGAAACGACTGATTTATGGTATTGCTATTTTGGCAATTGAATTTCACCCCAGAACAAAATATATCCTTTGCAAGACACTATGAAACCTGGCCAGCCACAGATGAAACCACAGATTTATGGAATTGCTATTTTGGCAATTGAATTTCACCCAAAAAAAAATAATAATCATTTGCAGGACACTATGAAACTTGTCCAGCCACAGCTGAAATCACTGATTTATGGTATTGCTATTTTGGCAATTGAATTTCACCCCAGAAGAAAATATGCCCTGTTACGGACAGATTTAAACTTGGCCTGCAACTGCTGGAACACCAGATTCAGGGTATTGCTATTTTGGCAATTGAATTTCACCCCAGAACATAATATATGTTTTGCCGGACACTATTATACTTTGCCAGCAACTGCTGGGACACCAGATTTATGGTATTGCTATTTTGGCAATTGAATTTCACAGCAGAACAAAATATATCCTTTACAGGACACTATGAAACTTGGCCAGCCACAGCTGAAACCATTGATTTATGGTATTGCTATTTTGGCAATTGAATTTCACCCCAGAAACAAATATATCATTTGCAGGACACTATGAAACTTGGCCAGCCACAGCTGAAACCACTGATTTATGGTATTGCTATTTTGGCAATTGAATTTCACCCCAGAACAAAATATATCCTTTGCAGGACACTATGAAACTTAGCCAGCCACAGCTGAACCATTGATTTATGGTATTGCTATTTTGGCAATTGAATTTCATCCCAGAAACAAATATATCATTTGCAGGACACTATGAAACTTGGCCAGCTACAGCTGAAACCACTGATTCATGGTATTGCTACTTTGGCAATAGAATTTTACCCCAGAACAAAATATATGTTTTGCCGGACAGTAATATACTTTGCCATCCACTGCTGGGACACCAGATTTATGGTATTGCTATTTTGGCAATTGAATTTCGCCCCAGAACAAAATATATGTTTTGCCGGACACTAATATACTTTGCCATCCACTGCTGCGAAACCAGATTTATGGTATTGCTATTTTGGCAATTGAATTTCACCCCGAACAAAATATATCCTTTGCAGGACACTATGAAACTTGGCCAGCCACAGATGAAACCTCTGATTTATGGTATTGCTATTTTGGCAATTGAATTTCCCCCCAGCACAAAATATATCCTTTGCAGGACACTATGAAACTTGGCCAGCCACAGCTGAAACCACTGATTTATGGTATTGCTATTTTGGCAATTGAATTTCACCCCAGAAGAAAATATACCCTGTTACGGACAGATTTAAACTAGTTCTGCAACTGCTGGAACACCAGATTCGGGGTATTGCTATTTTGGCAATTGAATTTCACCCCAGAACAAAATATATCTTTTGCCGGACACTATTATACTTTGCCAGCCACTGCTGGGATACCAGATTAAGGGGATTGCTATTTTGACAATTGAATTTCACTACAGAAAATAATCTATCCTTTGCCAGAGAGCAGACAGTATTACACTTGGCTAGCCAAAGCTGGAACACCAGATTTAGGGGATTGGTATTTTGGCAATAGAATTTATCCCCTAAATAAAATATAGAAATTGCTATCCTGATTTTATAGGGGTGACAATTAGCACAGCCAAGCCCCTGATGTAGGATATAGCAAAAAAAAAAAAATAGTATTGATGGATTGATGGACTTGGTGGCAGCTTGTTCTGGTGCACCACAAGTCACAAAATGGCCGCCGATCACCACAGAAAAAAGTGACAGAAAAACGCTCTGTGCAGCCTAAAAACCCCGTGAGCAATTAACTAGCAGAAGTTGAATCATTCACAGCTGTAAATCGATCACTTCATTAGGTCTTTTTGCTGACTTTTGCCTGCCTAATCTCGCCCTCACAGAAGCAGGGTCCGGGTCCGGGTCCCGAACACCCCAAAATTCGGTACATACCCGAACTATGCTCAAACTGTTCGCTCAACACTAGTCAGAACAATAACCCACAAAAAACTGATCCTGTCTGTGGATAGTGATGTCCCGAACTATTCGCCGGCGAACATCGCTTGTTCGTGTTCGCCGCGGCTGGCGAACATATGCAATGTTCGGTCCGCCCCCTATACATCGTCATTGAGCAAACTTTGACCCTGTACTTCACAGTCAGCAGATACATTCCAGCCAATCAGCACACTCCCTCCCACACCTTCCCACCTCCTATAAAAACGGCAGCCATTTTAGATTCAGTCTGAAGCTGCATGATAGTGAGAGCAGGGAGACTGCAGCTGCTGCTGTGCTGATGATTCTGAATTCTTAGGGAAAGCATTAGCTAGGCCAGTGTTCTGTTTCCACAGACTTATCTGCTGTAAGGACAGCATCACAGCACCCCAAAAAGCCCTTTTTAGGACTGCTACATTAGTCTGCTTTTATTTTTTTTTCTCCATATATATATTGCAGTTGACTAGCCTGCCCATGTGTGAGAGGCTGCAGGCCCACAGACTGTAGTGTGCCTACTGCCTGTGCCCACCACTCATACCATGTGGCACAGGTCATTAAAAAAAGGCATTTAATTTTTACACCTTAATCAAATTTCTGCTGCCTGCCTGCTGCCAGTGTGTGTCAGGCCCACTTCCACTGACTGTAGTGTGCCCAATGCCAGTGCCCACCACTCATACCGTGTGGCACAGGACTTTGCATTAAAAAAAGGCATTTAATTTTTACACTTTAATCAAATTTCAGTTGCCTGCCTGCTGCCAGTATGTGTCAGGCCCACTTCCACTGACTGTAGTGTGCCCACTACCAGTGCCCACCACTCATACCGGGTGCCACAGTACCTTGCACGCATAGTACCAATAATAAAAAAAAAAATGACAGGCAGAGGCAGGCCAACCTGCAGGGGCCATTTTGGTGCTGTGATTTCCTTTGGCCCTAGAATAATGCCCAGTGTTCAGATGCCACATACCCTGAACTCGAAAAATTCTGAGGACATAGTTGACTGGCTTACACAGGACACCCAATCTTCTACAGCTTCCGCTAAGAACCTTGACGCACCATCCTCCTCCAGCTTAGCTTCGGGCACCTCTCAAGTTACCACTCGCCCGCCCGCCGCCACCACCATCACTAGCACCACAGCCGCTTCCTTTGATCTGTCAGAAGATTTATTTACACATCAGTTGGAAGAAATGAGTGATGCGCAACCATTATTGCCAGAGGATGTAGATAACAGGGATATGTCTCAGTCAGGCAGCATTACACACATGGACGTACGGTGTGATGATGATGATGTTGTACCCGCTGCTGCTTCCTTTGCTAAGTTGTCAGATACAAGTGAAGCGGTTGATGATGACAATGTGTCTGTGGATGTCACGTGGGTGCCCGCTCGGAGAGAAGAAGAACAGGGGAAAGTTCAGATTGGGAGACAGAAGGGAGGAGGAGACGAGTTGGAAGCAGTGGGAGGTCATCACAATGAGCTAGTGGCACAGTCAGACAGCATGTATCGGCTCCTGGGGTCAGCCAGACAGTACGCCAACCAACGCATGCTGTTGCCACCACCAGAATGCCGTCATTGCAAAGCTCAGCAGTGTGGCATTTTTTGTGTGTGTCTGCCTCTGACAACAGCAATGCCATTTGCAACCTGTGCCAAAAGAAATGGAGTCGTGGGAAGTCCAACACCCACCTAGGTACAACTGCTTTGCGAAGGCACATGATCTCACTCACAAACGCCTAAGGGATCAACACATGAGTACAAGCAGCACACAAAATCAAAGCCACCATGCTCCTCCTGGTCCAGCATCTTCAGCCACGTCAACCACTGCTGTCCTCCCTGCCCCCTCTCAACCATCCGCCACTCTACCTCTCACCTTCAGCAGTTCCTGCTGATCTGCCCACAGTCAGGTGTCTGTCAAGGAAATGTTTGAGCGTAAGAAGCCAATGTCACAGAGTCACCCCCTTGCCCGGCATCTGACAGCTGGCTTGTCAGAACTCTTAGCCCGCCAGCTTTTACCATACAAGCTGGTGGAGTCTGAGGCCTTCAAAAAATTTGTAGCTATTGGGACACCGCAGTGGAAGGTACCCAGCCGAAATTTTTTTTCACAAAAGGCAATCCCCAACCTGTACTCTAATGTGGAAAAGGGAGTCATGGCATGTCTGGGGTCTTTCATGCTGTCATGCCTGTTGAGGGACCCTCGTGTAAAAAGGCTGAAGGAGAACGACCTGTACTAGGTGGCAACGCTACTAGACCCCTGATATAAGCAATAAGTGGCTGAAATGTTACCGAATTACCAGAAGTCGGAAAGGATGCAGCAGTTCCAAAACAAGTTAAAAAGTATGCTTTACACAGCTTATAAGGGTGATGTTACAGCACAATGGGAATCTAACAGGGGAAGAGATGAAAGTAATCCTCCTCCTACCACGACTGCGCCGGCAAGGACAGGACGCTTTACAGACGTGTTGTTGATGGAGGACATGCAGAGCTTTTTATGTCCTACGCATCGCCACAGCCCTTCGGGGTCCACCCTCAGAGAAGGACTCGAACGACAGGTAGCAGACTACCTCACCTTAACTGAAGATATCGGCACTCTGAAGAGCGATGAACCCCTTGACTACTGGGTGTGCAGACTTGACCTGTGGCCTGAGCTATCCCAATTTGCGATAGAACTTCTGGCCTGCCCCGCTTCAAGTGTCCTGTCAGAAAGGACCTTCAGCGCAGCAGGAGGTATTGTCACTGACAAGAGAAGTCGCCTAGGTCAAAAAAGTCTAGATTACCTAACCTTTATTAAGATGAATGAGGCGTGGATAACGAAGGGACTGACAGTCGGGGATGTATTTGACTAAAACTAGTCTGATGAGATGCCTTGGGCTAAAAATGGTCCCCACGCTGCTGTATTTCATCTCTGCATGCCAGATGACTTGCGTGACTTCTCCGCCACCAACTAGGGTTCAAGCCGTAATGTTTTACTACACTTTCTGCCTAGAAAACATAAATTTTTCCGGCCGCTGCTGCAATACCTAGTTTTTCAGTCATGTGTACATGCCTAATTTTTCTGGCCTCTGGTGCTGCACTGTGGCTGCAAAAACAAAACAAAAAAAAAGTCACATACATGTGTCAATTATCCTTTGTGATCGTTACTTTGTTGTGGTGAAGGGGCTTGCGTATCACAATGAAGCGGTCACCTCTATAAGTGTGGGGCCAATGTTGGCACACCCCAGATGATAAGGTCGTTGCTTCGTTGTGAACAGACCAAAAGCGATCGGCTGGATAATTTTTCATAGAAAAAACATTAATTTTCTTTGTGATCATCTAAGGTGATCATAAAAGCCTACTAGGCCAACAATGGGCCCACACTGCAGAATCATTGTTTTCTGGGTCACTTATCTGTCACTAAACTACCTCATCACGACCATAGGTTTTGAAAAACCGTAATTGCCTGCAATCTCCCAAAAGTGCGCACGAGCACAGTCATCACTACACCAAGATTGACATTTTCTGAAGTTCACGTTCACGAACGGAAAATTTTATGTTCGCGACATCTCTATCTGTGGAGCATAAGCCATCACTCGGTCAGCATTTTCTCAATAATCCAACAGTTTTGCTTATGCCAAAAAAAAAAAAAGGAGTGGATATAAAACAGAGATGACACGTGAATAGAATATTTGCATGTCTTCTGCGTTTTGTACCCACTCCTGCTTTTGGCTACCAATTCATAAGCCAATTCAGATGGGACCATACAAGCCTTACAGCTGCTACACAGACAGGATTCATTGTGCGTCTCATTTTTCCTAGCATCTGACAGATCAGAAGAAAAGTTAAATAAATGAGAATTTCAGGCAGGCCGAAAGCCAACATAGTGGACCAATCATGAAGTGGGGAGGGTGGGAGCAGCATGAGAAGTCAACAGAGTGGACCTATGACATATTGGTGAGGTGGAAGCAGCATGAGGAGACCACAGAGTGGCCCAATTACAGGGTTTAGAGGAGGCAGCAGAATCAGGAGACCACAGAGTGGCACACTGACCAATGAGTCTGGAGGTGGCAGCAGAATCAGGAGGCCACAGAGTGTCACAATGACAGAATTTGGAGGTGGCAGCAGCATGAGGAAGCCACCGAATGGTACAATGACAGAGTATGGAGGTGGCAGCAGAATCAGGAGACCACAGAGTGGAACAATGACAAAGTCTGGAGGTGGCAGCAGCATGAGGAGACAACAGAGTGACTCAATGACAGAGTCTGGAGGTGGCAGCAGAATCAGGAGACCAAATAGCATGTGTGTGGAGGTGGCAGCAGCATGAGTAGGTCACAGAGTGGCACAAGTCTGGAGGTGGCAGCAGCAGCATTAGGAGTATGCCACAGAGTGGCACAATGACCAAGTGTGGAGGTGGCAGCAGTATGAAGGGACCACAGAGCGGCACAATTACAGAGTCTGGAGGTGGCAGCAGAATGAGTTGGCCACAGAGTGGCACAATGACCGAGTCTGGATGTGCCGGCAATAGCAGCAGCAGCATCAGGAGGAGGCCGCAGAGTGGCACAATGACCAAGTGTGGAGGTGGCAGCAGCATGAGAAGACCACAAATCGTCTCAATTACAGAGACTGGAGGTGGAGGCAACAGAGCAGCATCAGGAGGAGGCCACAGAGTGGCACAATTACCAAGTGTGGAGGTGGCAGCAGCATGGGGACACGACAGAGCACCACAATGACAGAGTCTGGAGGTGGCAGAATAATCAGGAGAGCACATAGTGGCACAATGACAGAGTCTGGAGGTGGCAGCAGCATGAGGAAAGGACAGAATGGCACAATGACAGAGTCTGGAGGTGGCAGGAGAATAAAAAGACCACAGAGTGGCACAATTACAGAGTCTGGAGGTGGCAGCAGAGTCAGAAGGCCACAGAGTGGCACAATGACAGAGTCTGGAGGTGGTAGCAGCATGAGGAGGCCACAGAGTTGATCAATGACTGAGTCTGGAGGTGGCAGCAGCATTAGGTGACCGCAGAGCGGCACAATGACAGAGTCTGGAGGTGGCAGCAGAATCAGGAGTCCACAGAGTGGCACAATGACAGAGTGTGGAGGTAGCAGCAGCATGAGTAGGCCACAGAGTGACAAAATGATCAAGTGTGGAGGTGGCAACAGCATGGGGAGACCATAGAGCAGCACAATGACAGAGTCTTGAAGTGGCAGCAGCATAAGTAGGCCACAGTGGGGCACAATGAAAGATTGTGGCGGCAGCAGCATGATTAGACCACAGAGTGGAACATGACTGAGTCTGGAGGTGGCAGCAGCATGAGGAGGCCACAGAGTGGCACAATGACCAAGTGTGGAGGTGGCAGCAGCATGTGTAGGCCACATAGTGGCACAATGACCGAATCTGGAGGTGGCAGCAGAATCAGAAGACCACAGAGTGGCACAATGACGGAGTCTGACGGTGGCAGCAGCATCAGAAGAAGATCACAAATTGGCACAATGACAGAGTGTGGAGGTGGCAGCAGGAGGTGGAAGGCACAGAATGGCACAATGACAGAGTCTGGATGTTTTAGCAGAATCAGGATGCCACAGAGTGGCACAATGACTGAGTCTAGAGGTGGCAGCAGCATCAGGATACCACAGAGTGTCAAGGTGACATAGTGTGGAGATGGCAGCAGTAGCATCAGGAGACCACAAAATGGCAAGGTGACATAATATGTAGATGGTAGCAGCAACATCAGGAGACGACAAAATGGAAAGGTGACATAGTTAGGAGATGGCAGCAGCAGCATCAGGATACCACAGAGTGGCAAGGTGACATAGTGTGGAGATGGCAGCAGCATCAGGAGACCACAAAATGGCAAGGTGACATAATGTGGAGATGGCAGCAGCAGCAGGATACCACAAAAAGACAAGGTGACACAGTGTGGAGATGACCGCAGCAGCAGCATCAGGATACCACAGAGTGGCAAGGTGACATAGTGTGAAGATGGCAGCATCAGGATACCGCAGATTGGCAAGGTGACATAATGTGGAGATGGCAGCAGCAGCAGGATACCACAAAAAGACAAGGTGACACAGTGTGGAGATGACCGCAGCAGCAGCATCAGGATACCACAGAGTGGCAAGGTGACATAGTGTGGAGATGGCAGCATCAGGATACCGCAGATTGGCAAAGTGACATAGTATGGAGATGGTGGTAGCAGCATCAGGATACCACAGAATGGCAAGGTGACATAGTGTAGAGATGGCAGCAGCAACATCAGGATACCACAGAATGGCACGGTGACATAGTGTGGAGATGGCAGCAGCAGCATCAGGATACCACAGAATGGCGAGGTGACATAGTGTTGAGATGGAAGTAGCAGCATCAGGAGACCACAAAAGTGATCCGGTGACAGAGTGGGGTGGTGAGTGGCAATTTCCAGTAGCCGCTGACGAAGGTGGGTGAAAGAAGGAGCACTTGGAATCAGATGTGTGGCTTCAGGCAGGAGGCAGCATCAGAGTAGTAGCTGAGGCAGGTTGCCTGAAGAAACTGGTCTCTTTTTTCAAGGATTGGGTGAGGTAGCATGGATGATCTAATCAGATGCATAAGGAATTGGTGGGTGGAAATCCTGGCTCATCCATGCCTAATTCATCTTGACAAAGGTCAGTCTCTCCACATTTTGGGTGGACAGTAGTGTTGATCAAGCATCATAGTGCTCGTGTGCTCGAGTACCCAAGCACACTGGAAGTCAGTGGGAGAACCCGAGCATTAAACCGGGGGTACCCCCTGCTCTGAAGAGGGGAGGGTGTCGGGACTCTAGTTCGACTTAGGAGTCCTTGATGGGGGTGCTTTAGCTCTGCCCTAGCCTTTTAAAGGCTAGGGTAGCGCTAAAGCCCGCCAATCAGTGCCGGTGACGTCACCTGGCTTCCTGGCAGCCCCATGGAAAGCACGGTTCGTCACCGGAACTCCTGAAAATGCCTTTGCCCTGCGCAATTTAGCACAGGGCAAGGGAGAGCATCGGAGCATGAACTGCTCCGATGCTCTTGTCAGGGCATCTGTGTGGGTGAATATGGAGGTATGTCCGGATTCAGCTCTGAAATCGAACCACCCCTTTAAGGTTCTGGGCTGTTCAAATTTCTGAAAAAGTTTGTGAAGGGATTTGAACTCACAGCTTCTGTTTCACAGCCCAGAACCTTAACCACTACACTATACAGCTGCATAGCCAGTCACTTAACCCCTTATGAACCGGGCTCATTTTCACCTTGAGGACCAGGCCTTTTTTTGCAAATCTGACCAGTGTCACTTTATGAGTGAATAAATTTAAAACGCTTTTACTTATCCAGGCCATTCTGAGATAGTTTTTTCATCACATATTGTACTTCATGAAATTGGTATAATGGAGTAAAAAAAAATTCATTTTTATTTAAAAAAAAATACAAAATTTACCAGAAATTTGCAATTTTCCAAGTTTCAATTTCTCTACTTCTATAATACATAGTAATACCACCAAAAAAGTAATGAATTTACATTCCCCATATGTCTACTTCATGTATGGATCATTTTGGGAATGCCATTTTATTTTTTGGGGACGTTACAAGGCATAGAAGTTTAGAAGCAAATCTTGAAAGTTTTCAGAAATTTTCAAAAACCCACTTTTTAAGGACCAGTTCAGGTTTGAAGTCACTTTGTGAGGATTATATAATAGAAACCACCCAACAATGACCCCATTCTAGAAACTACACCCATCAAGGTATTCAAAACTGATTTTAGAAACGTCATTAACCCTTTAGGTGTTCCACAAGAGTTAATGGCAAATGGAGATAAAATTTCAGAATTCCATTTTTTCAAGTCACCAGGCAAGGGTTAACAGCCAAACAAAACTCAATATTTATTGCCCTGATTCTGTAGTTTATAAAAACATCCAATATGTGGTTGTAAACTGCTATATGGCCAAACGGCATGGTGTAGAGGTAAAGGAGCGCCATGTGGTTTTTGCTGGACTGGTTTTTAGACATTATGTCCCATTTAAAGCCCCCCTAATGTACCCCTAGAGTAGAAACTCCAAAAAACTGACTCCATCTAAGAAAGTACACCCCTCAAAGTATTCAAAACTGATTTTACAAACTTTGTTAACCCTTTAGGTGTTCTACAAGCATTAATGGCAAATGGAGATGAAATTTCAGATTTTCTAAATTTTTGGGGCAAATTTTCAATTTTAATCGATTTTTTCCAGTAACAAAGCAAGGGTTTACAGCCAAACAAAACTCAATATTTATTGCCCTGATTCTGTAGTTTTCAGAAACACCCCATATGTGGTCGTAAACTGCTGTATGGCCAAACAGCAGGACATAGAAGGAAGGGAACGCCATATGGTTTTTGGAAGGCAGATTTTACTGGACTGGTTTTTAGACACCATGTCCCATTTGAAGCCTCTTTGATGCACCCCTACAGTAGAAACTCCAAAAAAGTGACCCCATTTTGGAAACTACGGGATAAGGCGGCAGTTTTCTTGGTACTATTTTAGGGTAAATAGGATTTTTGGTTGCTCTATATTACACTTTTTTTGAGGCAAGGTAACAAAAAATTGAAATTCTGAAATTGAATACCTCGAGGGGTGTAATTTATTAGATGGAGTCACTTTTATGGAGTTTCTACTCTAACGGTACATCAAGGGTGCTTCAAATGGGACATAGTTTAAAAAAAAACAGTGTAGCAAAATCCGCCTTCCAAAAACCATATGGCGTTCCTTTCCTTCTGTGCCCTGCCGTTTGGCCATACAGCAGTTTACGACCGCATATGGGGTGTTTCTGCAAACTACAGAATTAGGGCAATAAATGTTGAGTTTTGTTTGGCTGTTAACCCTTGCTTTGTTACTGGAAAAATTGATTAAAATGTAAAATTAAAATAAAATAGCTTTTTTGGAACTGTTTTTTTTTGTTATTTACATCGATGATCTGACAGGTTAGATCGTGTGTTTTTTCTATTGAGCAGGTTGTTATGGACGCGACAATACAAAATGTCTACTTTTTGGGAATTTTTGTTTCAGTTTTTCATAATAAAGCATTTTTTAAAAATTTATTTTTTTAGTGTCTCCACATTCTGAAAGCCATATTTATTTTTAATTTTTTGGGCCACAGTCTTATGTAGGGGCTCATTTTTTTGCGGGTTGAGATGGTGGGTTGATTGGCACTATGTTCGGGTGCATATGACATTTTGGTCGCTTGCTATTACACTTTTTGTGATGTAAGGTGACAAAAATGTTTTTTTTTTAACATTGTTTTTATTTGTTTTATTTTTTTACCTGACGGGTTAGATCATGGTATATTTTTATATAGCAGGTTTTTACAGATGTAGCAATACCTAATATGTATACTTTTTTATTTATTTTACTTTAACACAATAACAGCATTTTAGAGAAAAAAAAAATCATGTTTTAATGTCTCCATAGTCAGAGAGCCATATTTTTTTATTTGGGCGATTGTGCTATGTAGGGGCTCATATTTTGCGGGAAGAGATGGCGGTTTGATTGGCCCTATTTTTGGAGGCAAAAACCTCTTTGATCGCTTGGTATTACACTTTGTGATGTAAGGTAACCCAAAAATAGCTTTTTTTACACCATTTTTTGTGTTTTTTTCTTTTTATGGTGCTCACCTGAGGGGTTAGGTCATGTGATATTTTTATAGAGGAGGTTTTTATGGACGTGGCGATACTTAATATGTTTAGTGTATTTTTTTATTTATTTTTTATTCAGTGATATGTGTTTTTTTTTTTACTTTTTTTCACTTATTTTACATTTTCTTTTACCCAGACCCATGTGGTTCTTGAAGATCCAGTGGGTCTGATGTCTGTATAATACAGTACAGTACACTATATATGCCCTTAGCAGAAGTCAGATCAGACTTGCCATTACCATGGCAAGCCGGACGCCTCTAAAGGCATCCTGCTGCCATGGTAACCGTCACCTGCTGCCAGAACAGAGCAGCGGGTGATGGGGAGGGAGGGGAGCCCCCTCCCTCTATGCTCCCATCAAGAATCGGGGGCTGCAAGGGCACAGCAGCCCCCGATGGGAGAGGGAGGGAACAGATGCCAGCTGTTTTTAGCAGAGTGTCAGCAATGTGCTGACACTCTGCTAAAACCACTGGACCACCGCCTCCTGCCGCACCGCCTCCCGCCGCACCGCATAATTACGTTTCTGATCCCCAAGGTCGGAGAGCGATGCAAACCGCAGGTCTGAATTGACCTGTGGTTTGCAGCAATCGCCGATACAGGGGGTCACAGGACCCCCCTAGGCATTGGGCCAAGGTACCTGCTGAATGATTTCAGCAGGTACCTTGTTCCGATCACCGCCAGCTGAGCAGAGGTGATTGTAAGTAATCAGGACATACCAGTATGTCCTGTGTCCTTAAGTACCTGGATATTAGGGTGTACTGGTACGTCCTGTGTCCGTAATAGGTTAAAAAAATGAGACTTATACTGTATAGGAATACTTACTAGTAGTAAGTATTCCTCTACAGTAGAAGTCTCATTTTTTTTTCTTTAAAGTAACTGGCTATGCAGCTATTATAGCTGAGTGGTTAAGTGCCTTGCATCTAATGCAGAAGGTTAGCAGAAACTTTTCTGAAATACAGGCTACATTAGAATTGAATATACTGGGTGTCCCCAAGCACTGACTCCATATATGGATATAGCTATATATGAAGTCAGAGCAGAGACTCCTAATCCGAAGACTCACACTGAGGGATTCCCTCACTGTACAGCAATCTTATGCATAGAAATAGAGGCTTAGTTAGATTTAAATACACTGACATCGAGCATCACGCTTGAGCACACACAGTGTTCGGCTGAACTCTGCGATTTGTCGAGCATAGCGTTGCTGGAGCCGAACTAGTGTTCGGCCGAACATGCTTGCTCAACACTAGTGGGCAGGCGAGTTCTCCTTGGGGTCACTATAGCCCCAGCTGCACTAAACAACCGCTCTGATGCCACACTACTGGCAGGGCAGGACAGCTTTTCGAGAGCAAACTCGGCCAGTTGAGGCACAAATCCAGTCTGGCTGCCCAATAGTCCAGCGGATCTTCAATGTGGGTTGGCAGGGTGCTGTCCAAGTATGCCACCACCTGCTGGTTCAGGTCCTGCTCCAGGTCTACTTGCTGCTGCTGGTATGTAGTTTCTTCATTATGCGGGTGAAGAAAGCTACTCATCAGCGACTGTAGACTCAGGCTGCTGCTTATGGAGCTGGTACTGCTCCTGCCACCCCACTCCTCCCCAGCAGCCATAGCAGTGGAATGTAAGTGCAGGGCGCCACCCCCAGCCCCCCCCTCCCCCCCCCCCGTTCAGACTTGCAAGAGGATGGACGACGGCGCAGTTAGGCAGCAGCCAACTGACTACATAGGATGTCTCTGTAGTAGTTCAGTTTGTCCTCCCTCTCGGTGGGTGTAAAAAAGGACCCCATACTGGATCGGTAGCAGGGGTCCAACAAGTTTAAAGACAAATATAAAGACTTTTCAACTATAATGCATATCATGTAAATAGAGCTTGTGTGGATCACCTGCTGACCGGCTTTAGTAAAGTACTGTGGATTCATCACTATTATACCGCACTACATATGCACCACGTGGTGTTGGCGTCACGACAACCAGGACCCTGCCTCATACGGTAAAACAGCAACATCAAAGGCATCTCAACCACCATCAGGCAGGAGAACCCCAGAACCAGAGTATGCGCCGAAGGGAAGAAGTAGTGCACCCTTCCCATCACTGCACAACGGCCTAGGGAGCTACAGGAAACCTTGAGTATGACTACTGCACCCATCTGGCCACCCACAATTGTGTGCCCCTGCAGCTCGGTCACTGCACATGTATATACTGTAAGTATATGTACACTTGCTTGCTTAACACATACTGTAAAAGGCTTCTTTAAACCACGCGTACTGTAAAATTTCTCTCTTTATAGTTTACTTCATGGAGCTTAGGTATTCTAAATAACACAGCTGGCTCCTATTTTCTTTATAACTAAGTGAATGGCTTGCAGGGTTTTATTTAAATTTTGGTCTGGATTGTGAAAAGTATACACTGCTGCTCACTTTGCCTCTCTCATGTGTCTGTGGGTATCTTCGGCAAATTAAAGAACTGTTAATTGTTGTTACCGAGTTCTCTTCATTTAATTTTATAAACCATGTAAATCATATTTATATAGGATCACTTTCTGTTATATATGGAATTTCCCTGGGAGAAATTTACCTTTGGATGATAAATGTTCTCCTCTAACTTGATTTATCCATTTGTGTTGGAGTCCATAAATGATAGAGAATATTGATCATTTCATTAAGGAAAGCAGATCTGCCATTATAAGAAATAAAAATTATAATATACCACAGGAAAGTGTAGCTCCTCAGGTTTAATATTTATGCCTCTATGAACAGCACTTCTGCCACTACTCTGTGGTGAAACGTTACATATGTGTGCAAACATGTGACCAGCCTTTCAGATAATTCATTAACATATTATTTAATAGAATGGTAATTAGAGATCAGCAAAGATTGGAAAAATTTGAATCGCCAGCTTCGCCTAAGTTCACCAAAAAATGTGATTCATTCCAAATTAATTTGTCACGAATGGCCATTCTGACTAATGATATCCTTCCCAATTGGTGGCCCAATCTCAGTGTGAAGGCTTGGAAGTTAAACTGCAGGGAGAGTGCAGGGGGAATGTTGATGACTGCTGAACTGCAGACTGTTACAATATATTGCTGTGTATATAACTGTGCAGTGTACCAATATTCAAGTAGTGGCCCCATGACAGAGTGGGGAGGGTGGCAGCAGCAGCAGTGGCAGTAACAGTGACAGTAGTGGCCCCATGACAGAGTTGGAGCAGATGAGCCGAAGTCAGTTATTGACAAAGTCACACGAGACTTCATTGAATAGCGTCGGTAGTTGATTTTCAAAGTGGAAAACCACTTTAAAACTTGTAAGCAGAGCTCGGTTCTGAGTTTTAAAGTGGTTTTCCACTTTAAAAAACAACTAGCGAAGTTATTCAATGAACTCTCATGCGCGCATACATTTTAATGCTGTACGGAGACGGATCTCCGTACAGCATTAATCCGAGGTTTTGAGCAAAGTGACTTCTAATGTAGCATCCGAAGCTCGCTTCGCTCATCACTAGTAGGGATACTATACTGGAGCTAGATGTAATGAGTGTAATTAGGAGGCAGGGCCTATACCCCACTGCAGGCCCTTTTACCCATGGGCCCCATAGCAGCCTCATGGTCTGCCTCTATTTGAGATACACCACTGCTTGGGACTCACCACCCTGGGCAGACACAAGCCATAAGTTCTAAAAAAATGTGAGTCTACTACATGGAAACGGAGGGACTGAAGTACCAGGAATTTGGCCAGGTGCACGTTCAGCTTCTGTGCCATTGTATGAGGGCACGCATACTGTTGTCTTTTTGCAATTGCCTCAGTGAATAATTGCTGTAGAAACAAGTGACGAAGAGAAGGAGGAAGAGCATCAGGCGCATCAGACGACATTGAAGTCGATGTGAGGGAACGACAACTTCCTTCTGCTGATGTTGACGAGCCCTGACTGCTGGAGAGGGGGTGCGGCCTGATGGGAGACACAGCAGTTTAACTCCATGTGTTGATGCAGGGCTGTCATGCCAACATTAGCACCCTGGCCGTGCCTCAGCTTCTGCCCCTACATCCTGTATACCACCACGCTAACGTCCCCTAGTTACTTTATGAAAAATTCCCACACTGCTGAGTATCACATTTTCCCTTCACCACTGCGTGATACCTGATTTCCGCTGCTTTTATGAAGCCATGCACTGCTAGTAAGTTCCTCACAGTTAGTCTCCCAAGTAGCTGATGGTGTACCCCTCCTGCTTTTGGCTCCAGATCTCCCACAGCTTCCACCCTGCTGTCACACAGGCACGCTGTCACCCTCACTCCCTGATGATAATGATGCCCCCTCTTCACCCAGCTCCCAAGTGCGACCAGCTACATCATCATCTACCTATATTTCCTTGTCACTTGTGTCACTCTCACCTGTCTCTTGCGCATGTCCTTGACCTCTCGCAACATGTGCTCCCACCTGACTGTCATCATCGGTAGCTGCACGCCTAATGGATCCCACAGCAGACTTCTCCTCCAAGTCTGGGCTGGCCTGTAACTGCTGACAGTCCTCACAAAGCTCATCATCGCTGAAAAGTGGAGCAGAGCCAGCGGCTATTATTACTTGGCTAGCAGAAGGAGCAGCAAAAGCAAGAGGCAAGTGCAGGATAGGTGAAGGCATTGAGGCAGTTCCTGGCCATGCCAACTGTGTCATGTCAGAGGAATTCACTGATTCCTGGATGTGTTTATCTGTTGTCACTTGAGATGATTGTGAAGAGTGAGTCAACTATTCCAGTACAGCTGGATTTCTGGTCAAAATATGATCGTCGGATGACAGTTGCATCTCTGTCCTTTTGCTGCTGCTGCTGCTACCACCCCCATTTGGCTGCTTCTACTTGTGCCAGCTACAGCACCATTTTTGCCACTACCCATTCCTTTGGAGGGCCCAGGCAACTGTCTGTTGGCCATAGTGTATAACAACTGTTTCACCAACAGAACAGATTAACTATGAATGTTGGTGCACTTAACAGAGATGCACACAACGATATATTACACCTGCCTTTATTACTGAGGCTGAGTAACTGTATCACTAACAGAACAGATTAACTATGAATGTCAGTGCACTTGACATTGATGCACATGGTGATATATTACTCGTACCTTTAACCACTTCAGCCCCCCTAGCTTAAACACCCTTAATGACCAGGCTACTTTTTACAATTCTGCACTACACTACTTTCACCGTTTATTGCTCCGTCATACAACTTACCACCCAAATGAATTTTACCTCCTTTTATTCTCACTAATAGAGCTTTAATTTGGTGGTATTTCATTGTTGCTGACATTTTTACTGTACAAACACCTCACATGTAACCCCCTTTTAGAAAGAAGACACCCCAAGGTATTCCGTGAGGGGTATGGTGAGTTCATGTAAAATTTTATTTTTTGTCACAAGTTAGTGGAATATGAGACTTTGTAAAAAAAATATATATATATATCAATTTCCGCTAACTTGTGCCAAATTTTTTTTTTCTGTGAACTCGCCATGCCCCTCACAGAATACCTTGGGGTGTCTTCTTTCCAAAATGGGGTCACTTGTGGGGTATTTATACTGCTCTGGCATTTTAGGGGTCCTAAAGCGTGAGAATCCAAATGCGTAAAAATGCTCTGTGAAATCCTAAAGGTACTCATGGGAATTAGGGCCCCTTTGCGCATCTTGGCTGCAAAAAAGTGGCACACATGTGGTATCGCCGTACTCAGGAGAAAAATGTCATTTTTTTGCAAAAATGTCGTTACATTTTTATTAATGGCAAAAAAAGGTTTTATTGGGTTGCGACATCACAGTGGATTGCTATCTGCAAATTGCCCATTATGGGTGATCTCGCATTCCTGGGCTTCTTACTTTCAATTTGTAACATGTGTAGCTGCCATTTTAGGAAAAACTGATTCATTATTATGAAGCGTGAGGACATTCAGAATTCTTGCTAATTGAACTTTTCCTGAATTTCGGACCGAATTCCACTTTGAATGCTTTATTAAAAATTAATAATATATTTATTATATTATTTATTAGTTATAATTTATTAGTTATAAGTTATTTATTTATTATAATATTTATTAGTAATATATACAAGCAACTTTAATTTGTACAGCATCACTTTAACTTCTTAAAGACTATGAACACCTTTTTCCACTTGGCTTTTACTAAACTTTTTCAGCAGTTTTTGGTCCTACAGGGTTAAATTTCAGCCTGGCTGTGGAGCATCTTAATTCCAGATTTACTCTTGTCATGTTGCTGTTCTGATAGCTGGATGTGTAGCTCTTATCTCTGAACTCCTGACTGCTCATAAAATACTCATTTAAGCCATAATCTTATCACATTGTTACTCATTTAGCTATAACAAGTGTTTGTGAGCTGTCAGAAATTCAGAGATAAGGGCTATACATAGTCATCAGAAGGGCAACATAACAGGACTCAGTATAAAAGTAAAACGAAGATACGCTGCAGATAGGATGGAATGTAACCCTGTAGGAGATAAAATTCTGAAAATGTTTAATAAAGAACAGCAGCAAAAATGATTTTTTCCCCCAAAATTAGTAAAATGCAATCATTAAAAAAATGCCCCGGAGATCTTCATAACCTTTAAAACTGTTTTCCAAGATTTTATAACTGATGACCTATCCTCTGGATAGGTCCTCAGTATCTTATCGGTGGGTGTCTGACACCTGGGACCCCCATCAATCAGCTGTTTGAGAAGGCACCTACGCTCCTGTGATTGCTGCTGCCTTCTCGCAGCTTAGCAAGCACAGCACCATATGTCGTATAGTGGATGCACTTTGTATCGCGCTCAGCACTTGAATGGAGCTAAGCTGCTTCTAGGCCACCTGACCGATGAACGTGTCATCACTGGAAAGCCTGAGGAAAGCAAAAGCTTAAAGAGGACCTTTCAGCAAAAATATTGTTGGAATACTTATAACATCTTACTGGGCTGCTGCCGCTGATATCCGCACAGAGTTTTTTTCAAACAACCCCTGTTCGCTCAATGCGCTCCCGTTATTTTCTGCGCCTCTTATGCTAATGAGGTTTCTTTTAGTTCTGGTGGGTAGTGTCTCTTCTTCCTGGCAGCAAGCGCATCCAATCGCAGCGCTCCGCTCTTAGCCAGGGAGGAGATTCTCCTGAGAACTTGAGCTCCTTCTCCCTGGCTAAGAGCGGAGCGCTGCGATTGGATGCGCTCGCTGCCAGAGAGAAGAGACACCGCCCACCAAAACTAAAAGAAACCTCCTACTATAACCAAGTCTCCTCATTAGCATAAGAGGCGCAGAAGATAACAGGGAGCGGCGAACAGGGGTCGTTTGAAAAAGAAAACTGTGTGCGGACATCAGCAGCAGCAACCCAGTAAGATGTTATAAGTATCCCAACAATATTTTTTGCTGAAAGGTCCTCTTCAAGCAGCTGATTGGGGGTCCCATGTGTTTGAGCCCAAGCAATCGGATACTGATTAGCTACCCTTGAAATATATTACGTACACAATTGGTTTAACTTTCACACTGAATAGAAGTAAAACCAAACTCTCAATCCTTTTACATCAGACAGATTTACTTCCATAAATACAAGCCTCTCCAAAGTATACTGTGTGAACAGCACGTGGAGAACTGACATTTTTGGAAACTTTAAACACTGTCTTCATTTGAATTTAATGGTTGTTACCTAAACATTGAGTTTCTTTTAAAATCTCTCCTCTTTCTCAAAGGCTTTGATCATGGTAAATTAGAGGAAACGTCTAAGAGCTAAAAACATCATTAATTTTACTTTTTAAGTAAATGACATTAAATTACTTTTAGTGTTTTTTACATTTAAATTAGTTTTTTTTAAGTGTCTGTTGCTTGTTTAAATATATCATGATACATGATCTTGAGAGCTAAATGATTTAAACATGTGGATATAGGCAATGTAATTGAATTTTGTGGGGATTTTGTGCATAGGAGTGGGTATATATAAAGTGAGGTTTAGCTATAAAGTCCAGACTCAAAATGTAGAATGTAGTTATAATTTATTAGTTATAAGTTATTTATTTATTATAATATTTATTAGTAATATATACAAGCAACTTTAATTTGTACAGCATCACTTTAACTTCTTAAAGACTATGAACACCTTTTTCCACTTGGCTTTTACTAAACTTTTCAGCAGTTTTTGGTCCTACAGGGTTAAATTTCAGCCTGGCTGTGGAGCATCTTAATTCCAGATTTACTCTTGTCATGTTGCTGTTCTGATAGCTGGATGTGTAGCTCTTATCTCTGAACTCCTGACTGCTCATAAAATACTCATTTAAGCCATAATCTTATCACATTGTTACTCATTTAGCTATAACAAGTGTTTGTGAGCTGTCAGAAATTCAGAGATAAGGGCTATACATAGTCATCAGAAGGGCAACATAACAGGACTCAGTATAAAAGTAAAACGAAGATACGCTGCAGATAGGATGGAATGTAACCCTGTAGGAGATAAAATTCTGAAAATGTTTAATAAAGAACAGCAGCAAAAATGATTTTTTCCCCCCAAAATTAGTAAAATGCAATCATTAAAAAAAATGCCCCCGGAGATCTTCATAACCTTTAAAACTGTTTTCCAAGATTTTATAACTGATGACCTATCCTCTGGATAGGTCCTCAGTATCTTATCGGTGGGTGTCTGACACCTGGGACCCCCATCAATCAGCTGTTTGAGAAGGCACCTACGCTCCTGTGATTGCTGCTGCCTTCTCGCAGCTTAGCAAGCACAGCACCATATGTCGTATAGTGGATGCACTTTGTATCGCGCTCAGCACTTGAATGGAGCTAAGCTGCTTCTAGGCCACCTGACCGATGAACGTGTCATCACTGGAAAGCCTGAGGAAAGCAAAAGCTTAAAGAGGACCTTTCAGCAAAAAAATATTGTTGGAATACTTATAACATCTTACTGGGCTGCTGCCGCTGATATCCGCACAGAGTTTTTTTTTTTCAAACAACCCCCTGTTCGCCCAATGCGCTCCCGTTATTTTCTGCGCCTCTTATGCTAATGAGGTTTCTTTTAGTTCTGGTGGGTAGTGTCTCTTCTTCCTGGCAGCAAGCGCATCCAATCGCAGCGCTCCGCTCTTAGCCAGGGAGGAGATTCTCCTGAGAACTTGAGCTCCTTCTCCCTGGCTAAGAGCGGAGCGCTGCGATTGGATGCGCTCGCTGCCAGAGAGAAGAGACACCGCCCACCAAAACTAAAAGAAACCTCCTACTATAACCAAGTCTCCTCATTAGCATAAGAGGCGCAGAAGATAACAGGAGGGCGAACAGGGGGTCGTTTGAAAAAAGAAAACTGTGTGCGGACATCAGCAGCAGCAACCCAGTAAGATGTTATAAGTATCCCAACAATATTTTTTTGCTGAAAGGTCCTCTTCAAGCAGCTGATTGGGGGTCCCATGTGTTTGAGCCCAAGCAATCGGATACTGATTAGCTACCCTTGAAATATATTACGTACACAATTGGTTTAACTTTCACACTGAATAGAAGTAAAACCAAACTCTCAATCCTTTTACATCAGACAGATTTACTTCCATAAATACAAGCCTCTCCAAAGTATACTGTGTGAACAGCACGTGGAGAACTGACATTTTTGGAAACTTTAAACACTGTCTTCATTTGAATTTAATGGTTGTTACCTAAACATTGAGTTTCTTTTAAAATCTCTCCTCTTTCTCAAAGGCTTTGATCATGGTAAATTAGAGGAAACGTCTAAGAGCTAAAAACATCATTAATTTTACTTTTTAAGTAAATGACATTAAATTACTTTTAGTGTTTTTTACATTTAAATTAGTTTTTTTTAAGTGTCTGTTGCTTGTTTAAATATATCATGATACATGATCTTGAGAGCTAAATGATTTAAACATGTGGATATAGGCAATGTAATTGAATTTTGTGGGGATTTTGTGCATAGGAGTGGGTATATATAAAGTGAGGTTTAGCTATAAAGTCCAGACTCAAAATGTAGAATGTACTTAATTTGGTGTTATTAGATAAAATGAACAAAAATTTAAGTTTACTCAGATTATGGCATGTGGTTGGTCACTATTTACCGTATATACCCGCTGCTACACTGCTGTATACAATGGGTAGGAGCAAGCTAATTAAAAACAACTTTAGTCAGAACGGAGAAAGTGCATGCAATAATATTACATGGAGTAGTGCATACGGTAAAATGTTCCCATCCTGTTACACCTTTGTGTTTGGTTGCTTTTGCATTGTAGTCACAGCATATTTGCTCCCGCCTGTTTACTTCATTTTCTTTGGAGTTGCTAGCTTAATTTTTTACATTGCACATGTGAGTGTGGGGATTGCCTCCATCTTGGTTATGCCCTACTACCACCAATCCAGGGCTTTTTTTTAATAAGCTTGCACCTATAAGTTCAGTTTGAAGGGCTAAGTAAAAGAGAAAGAGGTAAATCTCCACTTACACAGGTACACTGTTTAGAGTAGTCCCCTATGAACTTGCCTTCTTGTGGTAGGGCTCTCACAATTTCATCAAACTGGGCTAAGAAGTAGAGTTGAGGGGACACCTGGATGTAAACGAAAATTTTCGTGTTCGGAATACGAACTTGACCCGAACTTGACCCCGAACCCGAACCCCATTTAAGTCAATGGAGATCCGAACTTTTGGGCACTAAAATGGCTGTAAAATAGCCCTGGAAAGGGCTAGAGGACTGCAAAAGGCAGCAAAATGTAGGTAAATCCCATGCAAACAAATGTGGATAGGGAAATGACTTAACATAAAATAAAATAAACAAAAATTAACCAATATTAATTGCCAACTTGGAGGAGGAGGTTATATAGGAGGTTGGGGTGGCGTCAGGTAGAAATGCTATGGTAGTTGAAGTTCTCCTCACAGCCATAAAGGATTCATGTCTGCCTGCAGCGCCACAGGCCTAATTCACAGCTTTAGGCCCATGGCAACCATACATGGGAGTTGGAGAAGTTCTCATCACAGCCAAAAAGGATTCATGTCTGCCAGCAGTGCCACAGGCCACATTCACAGACTCAGGCCCAAGACAATCATACAAGGGAGTTGGAGAAGTTGTCATCACAGCCAAAAAGGATTCATGCCTGCCTGCAGTGTCACAGGCCTCATGCACAGACTCAGGCTCCTGGCTCCCACAAATAGGAGAGTTCAAATCACGCCAAAACAGTATTTATTTCACCGAGCAGTGCCACAGGCCACAATCACTCATTCAGGCCCATGGCTCCGGCAAAGAGGAGAGCGGTCCCATTACAGCAGCACAGGCCTCAGGTCAACCTGCAATGGAACAGGCCATTATCATTTATGTAGGCCCTAGCACCCAGACAGAGGTGAGCGGTCCCATAACAGCAAAACAGACATCATGTTACCCAGCAATGGAACAGGCCATTTTTAGCAATTTGGACCCTAGCACCCAGACAGAGGAGAGAGGTCCAATAACAGCAAAACAGGCATCATGTCACCCACCAATGCAGCAGGTGATTATCATTAATGTAGACCCCTGGCACCCAGACAGAGGAGAAAGGTCCCATAACAGCAAAACAGGCATAATGTAACCCACCAATGCAACAGGTGATTATCATTAATGTAGGCCCCTGGCACCCAGACAGAAGAGAGAGGCCCCATAACAGCAAAACAGGCATCATGTCAACTACCAAGGCAGCAGGCGATTATCATTAATGTAGGCCCCTGGCACACAGACAGATGAGAGAGGTCCCATAACAGCAAAACATTCATAATGTCACCCACCAACGCAACAGGCCCCTTTCAGCAATTTAGGCCCTAGCACCCAGACAGAGGAGAGAGGTCCCATGACAGCAAAACAGTCATCATGTCACCCACCAATGCAGCAGGCGATTATAATTAATGTAGGCCCCTGGCACCCAGACAGAGGAGAGAGGTCCCATAACAGCAACACAGGTCTAAGGTCAACATGCAAAGGAACAGGCCATTATCATTTATGTAGGCCCTGACAGCCAGACAGAGGAGAGGTCATTTGTCAGCAAAAAGAGTTTAATGTCTCCCACCAATACGGAAGGCGATTAAACGAAATATAGGTCCCTGACACCCAGACAGAGGAGAAGTCATTTGACAGTAAAAAGAGGTTAATGTCACGCACCAATGCAGCAGGCGATAAAACAAAATAAAGGTCCCTGACACCCAGACAGAGGAGAGGTCATTTGTAAGCAAAAAGAGGATAATGTCTCCCACCAATACGGCAGGCGAATAAACTAAATATAGGCCCCTGACACCCAGACAGAGGAGAAGTCATTTGACGGTAAAAAGAGGTTAATGTCATGCACCAAAGCAGCAGGCGATTAGCTGAAATGTAGGCCCTTGGCACCCAGACAGAGGAGAGGATCATTCAACTTGGCGTTGCCCACAAAATAATGGAACAATTAAAAAACAGAGGATTCAATAAAGAAGTGCCCTGGAGTACAAGAATTTATGGTTGAGGGTGAGGCAGTTATAAATGTCAAATCTGCACAACGTACAGACAAGTCCTGAGGGATCCATGCCTGGTTTATTTTAATGAACGTGAGCTTGTCCACGTTGGCTGTGGACAGGCGGCTGCGTCTGTCTGTAATGACGCCCCCTGCCGTGCTAAATACACCTTCAGACAATACACTGGCCACAGGGAAGGCCAGCACCTCCAAGGCATAAAGGGCAAGCTCTGGCCATGTGGACAATTTGGAGACCCAGAAGTTGAATGGGGCAGAACCATCAGTCAGTATGTGGAGGATTGTGCACATGTGCTGTTCCACCATGTTGTTGAAATGCTGCCTCCTGCTAACACGTTCCCAATAGTGCAGTTTGCTGTGGCGCAGTGACAAAACTTTTTCACATCTCGGATATGCTAACCCTGCTGTCTGAGGAGCTGGCCATGACACAGCTGCGTTGGCGACCTCTTTCTCCTCCTCAACCGCCTCTGCCTTCACCTTGTGCTTCCACTTGTCCTCCCGTGTCAGTTGGGTATGCCCTCAGGAGCGCATCTACCAGCGTGCGCTTCTAGTCGCGCATCTTCCTATCACGCTCAAGTGTGGGAATTAAGGTGGGCACGTTGTCCTTGTACCGGGGATCCAGCAGGGTGGCAACTCAGTACTCAGCACAAGTTAAAATGTGGGCAACTCTGCTGTCGTTGCGCAGGCACTGCAGTATGTAGTCGCTCATGTGTGCCAGGCTGCCCAGAGGTAATGATAAGCTGTCTTCTGTAGGTAGTGTATCATATGTGTCCTCCGTATCCCCAAAGCCACGTTCCAATGATGGCCCTGAAGTGCGTAGGGTGCCACCCTGCAGTGAAACCGGTTCCTCCTCCTCTACCTCCTCCTCCTCGTCCTCCAGAAGTGTGCCTTGGCTGTCCACATGTGTACCTGGCCTCTGCTGGTGCAGGAACCCACCATCTGAGCCGCTTCTGTATGACCTGCCTGAAACCCAGTGAAATGCACCCTCTTCCTCCTCCTCCTGTGCCGCATCCTCTTCCATCATTGCCGTAATATTTTTTTATAAGAGATGTAGAAGGGGTATTGTAATGCTAACAACATCGTCATCAGCACTGGCCATGTTGGTTGAGTACTCCAAAGACCGCAACAAGGTACACAGGTCTTGCATGCAGGCCCAGTCACTGGTGGTGAGGTGGTGCTGATTCTCAGAGCGACTGAACCGTGCATACTGCATCTGAAACTCCACTATCACGTGTTGCTGCTCGCACAGTCTCTCCAGCCAATGCAAGATGGAGTTTCACCTGGTTGGTATGTCGCATATGAGGCGGTGACCAGGAAGGCCGAAGTTACTCTGCAGCGTAGACAGGCGAGCAGCAGCAGTGTGAGAACGCCGATAGCGCATACATACGGACCGCACTTTCAGCAGCAGCTCTGACATGTCTGAGTAGTTTTTAAGAAACTTCTGCACCACCAGATTTAGCACATGCGCCAGGCAAGGGATGTGCGTCAAACCGGCTAGTCCCAGAGCGACAACAAGATTTTGCCCATTATCGCACACCACCAGGCCGGGCTTGAGGCTCACCGGCAGCAACCACTCATCAGTCTGTTGTTCTATGTCCCTCCAAAGCTCCTGTGCGGTATGGGATTTGTCACCCAAACACATGAGTTTTAAAAACGCATGCTGACGTTTACCCCGGGCCGTGCTGAAGTTGGGGGTGAGTTTATTTTGATGACCGGATGTGGGGGTGGTAGAAGAGGAGTAGGAGGAGGAAGAAACAGGAGGCAACAAATAATGCCCTGCAATCCTCGGTGGTGGAAAGACATGCGCCAAAATGCTCTCTGCCTCAGGCCCAGCCACCACTACGTTTACCCAGTGTGCAGTTAGGAAGATATAGCAACCCTGGACGTGCTCACTGGTCCATGTATCTGTGGTTATGTGGACCTTGCCACAGATGGAGTTGCGCAGCGCACACTTGATTTTATCCTCCACTTGGTTGTGTAGGACTAGGGACGGCTTGCCTGGAAAAGTAGTGGCATCTGGGAACAACGTACTGGGGGACAGCTGTTTGAAACAGTCCGACTCCACCAGACGGAATGAGAGCATTTCGAAGGCCAGTAATTTTGAAATGCTGGCATTCAGGGCCAAGGCTCGAGGGTGGGTAGGTGGGTATTTCCTCCTTCTCTCCAATGTTTGGGAGCTGGACATCTGAACGCTGCCGTGTGACACGGTGGAGATGCCTGGTGATGGTGTCTTATGTGGTGGTGTGGGTGGAACATCCTCTGTTTGCTGGTCGCCAAGTGCCACGGTGACGCCAGAGGAGGAGGGAGAGGCCGAGGCAGCAGCAGAAGAGTGAGCAGGAGGACCCTGAGACGATTCCTGGTTTTTAATGTGTTTTTTCCACTGCAGTTCATGCTTTGCATGCCGATGCCTGTTCATGCAGGCTGTGGCTGAGGTTAAGAACGTTTATGCCTTGCTTCAGGCTTTGATGGCACAACATGCAAACCACTCGTGTCTTGTCATCAGGACATTGTGTGAAGAACTGTCACGCCAATGAACTCCTTGGAGCAGGCCTTGGTGTGCTCGGTGCCTGGGTGCGGTGGACAGTAGCAGGCATACTATCTCTGGAATGGCCGCTGCGCTTTTGCACCCTGCTCCCTCTTTTGCTGTGCTGTTGCCTCTTCCTCAGAACTGCACACCCCACTAGCACGTCCTTCAGTCCAGTCTGCGTCTAGGACTTCATCATCCTCCACATCATCTTCCACCCATTCATGATCCCTGCCCTCCTCGTCGGTCTGCACATTGCAGAAAGCCACAGCAGTTGGCACCTGTGTTTCGTCATCATCAGAGACGTTTTGTGGCCGTATTCCCATGTCCTCATCCTGCCACAAAAGTGGTTGAGCATCGGTGCATTCAAGGTCTTCCTCTTCTGGGGCAGGGCTAGGTGGATGGGTCGGGGAAACCCTGCCAACAGAGTCATCAAAAAGCATGAGACTTTCCTACATGATTTGGGGCTCTGACTGCTTGGCTGATTTGCAAGGGGGTGAGGTGGAAGACTGATGGGCATGGGCTGCAGGTACCAACTGTGAGCTTTCTGTAGAGGACTGGGTGTTAGATACTGTGAGGGAACTGGAGACACTGTCAGCCACCCAATCTACTATCTCCTGTACATGTTCTGGCTTCACCATCCGTAGAGCGGCTTTTGGGCCTAACAAATAACGCTGCAGATTCTGTCGTCTACTCGCACCAGAGGAAGGTGTTTGACTTGTAGCGGTAGTTGGCGCTGAATGGACACATCCTCACCCAGCAACAGGAGCTCCACCAACATCACCACGACAATGCTCACGTCCCCTATTTGATGTTCTCTTCCTTATTTGCGTTCATCTACCAAGCTGAAAGATTGGTCTCTCTCCGGTGTCAATTTACCTGCCACTAGTCGACAATTACGTTCGCTAATGTAGTGCCTGTGTCATAAAAATGCTCTGTGGACCCAGAATAATATTTTTTGGGCCCAAAATACACAGATTCTCAATTTCTATGTAGAAATTTGATTTTTTTTGGTACGCTGTATGTATGTATGTGTTGAGCGCGAATATTCAAATAGCGAATTTTTATTGCGAATATCGCAACTTCGATAATTTGCGAATATTGGGAATATAGTGCTATATATTCGCAATTTCGAATATTCTTTTTTTTTTTTTTTTTTTAGATGTTAATCCTTGTTGCTCTCTGGTTGTCTTCCCACTTCCCAAAAGCTGTTCTTACCTGTCCGGATGATTCTTAGCTCCCTGACCGCTCCAGTTAATGCCTGTTGCCGCTTCTGCTGACTTCCTCTGTGCATGGGAACGCCTCCATGCTAAAATGTATTGTCGGATGTGAGAATCACGATTTCACAACTTTGATTAAGTTGTAATCGCAATGCGATTAATATAACCTGAATTATTCGCATCGCGATATTCGTTATATTCTAGCAATACAACCATTAGTAACCCAGCTTTAAGTTGAATTCGCAATGCGAGTAATACATGTTATATTAATCGAATGGCGAATTCAACTTAGAGCTGAGCTCCTAATGGTTGTATTGCTAGAATATAACGAAAACTGAGAATATAGTGCTATATTCGTGAATACGTGATATTTGTCATCTTCGTTATATTCTAGCAATACAACTATTAGGAACTTAGCTCTAAGATCAATTCGCAATGCGAGTATATGTTCGCTTCGAGAATGAAACTTAGAGCTTAGTTGCTATTGGTTGTTGCTAGAATATAACGAAGATTGAGAATATAATGCTATATTCGTGAATTTGTGATATTCGTCGTCTTCGTTATATTCTAGCAATACAACCATTAGGAACTTAGCTCTAAGATCAATTTGCAATGCGAGTATATGTTCGCTTCGCGAATGAAACTTAGAGCTGAGTTGGTAATGGCTATATTGCTAGAATATAACGAAGATTAAGAATATAGTGCTATATTCGTGAACTCGTGATATTCGTCATCTTCGTTATATTCTAGCAATACAACCATTAGGAACTTAGCTCTAAGATCAATTCGCAATGCGAGCATATGTTCGCTTCGCGAATGAAACTTTACAGCTGAGTTCTTAATGGTCGTTGCTAGAATATAACGAAGATTGAGAATATAGTGCTACATTCGTGATTTTCATTATCTTCGTCAATTCTTGCTATACAAGTTACAACCATTAGGAACTCAGCTCTAAGTTTAATTTCGGCGAATATATGACGAATATTTAATCGAATATTCGCGAAATTTTGGGAAATCGAATATGGCACCTCCCGCTCATCACATTGCACAAGTGGTTTGTGGAACAAGAACAAGTATTTTTGTAATAAAATACAGAAAATTTGAATTTCACTGCTGTAAATTGAAATTAATTATTTATACGCCGGATGCACAACTGTTTTTTCGGCCTAAAACACGGCTTTTTTCAATAAAATCCCAAAATGCAGTTTTTAACTGCTGTATATTAAAAGTAAATATTTATACTATGTATGGACACCAGATTTGGGGACCCAGAACACAGATTTGGTCACCAAAATTCACAAATGCAGTATTTGACTGCTATAAATTGGAAATAATTATTTAAATGACGAATGCACAACTGTTTTCTTGGCCTAAAACATGGCTTTTTTCAATAAAACCCCAAAATGCAGTTTTTAACTGCTGTACATTAACAGTTGATATTTATACTATGTATGGACACCAGATTTGGGGACCCAGAACACAGATTTGGTCACTAAAATTCTCAAATGCAGTATTTAACTGCTATAAATTGTAAATAATTATTTAAACGACGGATGCACAACTGTTTTTTCGGCCTAAAACACAGCTTTTTTCAATAAAACCCCAAAATGCAGTTTTTTACTGCTGTAAATTTAAATTAGATATTTATACCATGTATTAGATATGTATACCGTGTACAACTGCTTTGTGACACAAGAATATTGCTTTTTTCCCACAAAAAAGAATAATGCACTATTTCTCAGCTGTAATGTGAAATCGGTATTTAAGTGGTGTATTTCAAGATGCTCTGTGGATCAGGATTACCACTTTCTTTGTCAAAAAACATACACTTATGCTGAATTTCACAGTAGCAATGTAAAATAGGTGGTTGGAATAGGTATTTCAGACTGTTTGATGGACCTTGAATAAGATTTTTCTATAAAAAACACTATTTCCCTGCAGAAATATAAAATATGTCATTGGACGGTGTATGCAGAACTGTTTTGTGGACAGGGAATATGTTTTTCCCCCAAAATTACACAAATTCTCTTTTTCACCGCAGAAATGTCAAATATATATTTTGGCGGTGTAAAATAGGCTTGGTGGATCAGGATGACTACTTTTTTTTCAACTAAAATACACTGATGTACTATTTGATAGCTGAAATGGAATATACGGTTTAGTGCATTGTATACACAAGTGCTCTGTGGCACCAGAGATCCCAGACTAGACAAATGGACTATGTCACCCCTTAAACATACAAAAGGCAATATAGGGGACTTATGTTTTTTTTTCTTTCACTGAGCTACAAAATAGGATTAGGCTGATGTCCCTGGCTGGCTGGCACACATGCAGTACACTGCAGTGCCTAAAATGGCCGCCGAGCACCACCTCAGTAACAGATGGATTACAAAAAAAGATTTCCCTTGCAGTGGCTGGGTACAGAAATGTTGGATTGCTAAAGCTCCCTCCCTCTCCATTTGCTGTATCTTGTGGATTAATGTAGCACAGGTTCTTCTGATTTCTGCCCTATTCTGTGCCTAATCGCAGCACCAGCATCCTCTCCATAAGCTCAAATCACCAGAGTGACGTGTGGCAGTATCGTGACTCCAGCTTATAAAGAAGCTGGGTCACATGCTGCACTTAGCCAATCACAGCGATGCCATTAGTAGGCATGGCTGTGATGGCTTCATAGGGCAAGAAGCAAAACGCTTGTTGATTGGCTGCTGTGCAGCCCCTCAGAAAGCGGGAAGAAATCGCCGAACAACGGACCCTAACCCGAACTTTTTTGAAAATGTACAGTCTGGGTTCGCTCAACTCTACTAAGAAGTATAAAAAAATAGTATTTATTTGGTTTAAATCTTTATTAAAGATACTACTATACTCTTACTAAATGTATATATATTTTTTTGTTTGTCTTTTACTCTGTCCAATGACTCTGTACTGGGCCTCTGAGATCACTCCTTTGCCCTGCTGCAACAAGCAACTGTATCATCGTTCTGAGTATGACATTAGAGTTGAATAAAAAGAGACGAGTGCTCTTTTGCCATGGCCCTACTGCCACCCCAACTTGTCTCCATGTCGCGCCTCCTGAGGCAATCGCCTCACTTCGGCTAATGGCAGTGGGCCTCTGCATCCAGCAGTTAAATGCTCTCATCGAAGACTCCTCAATGTATACTTATGTCATGTACACATAATAGCAATGGAACACTGAAACAAAAATGTACGGGATTTTTTTTAAATACATTTTTTAAAAATTGTCATGCACATTTTTGTTTCAATGCTGCATTATAATGATCACCAAATGAACAGTAGACCTCAACAGCGCATAACTTGATATATCAGATATCCCCTAATTAATGCATTTTCTCCAATAAGCTTGGGACTGTAATAAAAATTACTGTTTTAAGTACTTCAGGATTGCATAGTACATTTACAGTAGTAGTACATCACTAGCACTAAATTATTGTGGGGTAAAGCCTTTATGTCTGGAGAGATATCCTTCTACTAGCTTCTAAAGTTTTTGTCTTTGATCCTGTTTAGTCCACTTGTCACAACAAAGTAAGGCTAACATCCTCTCTTTTCATATTTTATGCACTTTTTCTGGACATAGGAATGTTGATCCCCAAATTAACTAGTCAGACAAAGATACAATATAATCCATGTTACCTCTAAGCACTGAAGATGTATTATTGCATTTCACATTCCCAACCAGAACAGACATCCCTTCATCCATCTGTGTCTTTTAACCAGACTATCTAAGAAGAAGCACATTACAAAGTGTGTATTGTATATATACCTCACTCATCATTAAGTCTAATTGTTTTCTTATTTTAGACAAAAGTGAAAAAAAGGCATATTCTAAAAATTCAGAAGATATGCTGTAGGTCACTGTCATGTGGTCTACGAACATCTTTTTGATGTCCTTTAAGATAGTTAGTAGATGGAATATTTAAAGAATCCAAACTTAACTGAAGGCTATATTGTAGATATTTTATAATATCCTTCTTACTTCCAACTTAAAACCTGTATATGCTTTATGTAAACCACATGTCTAAAACTGGCCATATACATGAGAGAATGGCCTACTGTTTTTTCCAACTGCACCGTACATTTAGCCTGGCTGAGTTGGTAAGTTTATTTCGGTGGGGAGAGTGGAATAAGCCACTGACAGATTTTCCTGGCAGCAGCTTATCTTCAGTAATAAAGGATCAGTCATGTTGAAATCCAATATATACCTTCAAAGAAGAGTCAGACGACCTTCATAGATATAAGACAGTTGGCTAAAATTGGTTTGGCGAACAACTGGTTGTTTGTCCCATTTTTATTTCATGTTTATGGCCAGCTTGAAGGGCTTTTCCAGGATTAAAATACTGATAACTAGTGTTGAGTGAATCTAAGTTAAATAAATTGATTTTGATCCGAATTTCAGGAAAAATGGGATTCACAATGATGCCGAATTTACTTGCACTTCGTGGTAACGAATCAATTTTTCCTGAAATGGCAGTAAAGAAAAAATAAACATACTCACCATATCCATTTGCTCGCAGAGAGGCAGTCGTGTCCATCTTGATTTTAAAAAAAAGCGCAAAATCTCTTAGTTAAGGTATGACTCCTGGTACACCCACAGATTAGCTATTTGAAGAGGGCGAATGCTGCAGCCTCCTAACAGTTTACCAAGCACAGCCCCATACGTTTATTGCATCTGTGCTTGATATGATGCTTGAATGAAACTGAACTACATATAGTTCATGAGACCAATGAATGTGATGTCACCGGCCTTGGAAGAACAAAGGAGCCTCTTCAAACTGCTGATTCATAGGGGTTCTAGGAGTCAGACACCCACCAATCAGATACTAATGACCTATTTCTGAGAATGGAAGCAAGGGATCATATAAGACATTCGAAGGGGCTGCACGAATACATCAAGATAGACCTTTAGAGAAGTTAATTCACCACTGTGTCTTCTTCTAGTCAGCAAGCCTTTAAAATATAATATTACAGCTTCAGTACATAATTGGCTAGTTACCCAAAACACAAACTGTGTCCATGTGTTTACTTAACTCATTTAGAAAGCCGTCAATATATTTGTTCAAAAGACCAGGGGGAAAAATGGAGATTAAAAATCTTAAATATTTCTCATTGCCATAAACATGCAAAACATTCTCAGGATAATAAGAAACATGAACACTATTCAGGAAACATCATCTTTTAATTCACAGAGCTCCTACAATGAACTAAGGCAAAGTCTTGCTAGAAGCAATCATTTTTTACTACTATAAATAATAAATGACTTATCAGATGTATTTGGTTGCAGCAGGGAATCTTGTAGTAAATTTTCCTATGCCTGCAAAGAATATTTTAATATTAAATCCAGCTGAATTAAACAAATGGCCAGCTAAAATAGTTATGAATAGAACATTGCATATGATTCACAATGAAAATAAGTGAAGACTAAGACTTGCAATGGGTGTGTTTGATATGGGGACACCATATATATGTGAATTCCTTGCTTTGGTAGAAATGGTGTCTCTCTTTGCCTCTGTATAACTTGGAGAAATGTTGAGGAACAGTACACCTCACACCTCTATAGGAGCCCTATTATGGCACCATACAGAGCTTTAAAGGAAACCTGTCACCTGGATTTTGTGTATAGAGCTGGGGACATGGGCTGCTAGATGGCCGCTAGCACATTCGCAATATCTAGTCCCCATAGCTCTCAGTGCTTTTATTGTGTCAAAAAAATAATTTGATAGATATGAAAATTAGGCTACTTACATTTCCGAAGGCAAGGCATGCCCACTGCGAAGGAGCCCGGCACTGCCCCGCATCCTTCGAATCACCTCTTTGCTCCCCATCGTCATAAAGCTAGAGCACCGTAATCTCGCGATGTGCGAGCTAGCGCATGCGCAATGCCGGCATAGAGTTTTTTCCCTGGGCTGGCATCAGCCTCAGGGAACGAACTGCTCATGCACGAGATTACGGCGCTCTAGCTTAACCACCTCAGCCCCCCTAGCTTAAACACCCTTAATGACCAGACCACTTTTTACAATTCTGCACTACACTATTTTCACTATTTATTGCTCCGTCATACAACTTACCATCCCAATGAATTTTACCTCCTTTTCTTCTCACTTTCTGTTATAAATTTTTCAAATAAAACTACATTTCTATGTAAATTTTTCTCTGAATTTATTGTTCTACATGTCTTTGATAAAAAAAAATGCAATAAGTGTATATTTATTGGTTTGGGTAAAAGTTATAGCGTTTACAAACTATGGTGCAAAAAAGTGAATTTCCGCACTTTGACTTTCTGAGCACCAATCATGTTTCCTGAGGCACTACAATGCCCAGACAGTAGAAACACCCCACAAATGACCCCATTTCGGAAAGTAGACACCCTAAGGTATTCGCTGATGGGCATAGTGAGTTCATGGAAGTTTTTATTTTTTGTCACAAGTGAGCGGAAATGAAATTTATTATTTTTTTTTTACAAAGTCTCATATTCCACTAACTTGTGACAACAATTTTTTGTCACTGCGGTGGGGTGGGCGTGGGTGAACACACGTGTGGGCGACCAATCAGGCCTGATCAGGCAAACACTGCATTTTGGGTGGGTGGTGAACTAAGGTGATACTAATACTGTTATAGATCTGACTGTGATCAGTTCTAATCACTTACAGATAATATAAAAGTACAAATGCTGATTAGCGCTATGCTAATCAGCGAATCACTGACTGCAGTGCGGTGGGCTGGGCGCTAACGGAAGCTAACTACCTACCAAAGTGGCCTAAACTAAACTAAACCTAACAGTCAATACTAGTGAAAAAAAAAAGTGACAGTTTACACTGATCACTTTTTTCCCTTTCACTAGTGATTGACAGGTGATTGAAAGGGTTGATCAAGGGGTTAATTGGGGTGATGGGGGGTGATCTTTGGCTAAGTGTATAGTGTTTGTTGTACTCACTGTTACATGTGCTCTCTGCAGGGTCCAACGAAAAGGACCCAGCAGAGAGCACAGAAGCCATTTAACACATTATATTTATAAATATAATGTGTTAGATGGCTTTTGATTCGATTTTTTAAAAGTCATCAGCCTGCCAGCACTGATCATTGGCTGGCAGGCTGGTGACCAACTCCTTCTAAAACTTTTACCGCCGCTCACTGCGTATGCGCGGCAGCATCCTTTGCGTCAACTCCCGTCGTCTCAAGAGATGACGCACTGATGCGTCCACCCAGAATAACCCGACCACCCGCCGAACGCATCCGTGCGTTAGGCGGTCCTGGAGTGGTTAATTACGTCAGGGAGCAAGAGGAGATTCGGAGGATGCCGGCCTGTGCTGGCTCCTTCACAGTGCCTGGGCTCCGGAAACAGAGAGCGTTGGACACATCTCACAAGCAGGACTCATCAATGGTTAATTTGCATATCTATCAAATAGTTTTTTTTTTACACAATAAAAGCACTGAGAGCTATTGGGACTGTATATTGTGGATGTGCTAGCAGCCATCTAGCAGCTCATGTCCCCAGCTCTTTACACAAAATCCAGGTGACTGGTTCCCTTTAAGATGGCTTTGCACATGAAGCCTCATATTAACATTTCAAGTAGGCTTTTGCTTTAATGAGAACACTCTTTATACAATTTTATATCAGTAATGAATTATCATATTTGGCTGCTACTAATATTTAGTAACCAAAGACAATAAATACCCCAATAAATTGGTAAACAGATAATACACACATTCAAGTAAGATAAGTTACTTAAGGACACCATAGGGAGCCTTGAAGGAGGCCATGTTCTGAGGATTTGTCATGGCCATGTTCACCAACTTGATCATTTTTACATCTGTAACCTCATGTGCTAAAACTTGGATGAACCATTATACAAACTTATACCATATCCTCATTTAATTAATTTGCCACTAATATTATCATGTGGTAGCCATTTTTCCACAAGACTCCTTCCTTCAAACGATTACAGTCCAATCCACCTGCCAAAGCATAGCAAGAGTGTCTGAGAAACATATCTTCACAGTTTTAGAGCTTACTCTCTTTTCTACCATACTTTGAAGTTATTAAGAAAAACATAAACTCAGCCTTGATATCCAGTCATGGCCCCAACAATTCTACATTGTGGTCTTCACACATCGCCTCAGGCTTTTCTGAGACCAGTTCTATTGAATCATGACATCTTATACTTTTCCCTGTTTCTTCTCTAACATACTCAAAAACATAATATAATTCCTGTTTAAACATTATTCCACCATTGATACAGACAAATCATTGCCTGATTGACTGAATCTCAGATTCACTAGTACAAAGAAAGGAATAGTTCACCTATTGTTTTCCCAAAAATTGCTGTAAGTGAATGTGAAACTCGGGATATTGATTTGTCATGGCAGGTGAATTGCAAGGTAATTTACAAATTAGTGACTGGGGGACAATGTAAATCAAGAAAAAAACTTACTTTGCAATGGTTTGTGCATCACAGGAAACAAGACACTTAACCCAACCTATAAAAAACAGCTCTAGTGTAGGCCATTATTTCTCCTCCCACAAACATTACAGACTATATATTGAAGCACCAAACATTCTCCTAGCATCTGCCTTTACAGTATGCTTTTTATAGTTCTAATTTCAAATGGCAGTATGCACTACACTATTTCCGACAGACTTACAATTGTGCATAGTCATCCCAGACTTGTGTGTAGCTGCTTAGCATGCCCAATATTTTAGGCTGTTGTATTCTGTGGTCCTATTTTGTGAGGTGGTGTAAAGTGCCTCTTCGCAGATGAGTTATTGGTGCTGCCTCACCAATTTACAATGCACCAAGATAACTAGCAGGCCACAAAGTTGACAGATTTTTTGGGGGAAGATCTCACTATTCGGTATGCACATCAATGCCAGTCTTTGCTTCAAAATAAGGATTTTTTTTCCTCTGTAAAGGTTTACACAGAAAGAAAGAAAGAATCTATCTACATCAGGATAAGACCCCTTCTGATTAGTGTCTCGGACGTCACATACCGCAGGATAACTACCTGGAAGAGTTTGCTTTGGTACAGGATGTCTTGCTTTATAGAAGTGTTGTAGGCTTTGGTTACACCCCTGCTTCTTTGAAAATGAACGTATACCTGAAAATTTTACGTGACAGGTGGCAGGAGATTGGTGAGACTGGCAACACATGGTTTGATCTGACAAGTTTTCCTTGTGGATCAATAGGCGTCTGTGTTGTTTCTGGTAATGCCCACACCCCTTGCCTCAGGTGTTGCTAATGTGGTCATTTAACCTACCTTATTTATTGTTGCTTTCTCCCACAATGCTGTGTGGTTTATAGCTTCAGTTTCAATTATGGATTGCTGGTGTGTAGATCTCGGCAGAGTTCATGGTGCTTCCATAGCCCCTTTGAAGTTAAGTCTTTCCTTTCCCTTTGTTTGGGTTCTGTGTGTTGCATTTCCCTATTGTTTGTATTAGGCCTGTTCGTCCTTCCTTTTGGAGGAACAGGTAGTCTCGTTCCTGCCATTAGTACCAGGGTGCTATAGGGCTAGATAGGACTCTAAGTATTCCTGCGTATGAACTCGCTTACCTTTGGGGTCTGTTCATACTGGTAGTCAGTCAGGATTTTGGTTAGGGTTTTCACTAGAAGGTGTCCATCTGCCTTCCCTAGTTCTCAGGCCCGATTCCCTGTTTCCCCCTTCCCTCCTATGCTCTGTGTAGTGTTTCCCTCCCACACTGAAGCGTGACATGTAGACAGCATGATCTGTTGCTTGGGAACGATGATTATGGTCTCCACTCCTCTGATCATTTCACCTGATGAACAAGCATTTTACTTGTTCATCTGATGATCTGCAGCACCTTTAGACCGGCAGACTTTCGGGAACAAACGTCCATAGGAACCATAATCAGCCAGAACAATGGCCGTTTAAATCCACCTTTAGAGAACATACAACCTTCTTGACCCTGACTCTTGGCTGTGAGTTCATTGTATTCACATTAAGAGCACATACATAAATAAGTGCTCCTTTTTTTCTATTTATCGTATCTTGTGACAAGATTTAGACAGCTTTTGTAAAGTGTTTCATATAAAAGGATTTTGAATGTTCTCTTTCTAATAACATTGCCTGGCCTCCACTGGGTTTTACAAACTGTGAAAAATATCAACCACCTATCATATTGACAAACATTTAATAAATCTGTTTTATCCTGAGACTGAATATGAGAGCAAAAATTCACAAGGGAAAAAAAGACTGGAATCTAATTAAACTGAAATTGTTTTTTGTTGATGTTGCCCGTCAATTATCAATTCAAGCAATAATGTGCGCATGCAAGGTACTTTAAATATTATATTGTGTATAGAAAATAATATCAAGAAGATAGTTTGGCTTATTTTTTAAGCTAATTGACAATTTTGATGTCTAATCAAATGCAGAAAAGTTATTTAAAGGGGATGTTCTCTTTTATGTCTATTTTTGTTAGAGTAGTACCCATGTCAATAATCTAATAGGAGGGTGTCCTGAAGCTGGGAGCCCTAGGGATCAGCTGTAGTTTGTAAGTGCCATGATGGTGCTCCAGCCTGGTTGCAATGGCTCTATATTTGCATATTATTATATTTCCATGCAAAAATTGCCTTTGATATCTGCTTGACTAATAAGCTATGCAACTTGTATATATCTGTGCTGCTGACCTCACTTCCTGGTTTAAGCAATTGGTCTCTACAGATCTTGCTAGGTATCATTAGCTTGCTAGTGCTTGTAAAAAGCTATTATCCATTTGTCTGCCTGTGTACTGACTGCTGCCTGTATTCTGGTCCCTAATCTTTTGCTGCCAGACTTGACCTGTGCCTCTTTACTGTTTGCCACCTGCCCTGACCTTAGACTTGTTTCACAAATTCACACATACTCTGCCAGCCCTGTTTCCTAACTACATATTTTGCCTATTCCCTCTGTGCCATGCACCAGTGTCTGTGATCCCTGTGGGTCAGTTGCCAACCACATTGAGACTATTCCAAGAGATAGTAGCCTTGTGACTCCACTGCAGCGAAGGCCAGATCCCTATATAGGGATTAAAAGATGAAAACCAGCGGTCTGCCAGAATAACTCCCTTCAGAGCTAGCCCAAAGTAAAGAAAAAGTAAATTAACATTTTTTTTACCAATCTTTAAGTAAGAACTTTTACAGATATTTCATTGTGACCCATTAGCTATGGACCTGACCTCACTGCAGCTCCTCTATAAAGCCTAATACACAAGTGATTTTCTCAGTGATTTCCATCAGTGATTGACCCAAAACCAGGAGTGGAGCATTCACAGACATAAGGTGAATGCTCTGTAATTTCAACTAGCTCCTGGTTTTGGCAAAACACTGACCAAACACTTTTATGTGAATTAGGCCTGAGTTGTCTAAAGAACTTTGCCCACAGACCCAATAGACAACATAAGCAAAGGCAGCTTTTCCCATTTCTTACATAACAAGTGTGTGAAATTCCCAGTATTTATCAAAACTTTACTTCACTCAACATCTATTAATGGCTTTTTAGATAATCTAGGGACAGCAGCAGGACTTTATTGGTTATATAAAACTAAAGTGATTCACTAGTTTGAGAGAGTTGAGAGGACAGGCATTGAATTATTTGTGCAGTACAAAGGAAGTGTTTGAGATTAATAATATGAAGACGATATAAACAAAGATTATCAGAACAGATACTAAATAAATTTAAGGTCTAGAGGTTGCAAGGGTATGGGAACCCAATAATCAAAAATGTAATTAGTGAGTACACTATGTTACTGAGCTACCAGTGAGATCGATTAGCGTTAATCATGCCCGCTTATTTCAGAGAGCACCCTGTAAATCAGAAAGTTGTAATTAATATGGCTTAAAGTAAAAGCTCAGAATCTCTCTGGACTGCTTATTAATCCATTAGATACTTATATTCTAATAAGGGACATAAATTATCTATAGCAACCTCACCGGTCTAAAAAACAAACAAACAAAAAAGCACTTCAATCACCACTGTATATTCTAGGAATCAGAAAATTTGAGTAGACAGGCTATGTGTGTTGATTCCCCTAGCATACAATGTAGCAATTCTCACTACAAAAAAGACATATAAACAGTATAATACAATGATTATAGAGTAATGCATCAACCACAGTGCAGCAATAGCTAAAAATTGTGATTGTAGAGTTGAGTATAGATTATTTTAGATTTTTAGCTCATTCTGTCCGTTTAAAAATTCCTCCAGAAAACTCCTTTAAAGAGGTTTTCTGGTACTTAGATATTGATTAACTATCCTCAGACTAGGTCATCATTATCAAATAATGGATGGCCGATACCATGCATCCACGTTAGTTATCTGCTTTGGGCAGCTGCAGGTGACAGTTTAAGGAAGGCTTTGTTACCTGTTTAGTTTATTGGTGCTGATGTACTGCATTTCAGCTCCTATTCACTTGAACCTTGTGCTTCTGGCTCTGCCTACTGTAGAGTTTCAAGTGCTGGCGGATGCGCAAAATAGCTAATCGCTGGTGATCAGTAGTGATGAGCGGCAGGGGCAATATTCAAATTTGCAATATTTCAAGAATATTTGGGGGAATATTCGTCACAAATTAGCGAATTTAGCGAAACTTGTGACATCACAGCACTATGTCAGTAGCATGTATGTATGGACAGTAGAGATGTCGCAAACATAAAATTTTGCGTTCGCGAGTGGCGAACGCTAATTTCCGCAAATATTCGCGAACGGGCAAACCGGTCGAACCGCCATAGACTTTAAAAGGCAGGTGAATTTTAAAACTCACCGGGACTCTTTCTGGCCACAATAGTGATGGAAAAGTTGTTTCATGAGGACTAACACCTGGACTGTGGCATGCCGGAGGGGGATCCATGGCAAAACTCCCATGAAAAATGACGTAGTTGACGCAGAGTCGGGTTTTAATCTATAAAGGGCATAAATCACCTAACATTCCTAAATTGTTTGGAATAACGTGCTTTAAAACATCCAGTGTGTGTATACGATCAGGTATGATGTTGTATCGATCAGGTACTGTAAGGGTTACGCTCGCTTCATAGTGACAGACCAAACTCTGACAGACCAAACTCCCCGTTTAACGCACTGCAAACAACCGCAAACAGTCCATTTACACAACCACAAACTCCCCATTTGCACAAGGTTGGATACCAAGCTAGCCATGTCCCGTTCCTTGTCGTTACTGACATCATTGAAGGTCTCTTCCTCCACCCAGCCACGTACAAAACCAAGGGTCCCTGAAAGGTGACAACAAGCCCCTGGGATGCCTGCTGTTGTTGGTCTTCCACCTTCTCAAAGCCACCTTCCTCCTCTGACTCCTCTTCTTCAGACTCCACTCTCTGCGTTGCCGCAGGTCCAGCAATCGACGACGACAAGGCTGTTTCTGGTGGTGATGGTGACCACAACTCTTCTTCTTTATGCTCATCTATGGCTTGATCCAGCACTCTTCACAGGGCACGCTCCAGAAAAAACGCATATGGGATGAGGTCAATGTTGGCTTGGGTTTGACTGACCAGGTTTGTCACCTCCGCAAAAGGACGCATGAGCCTACAGCCATTGTGCATGAGCGTTTAGTAACGTGGCCAAAAAACACCGAGCTCTGCAGAGGCTGTCCACTTTTTTCAAATTTAAAAAATCTGTACTTACCAGTTTAATCTCTGTTTTGTCCCCTATCAGGGGCCGGTGTATGGAATAGATTTTAGGAACCAGGAGATGGAAAAAGATGGTTGGTCGGTCCTCTTACTTCCAATTTGGGGCACTGCGCGTGCGCCGCGCAATGTACTGTTCCACCAATACAAATAGTGTGAACTACTGTTCCACCAATACAAATAGTGTGAACTACTATTCTTACCGTTTTAATCTTTGTTAAGTACCCTATCAGGGGACGTGTATTGAATTGAATCCTTGCATGGGGAGATAGAGAAAACAGTTTGCTCTGTTCACTTCCTTCTTTTGGGCACTTGCAATGGAATTTGCCACCAATGGAACTAGTGTTAACTAAGTACTATTCCTATCAGTTTAATCTCTGTTTTGTCCCTTATCAGGGCCAGGACCAGTGTAGTGAATAGATTTTTGGAACCGGGAGATGGAAAAAGACCCATGCTTGGTCTGCTTCGTTTGCATTTTAGGTCACTGCGCGTGCGCCGTGCAATGTACTGTGCCACCCTATAAGTGTTGGGCAGTGGGCAAAGTACAGTCTGTGGTCCTGACACACAATGGCAGGCAACTGCAATTATATTAAAGGGTAAAAATTAAATGACTTTTTTTATCTGCAAGGTACTGTGCCACACTATATGAGTGGTGGGCAGTGGGCACAGTACAGTCTGTGGGCCTGACACTCACTGGCAGGCAACTACAATTATATTAAAGGGTAAAAATTAAATGACTGTTTTATCTGCAAGGTACTTGTTCACCCTATATGAGTGGTGGGCAGTGGGCACAGTACAGTCTGTGGGCCTGACACACACTGGCAGGAAACTGCAATTATATTAAATGGTAAAAATTAAATGACTTTTTTATCTGCAAGGTACTGTGCCACCCGATATGAGTGGTGGGCACTGGCAGTGGGCACAGTACAGTCTGTGGGCCTGACACACAGTGCAGGCAACTGCAATTATATTAAAGGGTAAAAATGAAATTACTTTTATCTGCAAGGTACTGTGCCATCCTATATGAGTGGTGGGCAGTGGGCACAGTACAGTGAGTGGGCCTGACACACACTGGCAGGCAACTGCAATTATATTAAAGGGTAAAAATTCAATGACTTTTTTATCTGCAAGGTACTGTGCCACCCTATATGAGTGGTGTGCACACAGTACAGTCTGTGGGCCTGTGGCCTCTCACACACTGGCAGGCAACTGCAATATTTATATAAAATAAAAATAAATAAAAGCAGACTGATGTACCAGCCCTAAAAAGGGCTTTTTGGGGTGCTGTCAGGACGCTGTCCTTATAGCAGATGAGTCTTTGAGGACTGGAGTGGACACAGAACACTGGTCTAGCTAACGCTTTCCCTATTAATTCAGCAGCACTCTCACTGCTCTAACTAACACTGCAGATTTAGAATGAATCTAAGATGGATGCTGTCCTTGCTTTTTGATAGGAGGTGGGAGGGTCTGGGAGGGAGGGTATGCTGATTGGTTGGAATCTGTCTGCTGACTGTGAGGTACAGGGTCAAAGTTTGCTCAATGATGGCGTATAGGGGGTGCACCGAACATTGCATATGTTCGCCTGCCGCAGCGAATGCGAACATGCGATGCTCGCTGGCGAATAGTTCGGGACATCTCGAATAGACAGCTACACTATATCACAATCTAACCTACACTGACTATCTCCCACTAACTATCTGTATTACATATATAAGCTAACTAACTAACTATTTAATGTAATGTGAAAGCAAAGCACAGAGCACAGCAATGACACTGCTGTGTCTCTCAGAACTGCAAAAAACTTCAAAAAAATGGCTGCTGAGGAGGTTCTTTTAAGGGGTAGGCAACTTTCCTATTGGTTGCTAGGGATGTTGCTAAGCTCAGACAAAGACATTGCAGTCTTCTCATTGGCCCACAAGCAAGAAGCAGAAGAATACGAATATATAGCACTATATTCTATTTCTTCTCGAATGATCAAAGTGGCAATATTCATGATAAAAATTAGCGATTCGAATATTCGAACCCAACACTAGTGATCAGACCTCCACTGATCCGATAGGCCATTAATATCAAAATATTAAAAACTCCTTTAAAGGGGTTATCTGGGTATACATTTTTACCTTCCCCTGTGCTTTCCCTGCCAGGCCATGCAACTTACAAATGTACTTGCATTACTTTTTATTGCTCACTCTGGAGATCGGAAGGAGGTGTAGGCTGTATTTCCTCTGACTTCTGGACCAGGCCTCCCATGATCCTCTCTGTCAGAATCCCCGCCTGAATGGTCATGATGTCAGACCCATGTGAGTTTGGAATTTTCTGGCTGATGCTCACAATCTATAAGCAGATTAGCTGGAGGCCACTGCTTGCCATATCGAAGCTGTGCAGGAGAAAACATTAGCATCAATATGATGGAGGGTGGAGTTTTCAGCTCAGGGAAGGGTGCAATAGGAGTTTACATTTCAGGCTGATCTATGTTGTAGCTGCTGCTTATCTACGCTCACAAACTGGAAGTTCTGGGTGAAAATTATAGAGTGCCATGCGACTGAAGTAAAGACTTTGTAGAAGACTAGATGAGATTTACCCATTTAAATGACATTTTTAGCATCCCGTACAGCCACTTTAAGGAGGGATACTAGTCAAATATGTTAAAAATGCTGTACAACGAGGATGAAGCAAGCATCCACACTATGTACAGATGTGACTCTTGGACTATGCAGGACCTCAGTGCTGCAAGTCAACATCTAGAACCACTGGGCCACCATGCTGACGTGTACGTGATGCAGTTTGGCTGCCTGTTGATCAGTGTATACTATTGGCACTTGTATTGCTTACTCCATGTTGTCTGATGATATATGCAATTGACACATTTCTCATAAAGCCTGAGACATTTTAATACATAAATGTCAGACATATGATTATTGACAGTGGCACCAGAATATGTTTCTGTGGTAATATTGATATATCTTCTCTGGTATATTTCAGAAGCTTCGATTACTCATTATGAAATGATTTATATAACCAATATAACATGAACATGTCTGGTTTAAACGTCTTCATGTTGGTATGCTTTTTGATGCATCTTGTGTTGTTAGCTGTGTTCAATCTCCTACAAACAGTTCTGGCACACACAGTGTTAAACATGTTGCTTTCATTAGAGAGGGTCCAGCATGCATGGCTGTATTAAACTTTAAGACTGCTGTGATATACTTCCATTCCCTGCAGCTGTTCTCCTGCATTTTATGAGGGGATTTAGGAATAGGCTAGCTCAAGCAGTTGGTCTAGACAGTGTTGATTTTGTTCTGATGAAATCTGAGAGCTCATCTTTCAGCCTATCTTTTTCTATTTGTGAAAGCTACCAGCATGGTTCATTTTGGGGCAAATGTTTTCTAGTCAGGCACGGTTTTGTGGGACTCAAGATTTGTAGATGACTTTATGATTTTCATTTCCTATGAAGTGGTTTCACGGTGAAAACTTTTTATGGCCTTTTTTCATGTTTGCTAGTTTGGGGACTGGGAGAAAATCAAGCTTCACAATATCATCAGTGCTTTTCTTTAGAGGTAATCAGTAGTATATCAGCGCATGTCTTACATCTGGAATCTGTAACGTCTGTTTAAAGAAACAGTCGTCCTATACACAATGCAGCAATGAAACTGAGAGATTGAAAGAACACTTCACCGCCTTGTGATCCTTTATCCTAAGAAATAGTATGATCAGATTAACGGGATGTTTCTGTGATGGGAAACTACAACTATTTTCCCTGTCAGAAATAAAGATTAAAACTAAACGTAATCCATTTGATCGGGGGATTAGAAACATTAAGAGGGACATTTATCAAGACAGTTTCACTAGTTTTCAAGTGATGTTACGTGTGACTTTTTCTGCAAAATCTTCCTAATTTTTGTGAGCTACTCCACTTTGAAAAGTTGCATGAAAAGTAGGGCTGTTTCGACAGGCACATTTTTGATGTGCAACATTTGTAAAAGTCATACAACATACTTCTACCAGTCACACAAAATGCCAGGTAACCCCTTGGCCTACTATAATTTACAAAGGTGCAGCTAACTTACTCATGCGTCGACTGTAAAACCAGAGCTCTCCAATTCATAAATTTGGAGCAACACCAGGAAAAAAGTAACTTAAAACTACATTAAATGATACACATGATAAATTACTCCCTAAATGTGTACAAGAAAAAAAAAAAGTAGTCTGTGACCAAGATGCCACCACCAGGGACATTGGTTATTGGTTCTACCAAATCACTGAACACATCAAACCTTTTTCTTAAGAGTTAGATTATTAGAGTTGTCTATGTGTAATAAATAATACAAAACAGATAAATGAGAAGACGCCTTGTTGTGATCCACATTAGCCGCAATGATAAAGAGGACGTCCAGTGATTGGAATAACATGGGTGATCTTTATTAAAGGGGTTTTCTGAGTGTTTTATACTGATGACTTATCCTGAAGATAGATCATGGGGGTCTGATTCATGGCACCCCCACCAATCAACTGCTTGAAGAGGCTGCGGTACTCAAGTAAGACTACTTTCACACTAGCGGCGGCCTTCTCCAGCAGTCTGATCTGTGCTACCGCTAGTGCACCGTGCCGCCGGAAGTCCAGCTGCAGCACTGCAAACGTGCCGAGAGGTGGCCGGAATAAAACTACAACATGAGAAGGCTGCCATTAGTGTGAAACTAGCCTTAGCACCACAGCCTCCTCGCAGCTTACCCTAGGCCAATGATGTCACGTTCATGTCTCACGTAGGCTAGTTTTAGCTCAGTCCTCTCCAAATGAATGGGGTTGAGCTGTGATACAAAGCACAGCTAATATGCAATAGATGGCGCTGTGCTTGGTAACCTGTAAGGGGCTCGGGTGGTGAACGCTTACTGATCAGATACTGATGAGCTATCCTGAGGATGGGTCATCAGTAAAAAAAAAATCAGAAAACCCTTTTTAGACTGGTGTTTCATAGGTTAGTTGTAATAGGAGATGCACTGGAGTAAGGCCTCTTAATAAATTTGGCTCATCTTCTCGTGTAGAAATGTGCTATAATAATAATTATAAAAAAATATAGCAGCAATTGAGTCAACAATTAAAACAAGAGGAATGAGGGCCTTGCTCACAAGAGCTTGCAATCTATAAAGTATGCACTATAGTTCCTGGTGGAAACTATAGTAAGTATGTTTGCCTATAAGAGGCCCTGTACCTCGTTCTAGGCCCTGTACACTCTTTTGAAAAGTAGTAAGAGAAAAATCACAAAAGGTCACACATTTTTGCACAAAATATGGTGTGTGCAAAACATGGTGACTTTTGTACACCAGAAAAAGTTGTGAGCTGCTAGTGTTTTACTTCTTGCCCTAAGAGCCCATCACAGCCATGCCTACTAATGGCATGGCTGTGATTGGCCAAGTGCAGCATGTTACCCAGCCTCTATTTAAGCTGGAGTCACGTAGCGCCGCATGTCACACTGCTCTGATTAGTGTAGGGAGAGGACGCAGCTTCTGTGAGGGCGAGATTAGGCAGGGAAAAGTCAGCAACAGCACCTAATGAACTGATCGATCTACAGCTGTGAATGATTGAACTTCTGCTAGTTACTTGCTCACTGGTTTTTAGGCTGCACAGAGTGTTTTTCTGACACTTATTTTCTGGGGTGATCGGCGGCCATTTTGTGACTTGTGGTGCACCAGAACAAGCTGCCACCAAGTTCATCAATCCATAAATACTAGTTTATTTTTTTGCTATATCCTACATCAGGGGCTTGGCTGTGCTAATTGTCACCCCTAGAAACTCAGGATAGCAATTTCTATATTTTATTAAGGGGTTAAATACAATTGCCCAAATACCAATCCCCTAAATCTGGTGTTCCAGCTTTGGCTAGCCAAGTATAATACTGTCTGCTGTCTGGCAAAGGATAGATTATTTTCTGTGGTGAAATTCAATTGCCAAAATAGCAATACCATAAATCAGTGGTTTGAGCTGTGGCTGGCCAAGTTTCATAGTGTCCGCAAAAACATATATTTTGTTCTGGGGTGAAATTCAATTGCCAAAATAGCAATACCCTGAATCTGGTGTCACAGCTGTTGCAGGCCAAGTTTCATAGTGTCCGCAAAAACATATATTTTGTTCTCGGGTGAAATTCAATTGCCAAAATAGCAATACCCGGAATCTGGTGTCCCAGCTGTTGCAGGCCAAGTTTCATAGTGTCCGCAAAAACATATATTTTGTTCTGGGGTGAAATTCAATTGCCAAAATAGCAATATCATAAATCAGTAGGTTTCAGCTGTGGCTGGCCAAGTTTCATAGTGTCCGCAAAAACATATATTTTGTTGTGGGGTGAAATTCAATTGCCAAAATAGCAATACCATAAATCAGTGGTTTCAGCTGTAGCTGGCCAAGATTCATAGTGTCCGCAAAAACATATATTTTGTTGTGGGGTGAAATTCAATTGCCAAAATAGCAATACCCTGAATCTGGTGTCCCAGCTGTTGCAGGCCAAGTTTCATAGTGTCCGCTAAAACATATATTTTGTTCTGGGGTGAAATTCAATTGCCAAAATAGCAATACCCTGAATCTGGTGTCCCAGCTGTTGCAGGCCAAGTTTCATAGTGTCCGCAAAAACATATATTTTGTTCTGGGGTGAAATTCAATTGCCAAAATAGCAATATCATAAATCAGTAGGTTTCAGCTGTGGCTGGCCAAGTTTCATAGTGTCCGCAAAAACATATATTTTGTTCTGGGGTGAAATTCAATTGCCAAAATAGCAATATCATAAATCAGTGGTTTCAGCTGTAGCTGGCCAAGTTTCATAGTGTCCGCAAAAACATATATTTTGTTGTGGGGTGAAATTCAATTGCCAAAATAGCAATACCCTGAATCTGGTGTCCCAGCTGTTGCAGGCCAAGTTTCATAGTGTCCGCAAAAACATATATTTTGTTCTGGGGTGAAATTTAATAGCCAAAATAGCAATACCATAAATCAGTGGTTTCAGCTATGGCTGGCAAAGTATAATAGTGTCCGCCAAAACATATTTTGTTCTTGGGTGAAATTCAATTGCCAAAATAGCAATACCATAAATCAGTGGTTTCAGCTGTGGCTGGCCAAGTTTCATAGTGTCCGCAAAAACATTTATTTTGTTGTGGGGTGAAATTTAATTGCCAAAATAGCAATACCATAAATCAGTGGTTTCAGCTGTAGCTGGCCAAGATTCATAGTGTCCGCAAAAACATATATTTTGTTGTGGGGTGAAATTCAATTGCCAAAATAGCAATACCCTGAATCTGGTGTCCCAACTGTTGCAGGCCAAGTTTCATAGTGTCCGCAAAAACATATATTTTGTTCTGGGGTGAAATTCAATTGCCAAAATAGCAATACCCTGAATCTGGTGTCCCAGCTGTTGCAGGCCAAGTTTCATAGTGTCCGCAAAAACATATATTTTGTTCTGGGGTGAAATTTAATAGCCAAAATAGCAATACCATAAATCAGTGGTTTCAGCTGTGGCTGGCCAAGTTTCATAGTGTCCGCAAAAACATATATTTTGTTGTGGGGTGAAATTCAATTGCCAAAATAGCAATACCATAAATCAGTGGTTTCAGCTGTAGCTGGCCAAGATTCATAGTGTCCGCAAAAACATATATTTTGTTGTGGGGTGAAATTCAATTGCCAAAATAGCAATACCCTGAATCTGGTGTCCCAGCTGTTGCAGGCCAAGTTTCATAGTGTCCGCAAAAACATATATTTTGTTCTGGGGTGAAATTTAATAGCCAAAATAGCAATACCATAAATCAGTGGTTTCAGCTGTGGCTGGCCAAGTTTCATAGTGTCCGCAAAAACATATATTTTGTTGTGGGGTGAAATTCAATTGCCAAAATAGCAATACCATAAATCAGTGGTTTCAGCTGTAGCTGGCCAAGATTCATAGTGTCCGCAAAAACATATATTTTGTTGTGGGGTGAAATTCAATTGCCAAAATAGCAATACTATGAATCTGGTGTCACAGCTGTTGCAGGCCAAGTTTCATAGTGTCCGCAAAAACATATATTTTGTTCTGGGGTGAAATTCAATTGCCAAAATAGCAATACCATAAATCAGTGGTTTCAGCTGTGGCTGGCAAAGTATAATAGTGTCCGCCAAACCATATTTTGTTCTTGGGTGAAATTCAATTGCCAAAATAGCAATACCCTGAATCTGGTGTTCCAGCTGTTGCAGGCCTTGTTTAAATCTGTCCGTAACAGGGTATATTTTGTTCTGGGGTTAAATTCAATTGCCAAAATAGCAATACCATAAATCATTGGTTTCAGCTGTGGCTGGCCAAGTTTCATAGTGTCCGCAAAAACATATATTTTGTTCTGGGGTGAAATTAAATTGCCAAAATAGCAATACCCTGATTCTGGTGTTCGAGCTGTTGCAGGCCAATTGTAAATCTGTCTATGAAAGGTTACCTTTCATCCAGGGCCTAAATACTAGCCCTAAAAGAGATATTTCCATAAATCAGTGGTTACTGCTGAGCCTGGATTAGTGTAATACGCTACATAAATAAATAGGCAGATAGTGTTAGGTGCCTGTAAAAAAAGGCCTGAATTTGAAATCAATACATTGGGCCAAATATTTTTTTTCTTGTTGTGGTGCTTGGTGAATGGTAACAATGAGGAAAACATCTAGTGAGGGACGCAGACACGGTCGTGGTGGTGTTAGTGTACCCTCTGGTGCTGGGAGAGGACGTGGCCATTCTGCCACAGCCACACGTCCTAGTGAACCAACTACCTCAGGTTCCAGTAGCCGCCAAAATTTACAGCGATATTTGGTGGGGCCCAATGCCGTTCTAAGGATGGTAAGGCCTGAGCAGGTACAGGTGCTAGTCAATTGGGTGGCTGACAGTGGATCCAGCACGTTCACAACATTATATCCCACCCAGTCTTCCGCAGAAAGCGCACAGGTGGCACCTGAAAACCAAGCCTATCAGTCTGTCACATCACCCCCATGCATATCAGTGAAACTGTCTGAGCCTCAAGTTATGCAGCAGTCTCTTATGCTGTTTGAAGACTCTGCTGGCAGGGTTTCCCAAGGGTATCCACCTAGCCCTTCCCCAGTGGTGGAAGACATAGAATGCACTGATGCACAACCACTGATGTTTCCTGATGATGAGGACATGGGAATACCACCTCATCGGAGTCGGCACGTCTCTGATGATGACGAAACACAAGTGCCAACTGCTGCGTTTTTCTGCAGTGTGCAGATCGAACAGGATGTCAGGGAGGAAGACTGCGTGGAAGACGATGCAGGGGACGATGAGGTCCTAGACCCCACATGGAATGAAGGTCGTGCCACAGACTTTCATAGTTCAGAGGAAAAGGCAGTGGTGAGACCGAGCCAACAGCGTAGCAAAAGAGGGAGCAGGGGGCAAAAGCAGACCAGACGCCGCCAAGAGAGTTCGCCTGCTACTGGCCACCGCCACCAGGAACCGAGCACCCCAAAGGCAGCTTCAAGGAGTTCCCTGGCATGGCACTTCTTTAAACAATGTGCTGACGACAAGACCCGAAGCGAGGCATTAACATTCTGAACCTAAGCACAACCTGCATGACCAGGCATCTACATGCAAAGCATGAACTGCAGTGGAGTAAACACCTTAAAAGCAAGGAACTCACTCAGGCTCCCTCTGCTCCCTCTTCTGCTGCTGCCTCGGCCTCTTCCTCTGCCTCGGGAGGAACGTTGGCACCTGCCGCCCACCAAACAGAGGATGTGCCACCGACACCACCACCTGGGTCACCAAGCATCTCCACCATGTCACACGGCAGCGTTCAGCTCTCCATCTCACAAACCTTGGAGAGAAAGCGTAAATTCCCAACTAGCCACCCTCGAGCCCCGGGCCTGAATGGCAGCATTTCTAAACTACTGGCCTTTGAAATGCTGTCATTCAGGCTGGTGGACACAGACAGCTTCAAACAGCTGATGTCCATGGCTGTCCCACAGTATGTTGTTCCCAGCCGCCACTACTTCTCCAAGACAGCCGTGCCTTCCCTGCACAACCCAGTATCCGATAAAATCAAGTGTGCACTGCACAACGCCATCTGTGGCAAGGTCCACCTAACCACAGATACGTGGACCAGTAAGCACGGCCAGGGACCCTATATCTCCCTAACTGCACACTAGGTAAATGTAGTGGCGGCTGGGCCTCAGGCGGAGAGTTCCTTGGCGCACGTCCTTCCGCCACCAAGGATCGCAGGGCATCATTCTTTGCCTCCTGTAGCCTCCTACTCGACTTCCTCCTCCTCTGCTTCCACCAGCTCATCCAGTCAGCCACACACCTTCACCACCAACTTCAGCACAGCCCGGGGTAAAACGTCAGCAGGCCATTCTGAAACTCATATGTTTGGGGGACAGGCCCCACACTGCGCAGGAGTCGTGGCGGGGTATTGAACAACAGACCGACCAGTGGTTGCTGCCGGTGGGCCTCAAGCCCGGCCTGGTGGTGTGCGATAATGGGCGAAATCTCGTCGCAGCTCTGGGACTAGCCGGTTTGACGCACATCCCTTACCTGGCGCATGTGCTGAATTTGGTGGTGCAGAAGTTCATTCACAACTACACCGACATGTCAGAGCTGCTGCATAAAGTGAGGGCCGTCTGTGCACGCTTCCGGCGTTCACATCCTGCCGCTGCTTGCCTGTCTGCGCTACAGCGGAACTTCGGCCTTCCCGCTCACCGCCTCATATGCGATGTGCCCACCAGGTGGAACTCCACCTTGCACATGCTGAAGAGACTGTGCGAGCAGCAGCAGGCTATAGTGGAGTTTCAACTTCTATGTCTCCTTGAGAAAACGCTTAGGGCGATGATGGAAGAGGAGGTGGCCCAGGAGGAGGAGGAGGATGAGGGGTCATTTTTAGCACTTTCAGGCCAGTCTCTTAGAAGTGGCTCAGAGGGAGGTTTTTTGCAACAGCAGAGGCCAGGTACAAATGTGGCCAGCCAGGGCCCACTACTGGAGGACGAGGAGGATGAGGAGGAGGTGGAGGAGGATGAGGATGAAGCAGGTTTACAGCGGGGTGGCACCCGACACAGCTCAGGCCCATCACTGGTGCGTGGCTGGGGGGATACGGAGGACCATGACGATATGCCTCCCACAGAGGACAGCTTGTCCTTACCTCTGGGGAGCCTGGCACACATGAGCGACTACATGCTGCAGTGCCTGCGCAATGACAGCAGAGTTGCCCAAATTTTAACGTTTGCGGACTACTGGGTTGCTACCCTGCTGGATCCCCGGTACAAAGACAATGTGCCCACCTTACTTCCTGCACTGGAGCGTGATTGGAAGATGCGCGAGTACAAGTGCACGCTGGTAGAGGCGCTCCTGAGAGCATTCCCAAATGTCACAGGGAACAGGTGGAAGCCCAAGGCGAAGGCAGAGGAGGAGCAAGAGGTCGCCAATGCAGCTGTGTCACGGCCAGCTCCTCTGAGGGCAGGGTTAGCATGGCAGAAATGTGGAACAGTTTTGTCTCCACGCCACAGCTAACTGCACCACCACCTGAAACGGAACGTGTTAGCAGGAGGCAGCATTTCACTAACATGGTTTAACAGTACGTCTGCACACCCCTCCACGTACTGACTGATGGTTCGGCCCCATTCAACTTCTGGGTCTCCAAATTGTCCACGTGGCCAGAGTTAGCATTTTATGCCTTGGAAGTGCTGGCCTGCCCAGCGGCCAGCGTTTTGTCTAAACGTGTATTCAGCATGGCAGGGGGCAGGATTCCTTGCTGTGGGTTCTCTCTCCTCTGTCTGGGTGCTGGGTCGAAAATAACTGAAAGTGGCCTTCTCCAGTGGTGGGTGATATGACGTATGATTCCTTGCTGTGGGACCTCTCTCCTCTGTCTGGGTGCTGGGTCCGAAATAACTGAAAGTGGCCTTCTCTAGTGGTGGGTGAACTGACGCATGATTCCTTGCTGTGGGGACCTCTCTTCTTTATCTGGGTGCTGGGCCAAAATAACTGAAAGTGGCCTTCTCCAGTGGTGGGTTATATGACGCATGATTCCTGGCTGTGGGACCTCTCTCCTCTGTCTGGGTGCTGAGTCCGAAATAACTGAAAGTGGCCTTCTTCAGTGGTGGGTGATATGACGCATGATTCCTTTCTGTGGGACCTCTCTCCTCTGTCTGGGTGGTGGGGCCAAAATAACTGAAAGTGGCCTTCTCCAGTGGTGGGTAATATGACTCATGATTCCTTGCTGTGGGACCTCTCTCCTCTGTCTGGGTGCTGGGGCCAAAATAACTGAAAGTGGCCTTCTCCAGTGTTGGGTGATATGACGCATGATTCCTTGCTGTGGGACCTCTCTCCACTTGATATTGGTTAAATTTTATTTATTTTATTTTATTTTAATTCATTTCCCTATCCACATTTGTTTGCAGGGGATTTACCTACATTTTGCTGCCTTTGGCAGCCCTCTAGCCCGTTCCTGGACTATTTTACAGCCTATTTAGTGCATAAAAGTTCGGGTCCCCATTGACTTCAATGGGGTTCGGGTTCGGGATAAAGTTCGGGTCGAGTTCGGATCCCGAACCCGAACATTTTCGGGAAGTTCGGCCGAACTTCCCGAACCCGAACTTCCAGGTGTTCCCTCATCTCTAGTGACGTGTAATGAAGCCACCCCAGGTGCAAGCATTGTGATCACTGCACTGTGCGCAGCCAGTACCGTCTATACCATACCGACTGTATGTGCTGCTGTTTGCGCAAACTATGCTGATAGTTTAAAGTGCCCTAGGCTGCCGTTAGCTTGCCTGGGCGGCTGCCAGACAGTTTCTGTTGCGTGGGGGACAGGGTGAACAGCTATTTACTTTTTTGAAAGTGGCATGCCTAAGGTATTTGGCCCCTGTGGCAGATCCTTTCTCTGGCACACTCACCCACCACCAATGCAAAGAAAAAAAAAAAGGTTTTACATTTACATGTCCCCTGTGGCTCCCACACAGTAAAATGACCCCTAGTGGCCCCCCATACAGTATAATAATTCTCAGTGCCCCCACAAAGTATAGTGACCCCCCAGTGCCCCCATACAATATAATGACCACAGTGACCCCATACACTATAATAACTTCCATGTTGTCCCTCACACAGTATATTGACCCCCCAGTGGCTCCTTCTCATAACTATCATTGCTGGGGAACAGGGGAGTCGGTGGTCCTTTCATTCACTAACCACAGCTCATCTCCTTGCACTCCTTCTCTCCTCCTGCCCAACACAGCAGCCCGGCCCAGCAGTGACATCATGACATGAGTCCCACTGCTGTGCCGGGCCTGGAGGAGAGAAAGAGCAGGGACAAGCTACAGGTAGTGAATAAAAGGACCGCTGGCTCCCCTGTGCTCAAGCAATGAGTGCTTCCATAGCCACCAGACCACCATCCCCCCGACCCCCTTTGGCATGTCACTGTGCAGCGGGCTCCCCAAAGGCCCTGGGCCCCGAGCCTTGCTCGCATATACCTGTTGCTGACGCTGACCCTGATGTTTACATGGACCAATTTTATTGGGAACCAACCATTTGTTCCCAATAATTGTCGGATCATCAGAGGAGTAGAGAGCTACATACATTTACATGTGGTAGTCATCTCCTCTGTAGGAGGATGAGCAATCACTACAATTATCACTGTTCGACATTCAAAATCATTGTTTCTGGGGTAGCAGAATGGAAAAACATGATTTCCTGATCAGTAAGCCTTTGCTAGTTCATTGGGTTATTGTTGACCACTTTACATAGGACAATTATCAGAAATTAGTGATTCTACAATTATCAGTCCATGTAAAAGGACCTTTACAAATGTTAAAGCATTCATGTTCTAGCCTATAAACACCTCATCAATTCTCACACTTATTGTAAGGGAAAAATTCTAGGTACTCCCCCACTAGTACCTTCCTCCATATTGCTGTTACCAAAGAGCTCCACTTAACAGCACTACTTAGTGTGGGGGAGTTATTAAACTGGTGTAAAGAAGAACTTATATGCCCAATCAGATTCCACTTTTTATTTATCACAGCTCCTTTGGAAAATGAAAGGTGGAATCTGAATGGTTAACTTGCTATGGGCAACTAATCCAGTTCTACTTTACACCAGTTTGATAAATCTCCTCCAGTGTGTGAGGCATGGTCATTGTTACACAGATTTAGCCCTGTTTTCCTCTTTTTCTGCCTCAAGAACATTAACAGTGGCACAGCACTCATACTGATGACAGGAATAAGAAGTGAGGTGGGAAGAAGGTGGAAAATCCAGGGAACATGCTGATACGATTAGACAGTCATGTAATTAGAGAAAGGAGACTGGGAAACCAAACTATAGCCCCATGAGATATCAAGTTTGACCCATACTTCCTGATTTTGATAGAGAAGCTATTAAAATGTATGCATAAAAAAACTTGCGTAACTTTGAAGAAAAAGGCATCACACATTTACCATACATATGGATTCTGAAGCAATGTACATTTTTTTAGCTTTTTGGAGCTTTACCATATACCGTAGGTTTACAGTTGTAAAACATCTGAAATGCTCCCTTTATATATTTATGAATCATGATTTCTTATAAACCATTATTAAATTCATGCTGTAGTTCTGGAATGAATTTCTCTCTAGTGACTGTGAACTAAGATTCTTCCTAAACATATAGTAGGTAATTTAACAAGTAAAGGGGTCTTAGTTCAAGGCAAAAAATATGAGGTAAGCAATAATGAGGTTTGTCACTTCTGCTTTCAACAAGTGATTACCAGATAATCAAATCAATTCACATTGCTGATTTTTAGTTACTGAAATCCAGTAGTCCCTCAATATACAATGGCCTCAGGATTCATTATCTTCAACATACAATGATCTTTCCTGGGCCATCATATGTTGAAACTAGATTCAACATACAATGCCCAGACTCAGATCCAACCAATCAATATGATCATTTCACTGTTAAAACACTTGTATATTAGCTGTCTAGTTGTTCCTCTTTAGAGTATAGTGTGGTCCTATATGTCCTGTACTGCCCCCTGCTCACGATGAGCTGCTCATTTGGATGTCAGGTGAGGGTGGCTCCATGATATTTTTCTGGTACACTACAGTATGTGCTATACATGACCCTGAAGAAGCTCCTGTACATTTTCCATCATCTATTCTTGTCTGTATAAGGACTTGTTTTTTTCTGTCTTTGTTATCTGCTTATTTTCTCTAAATCTTAATTTTCTCCTATCTTGGGATTTTGGAATCATCACTAGTTTTCCATAGAGATATGGTTTCACTATAAAATGGTTTTCCAGGAACCAATTAGTATTGTAACTTGAGGGACCACTGCAATCACAAGTAGGGCTCATGCACATACTGTAATCACATTACAGCTCCTCAAAACCTCAGGTTTGTATGAAGCTTAAGTATCACACCCAAAGAAGTACATTGTACCTATGTATACAGAGGTGCCATATCAAAAGTAATTTGGTAAAACAGTAGTTGACACTATGGATTGTCCACAACTCTCCATGTGAAAGCCTCCATTTCACCTTTGTGCTTTCATACACTTTAGAGAACAGTTGACTGATCATTCCCCATACATATGCACACTTAGCTCCCTGAGGGTTGGAGGAATGCACTGCCAAACCAATTAAGTGATGACTTATCTCAACCTAAACAAAGTGGAAAACTATTGAGGGAAAGTCAAATTCATTAGATGGTCCCACTGTATTTGTCCAGTTCAGCAAACATTCAACTAATGTGTATGGCCAGACTCACTGCTGCCTACACTGGATGCTGTGTCAATGAAGAAAAAACTAATTCAACAGGATATAGTGGATATATGCATGAATTAGCAAATGTATAATAGTTATATGGCTGTAACTTTGCTCATGTGGTACCTTGCTCCAAAAAAAAAAGTACATGTACTGCATCAAGTGCCAACTCTGTGTCAAATTTGTTAAATGCTGTTTGTTAAATTGCCGCATCTCTACAGCTAACACTTTTGTCTTGAAATCCCACTCACAGTTTCTGTACTCAACCCCATAATTAAGTCAGTTTGTGACTTTTTTTTTTGCTATTTTTTAAAAAGTTGCAGTGATAAATTTGGAGTGAGCATAGCTAATAGATGAGCAATTTTTTTAAATTAGATTCTGATCTGATTTAGGTGAATTGACCATCCGAAAATGGGTCCAAATAAATTTCCCCATCTCCCTCTACCTCTTCCTCTCTCTCTGTCTCTCTTCTTCTAATTCAAATAAAATTCAGATTTGTTAATATCAGATCTTTTTAAAAAAATTGGGTTGAAATTCCACATTTTACAATGGATTCACTCATCTCTAATAGCTTAAATACGCTAATTAAAAAGCCCTACTTTGTAACTTTTAAAGCCAGAATTCAGGAGTTCGGGGCTTGATAAATTCCCCTATATGTATACATGCACATATTTTTATTGGTCTAATACATCTAATTGTAGTCTTGATTAAATATGAAATATGTCATATTTGTGCATTTATACGGTTACTATGCCAGAACTAGGCTTTCCTTTTCTAGGGCAAAGCTGAAATTGCCGTAGCCCTGCAACTAATACCCTAACAAAAGTATTGTGGCTTGTTGTTGCCCCCCCTACCACCCAACACCAAGGGCACTTGCCCTGATAGCTCCCTGAAGGAATTACCATGTAGATGCAGACCTGGTCTTCCTGATTACAGACTTTAAACCATTTGTGAAGCCTGATCCTGTAGTAATATCCCCATCTGTCCCTTCTTCTTACAAAACTACCATTTGTAAAAGACAATGACTGAGCACATCACAGTGTAATGGCAGAAGGATTATGGGCTGAAAAAGAGACAGCTGCTGATCAGAAGACACACAGATGTTGCTCCTTTCCTTCTCTCTCATGACAGTAAGGCAGACAGATGCTGAATGTTGCTACTTTTTGAACTAACAATTTTGAATAGCATGCCTACTATATGTTTATTTGTGGTCATGGCTACAGCCAACGACGCTTGATGAACCCTAGGGAGATAAACATCAAGAACAACCTAACCCGGCTAGCCGTGTGCTAGCTAAACCTAACTTAATGGCTTGAATTGTGCCCTTAGCCATAGCCGTGGGTAGGCCTAAAGGGGGCAAAAAGCCAAGCCAAGTAGGTTATAAAGAAACACAATGAAAGTGCAAACAAATCCGTGACCAACGGCAAGGCATCGGCAATCTAGACCGCACATTCAGGAAGTATGCGGCAAAACCCTAAGGAGACGTACATCACAGCTTGCAAATGACGAAACCAGAGACATGATGCTCGATGTTGCAGATATTCCCAGTCCTTCATTCTGCTTCGGGGCACTAAGCTGTGGAATGGAGCATGAAATAGTAACTGAACCTGGTGAACAGTGGTTCTAGTACTGACAATTGCCATGGCCTCCGGAGTTTGTGGAACCGAAAGAGAAACCTGCCTGCCTAGACTATGCAAGAAGTAAGGGGCCAAAGAAACCATGAACGTAGGAAGGGAATCCTTGAATAGTTCCCCAGACATCATCTACCTGCTTGCCATGGCCCCTGCATTCTTCTGTGAACCCCTGAGAATGGTTTAATCCTAAACGGGAAAACCGACCTGGTATCGGAGTCTACCATTAACCTACGTGGCCTGAATACCGTGGCAGGCGAATATTGTTGAAAAATGAGACCTGACCAACATGGCAGGTGACCCTAAAGATTTGAGCTCCGGTAATTGAAATGTGATCCTGGAGCATAGCGGACAATGGACATCAATAAGGTGTAACACTTAAAGAACGTAAGGAGCAGGAAACTTAGTTGAGTAACAAGTGAACCTGACTGAACCCCGCAGGTGACAGACTTTAGTTTAAAACGTGGGCCGTATGCAGGTGATCAGGGAAGCAGATATGAATGTGGGACATTTGGGCCCAATCAGCCTGGCACCATGGATGGTCAACCAACCTGGCAGGACTGAAAACAGGTAATCGGACCCCCGAAGCCATGGGGCCGAAACAGTCGTCGGACCCCCGAAGCCATGGGGCCGTAACAGCCGTCTGACCCCCGAAGCCATAGGGCCGAAACAGCCGTCGGACCCCCGAAGCCACAGGGCCGTAGCAGTCGTCGGACCCCCGAAGCCATAGGGCCGAAGCAGTCGTCGGACCCCCGAAGCCATAGGGCCGTAGCAGTCGTCGGACCCCCGAAGCCATAGGGCCGAAGCAGCCGTTGGACCCCCGAAGCCATAGGGCCGTAGCAGCCGTTGGACCCCCGAAGCCATGGGGCCGAAGCAGTCGTCGGACCCCAGGCCATGGGGCCGTAGCAGTCGCCGGACCCCGAAGCCATAGGGCCGAAGCAGTCGTCGGACCCCGAAGCCATAGGGCCGAAGCAGTCGCCGGACCCCGAGCCATAGGGCCGAAGCAGCCGTTGGACCCCGAAGCCATGGGGCCGAAGCAGTCGTCGGACCCCGAGCCATAGGGCTGTAGCAGTCGTCGGACCCCGGCCATGGGGCCGAAGCAGTCGCCGGACCCCCGAGCCATAGGGCCGTAGCAGCCGTTGGACCCCGAAGCCATGGGGCTGAAGCAGTCGTCGGACCCCCGAAGCCATAGGGCCGTAGCAATCGTCGGACCCCGGCCATGGGGCCGTAGCAGCCGTTGGACCCCGAAGCCATGGGGCCGAAGCAGTCGTCGGACCCCGAGCCATAGGGCCGTAGCAATCGTCGGACCCCGAAGCCATAGGGCCGAAGCAGTCGTCGGACCCCGAGCCATAGGGCCATAGCAGCCGTCGGACCCGAGCCAGGGCCGTAGCAGCGTCGGACCCCAAGCCATGGGGCCGAAGCAGTCGTCGGACCCCGAAGCCATGGGGCCGAAGCAGTCGTCGGACCCCGAAGCCATAGGGCCGTAGCAATCGTCGGACCCCGAAGCCATAGGGCCGAAGCAGTCGTCGGACCCCGAAGCCATAGGGCCGTAGCAGCCGTTGGACCCCGAGCCATGGGGCCGAAGCAGTCGTCGGACCCCGAAGCCATAGGCCGTAGCAATCGCCGGACCCCGAAGCCATAGGGCCGAAGCAGACGTCGGACCCCCGAAGCCATAGGGCCGTAGCAGCCGTTGGACCCCCGAAGCCATGGGGCCGAAGCAGTCGTCAGACCCCCGAAGCCATAGGGCCGTAGCAATCGTCGGACCCCCGAAGCCATAGGGCCGAAGCAGTCGTCGGACCCCCGAAGCCATAGGGCCGTAGCAGTCGTCGGACCCCCGAAGCCATAGGGCCGAAGCAGTCGGTGGACCCCCGAAGCCATAGGGAAGGTACAGTACCTTCCCAAGGTACCGAGGAAAAACGTAAGCCTGAAAAGAAAGCAGCCATGTTTACCGGGAGAGTACTAAGCAGTGGGTGCGGAGTGCCCCGTTGAGACTACTGAGTGTAGCAAGTAACAGGAGAATGCAGCTTTGAGTGGGAGCAGAATGTAACACATGGTGTAACAGCAGATGGGTGAATGCCGCTCAGGATGTGAGTAACAATGTATGAGCGCTGCTCTGAGCGATGGCTAGAGCATGAAAAACATGGTATAAAGCAGACGTAAGAATGCAAACTGAACGTGAGCGGACTATTAACGTGATGCATCGGCGGACACATGAACACAGCTCCAGCAGCGAACGGAGCAGAGGACAGGATGCAAACACAGACATGCGGACGCAGCCCTGGATGTGAATAAATTATTAACTCGAAGTGACAGCCGACATGGAAAGCAGCTCTGGCGAGTGGGGTATAAAACCTGTTGTAGCAGTAGAAGTGTTAACACAACTCTGGGTATAGGCAGAGCAAACAATTGGTATAACGGCAGCTCTGGTTGTGAATGGAGCATGACACATGTTGTGAAAAGTGACATGAACGCAGCTCTTGAAATGGGCCTAGAAAGAACCTGTAGTAACAATAGACGTGTGAACGCAGCTCTGGGAGTGAGTAGAGCAAACATGATATGCCAATAGACATATGGACGCAGCTCTGGTCGTGAATTTGACTGCGTAAGTGTAAAGGCCCCTCTGTGAGTGAGCCGAGAACGAAAATAGGTATAACAGCAGCTCTAAATGTGAGTGGAGCATGAACATGATGTGACAGCGAACGTGAATGCACCTCTGAAAACAAGCCTCGTATGAACCTGTTGTAACAGCAGACATGTGAACGCAGCTCTGACTGTGAGCAGAGCAACATGGTATACTAGCCGACGCATAAACGCAGCTCTAACCACACACAACAACATGATGCAACAGCCAAGTGTGAACAGCCAACGGGTGAATGCAACTCGAATGTGATTGAAGTATGAAGCATGATGAAAATAGCAGACATGTGGACACAGCTCCGGTGAGCAGAGAGTAAAACATATGTAAAGCAAAATGTAAAGGCCGTCTGGAACGAGCAGTGCGAAAGTGACGGACAAAAAGACGTGCGGATACATCTGAGGGTGTGAGGCGTATAAAGCAAGGTGCAAGCAGGTATAAGACAGAAGTAGAGCCGAACGTGGAAATGCCGCTCAGAATAAGAGCAGAGCATAAAGTGCCTCAGGGTTTTAGTACATAACGCAGGGAAAATACATGAAGTCTAAAGATGGTGGTGGCTGCGAGAGGGGGAGTCACATGGCAAGGAACAGCCACAGCGATAGGTCAAACAACAGCTGAGTCTGATGTTCAATCATGACGTCACATGCAGCCCGGGTGACTGTTCCCTAACTGCGTATAAGCTGAAGTAATTTTCCATGCGACAAACAAGCGACGTAAATTTGCAAGATATATTGGAACTAATTCTTATTAATTCGTTAACAAACGAGGTTGAAAAAGAAATAGAAATTTTTAGCCCCAACAAACAAACCTGAGGCAGAAGATTCTGAGGCGAAGCCTCCCGTTCGCTAGAAAAGTCGGGTTCCGACCGGCCAGGAGGGATGGCCACGGCCCAACTTACTTACGTATTACCCCGCGTGCATTGCTACGATAGCAGAGAGCGAATAAAAAAAAAAAAAAAAAAACCTCCGTTCTGGCTCCATGCTGCAAAGAAAAAGATCCTGCCACCAGAGAAGCTAGTTCACAAATGACACCCAGCAGCACCTGTGCACCTGAAGAACACACGCCCAGGAGTGAGGCAGTGGCTTCTTTAAGAAGAGCCTCCGCCCCTCCCACAAATGCAGGCATGACCAGTCAGCCTTACTACATATATATTTGTGGTCAGGGCTAACACTCGGACGAGCGGTAACCCCTACCTACAAAGTGGCTGTGGTGTGCCGGGAGCCATGACGCGGGTATGCCAGGAAGGGGGCATATCCTAGGTTAGATGAAGAGAAAGGGGATGGGTGGGAGGGTAAGCTGACCGGATTGTCAGCGCACACGGCCTGCTGCGGGAGGGGCGATTAAATATAGCATGCCCCTCCCACAAATACAGGCTGATTACAGCCTTAACTACTTGTGGTCAGGGCTAACACTCGGACGAGCGGTAACCCCTACCTACAAAGTGGCTGTGGTGTGCCGGGAGCCACGACGCTGGTATGCCAGGAAGGGGGCAAAAGACTCCATGTAGTTTGCATAATCGTTTATTAGACTCTTATTACAAAGCTAGATGACAAAATGCTTGAGCAATCTCCTGCTGTGGATTCGGGATATACCTGGTGAAGCAGGAAGAACGCCACCGCCCCATGGACCGAATAATATGGGCCGGAGTGTTATGCTTTGAGGCAGACGATGCCGCCCCGATTCTGAAGGAATGACCTGAAATTGTGCTGGGGTCTAAGCCCATTCCCTGGATGAGCGAGCGGATGTGAGACATGAACACATTAGCGGTGAGAGGTTTACCTTCGCAAGGAAGTAACGGTCCATCGGGGGGGAAATCTGATAATGAAGAGCATAGCTGACCGCAAACCTTGACTGGGCACCATTGGTTCCCCGTCGGGTAGAACCGGACTTCGGTCGGAGGTCCTGTCTGGTTGGTCTTGGTGACTTGAAGGTAGAGAACGTAGTGACTATCTACCTTCTTCAGGTAAGACCTCCGGAGGAACCTGCGCTGGCCTGGTCTAGTGGTAAACTCCCCAGGCCTAAGGAAGCCGTAGAATCCCAGGTAGATTGCGGCTTTCAATGTCAGGCTGAGAGAGGGCCCAAAAGGGCAGCCGTCTAGGGCAGATGACAGGGCTCTAAACAACTCGCCCGAGACCGGAAGTCTCTTGGACCGGGTACCCCCCCAGCTTTCTGTAAGCCCCTGAGTGTAGCCCTGATAGCCTGAACTGAGAGTATGGAGTCCCTGGACGGGTGGAGCCGCATACGATGATGTTGGATGCCGGCTAAATACACCTTGATGGTGTTTGGAGAGAGGTGAAGCTGGGAGTAACAGTAAGCGATGAACGCTAGAAAATATGATATCTCATCTAGTTGCCCCCTGGGAAAGGAATCCCCGAACCTCCTGAAGACCTTCATCCCTGCCTTATAGTTCCTTGCGGTGTTATAGGATAAGGAGCCTTTTATCAGGACTTCGGCCTGCGCCAGAAGGGACACTAATCCAGGGTGAACATGGCTAATGGAGGTACTTGGACTCCGACGGGATCTGCTCCGGGCATCTCCTGAAAAAATACATTAAAGTTAAAACGGGATAGCGCGTCTGCTGCCCTGTTAGATTCCCCTGGAATATGTTCACACCGAAAATGAAAATTAAACTTCAGGGAGAGCCAGACCAATCTGCGGAGGAGTGACATAATTTTGTGGGACCTGGCGCGGCCAGCTTTGACAATGTCCACTAGGGTGTGACTATCGGTGACAAAAAGCACAGAAGAATTGGACCAACTGTCCCCCCAGACCAAAGCAGCTGCCACTATTGGAAATAACTCCAAAAGAGGGGAAGAGGAGATGGCAGCAGGATCAGCGCTGATCTCGGTCGGCCACCTGGCAGCCAGCCAATGGGAACCGAAGATAGCAGCGAACCCGGTAGAACCGGCCGCGTCAGAGGAAACCATGGGGGAAGAAGAATCCCAGCGTGGAACAAAAAAAGAAATGCCATTCCACTCATTAAGGAATGTGTTCCACATGGATAAGTCCGCAAGGGCATGGCTGTCCAGGTGAACGACCGAGTCCTGATCCTGGGCTGCTGGTAGGAGCTGCAGGAGTCTGGAGAGAAAGGACCGACCTTGAGGCATGACTCTGGTGGCGTGGCTGAGCAACCCTAGTAGGGATTGAAGCTCCGTTTTGGTCAGGGCCCGAACACTCACTGCCCTGGAAATCGCTGAACGGATCTTGGTTAATTTTGCGGGAGGGAGGCTAGCTTGCATGCTGATCGAGTCCAAAGTAATCCCTAGGAAAGTGACCTGGGTGGCAGGACCCTCGGTCTTGGTGGAGGCCACTGGAACTTGGAGCTGAGCAAAAATGTTCAACAATGTGGATGGGACAGAGGGGGAACGCTGGGGGCCCTCGATAAGCAAAAAGTCATCTAAATAATGGATCACCATAGGAAGGCCCCCACGGTGCACCAAGATCCAGTGGAGGGCCTTTGCGAATTGATCGAACAACCAGGGGCTGCTCTTGGATCCGAAGGTCAACCTGTTGGCGAAGTAATATTGGTCTAACCACCTGATGCCATAGAATCCCCAAAGGTGGGGGTGCACCGGAAGGAGCTTGAAGGCATCAAAGATGTCAACTTTGGCGAGCCAAGAACCAGCCCCTGATTGCATGATGAGTTGAATAGCTTCATCCACCGACGAGTATTGCATGGTATATTCCTCGGATGGGATGAGGGAATTCAGGCTGGGAACAGAGGAGTTATGAGGCGCTGAGAGATCATAGATTAGCCTTTTTTATTGCTGGACTGTTTAGACACGAGACCAATAGGGTTGATTCTCCATACACGAAATGGAATCCAGGGCAATGGGCCGATCATGAAGCCTTTCTCTACCTCAGAGGCCAGAAGGGAGCTTACAGCTTCTGGGTCGCTGATGTCCGAGCGCAGATTGGGACCCTCCCACGAGGCTTGGGGAAGGGAAACAAGCCCCGTGTAAAAGCCCTCCCTGAAACCGGCCAACAGGAAACCCACGAAGCGCTGATCAGGATGATCCGACAGCAGGATGGCTAGCATTTCGATGTTAATGTCAGCTAGTCAGGAGCTTCTCGGTTTCCTGGAGCAGGAGGAGCGAGGATGAGCACGAAAACAGGCCGAGCAGATATGAAGGGCCCTGCATGCGTTAAAAGAACAGCCCCCCGCATTAAAGTTATTACATATTTGGCTACTGCCTAAATACACAATCAGCCTACCCAATTTGTCCGCAGGGGCGGGATTCTTGGAAGTGCTAGGCAAGCTCTGAGAGGGACCCGGTTGGGAAGAACTGGGCAGGTTAGGGCACCACTCGGACGTATGAAAAATTGATTGGCAATTGGAGCATGCTGGTGCCCGGAGGCCTGCAAAATGGCGGCAGAACAGCTCCATGTCGAGGTCAGCCCAGCTTGTGGTGAACTGAAACTGGGACAGGGCTGCAGCCGCCTTAGCGGAAAAAGAGCGGTGATAGTCGTAAAATGCCGACCCGCCGTACTTATGCCCCAAATCGATCACCCAATAGAGGTAGGTATCCAGTTCTTCCCTACGGTTGGGTTGGGCCGAGCAGATGATGTCCCGGTAGATGCTGAAAGCCAAGACAAACTCGGAGACAGAAAGTTTCCGGTTGAGACGGGCGTCCTTGGCCTTCAGCACCACCGCTACCTCCCCACAATTAATGACCCTGTTTTCAGAAACATCCTGGGACGCGATCAGGATGGATGCGAGGTTCACATCCCTACCGGCCAGAATATCCTTCTTTATATGGTCAGGAATTAAATGGGAGGGGGCGATCTGCGGACTATAGGCCATCCTACCTGCCACATCCGGTGAAGACACAGGAGTATCTATAGCCACCGGAGCTGGGAGTACGACTGGCCCAGCCTCTAATACTGCGACCCTAGCTTGGATGTCTGACATAGAACTAGCCAGGCCATCCAGGGATGACTGTATATGGGCTAAGGCCTGCTGAATGGCAGGAGGGCTGGACTGGTCTTCCACTGGCCTCGGAGCAGGACCCCCTGACGTCATCAATAGACGATATAGTTCTGCTTTCCTGGCCGATGCAGAATGGCGGATCCCCTTCCTATTGAGTTCCGCAATCAACCTCGCGACTGTCCAAGTCCTCAGAGAGGCCGAGCATGTGTGGCCTGACACCGAAGATCCCGGAAGTGACAGATTGTCCTCCAGATCCGACACGTGAGACATTCTGGCCCTGCACATGATACATGAATAAAATAACACCATCCTAACGCGGTTGAATTAAGTCAGCACAATTAATCGAGACACTTACCTGAGAAGATAGCCCGTAGACCTCTGACTGGGACTGACAGGACCTTAGAGCGGGCAGGCACGGCTCGGCCGCAGGAAAAATAACAACACTTACCTTTGGAACCTGAGTTAATTCCGACGATGATGACCTGAAAGGTTGGAACAGAAGTGAGTCACTAATACAGGGATCTCAGATAGTGGTGAGTGGAAACGAAAGAGTGATGAAAGCAGCGACCCCAGGAAAATATGAGCCCTTATGCCTGGACGAGTTAACCGAGCAGAGACCGGGGGATACCATGGTGAGCAGGCCAGGACCCTCACGGGAGTAAGAAGCCAACCTGAACACCGAGACCTGGGCGATCCAGGAGACAGAGGCCTGGGCGATCCAGGAGACAGAGGCCTGGGCGATCCAGGAGACAGAGGCCTGGGCGATCCAGGAGACAGAGGCCTGGGCGATCCAGGAGACAGAGGCCTGGGCGATCCAGGAGACAGAGGCCTGGGCGATCCAGGAGACAGAGGCCTGGGCGATCCAGGAGACAGAGGCCCGGGCGATCCAGGAGACAGAGGCCTGGGCGATCCAGGAGACAGAGGCCTGGGTGATCCAGGAGACAGAGGCCTGGGCGATCCAGGAGACAGAGGCCTGGGCGTTTCAGAGGACCGACCCGGCGAACTGAGTAGTGTACCTTAACACCCTAGAGTGAGCGGCAAGTAGAATGGAGGGGAGAGCAAAACCCGGGCGATCCGGGAGATTAAGCCAAAAGACCTGAACTGGTCAGGATCCCTACCTGAGAAACCAGAGGCAAGAAAAACGAGGTCCACCGATTAGTAGGAGGAACGCTAAAGATGAAAAATAACCTGAGCAATCCAAACGAATTGTGAGACACAAAGCATACAAATGTCCCCCAAAAGACAAGCGTGGCCTATCCACGTACCGAGACCCTGCCTGGGCGATCCAGGAAATGACAGTGAAGCCTGGCGAAGGACGGTGGTTGTGAACCGTGACACCCTGTATGGATACATGAAATCAGCGGGCAACAAAAATAAACACAATATAGATGCGGCATGCTGAACGGCTGTGACCTGCCGGACGAAAAAATGTGTGAATATAACAGCCGCAACACCCAGCGTAACCGGATATGTAGCAGAACTACTGCTAACTACAAGATGGTCATAAACTGCTGGGCTGCCCGACCCTGAGCCGCAGACTGCAAAGGTGGTAAGACACATGCTGATCTGACGACTGTAAGAACTATTGCACACGGTAGTACTCAGTTATAGGCTTTGTGATGGCAGAGAAGGGGGAATATGTGCCCTTGACCATGTATGATGTTGTAGAGTACAGTACATTACTGCTAAATTGTGATCTAGCTGAAACTTGCAAAATGTTTTGGTCCAAGATGGGCAACCCAGTTTAACGTAAACCTTTTGATTTATAATGTCTGGAGTAAACGACGCCTCCTGAAGGCATTTGTGCAATGTTTCTTTTCTATCATGGGGCGCTGTAGCAGAATTTAATCTTTGCTGCTGGTTCCCCACGGACTTGTGCTGCTTGCTGGGGATACCAGGATCAGGGCACCCTGTGTCTAGTTTATTCTTAGGGGCCATGTCTGAAAATAAATGGTAAAAGTTGACAATCCCTTCAATTAGAAATTTAAAGTATACCTTCCCCTTTATGGGCTTTCTCTATTCTTTTTCTGAAGCCTGTGATAAGGATCAGTTATATGGAGGAGGACAGTATATTTTAAAGGGGTCCAACAATTGAGCAGTAGTTAAAATTTACAGACATTCTGAAGCCTTATTGAAAGGGGCGGGACTGTGACAACTTTTAGTCTTGAAAATACAATGGCTGGAATAGCAGAGCAGCAAAGAGTTAACTGGATCTTTTTTTTTTTGGGGACCTGCTGTGAGGTGTGTAGGTAATGGGAATAAATGAACAGAAAGGACTGCAAATCAAATATGGTAGTGTACCAACCAATCTGACCTACTGGGGAACGGGAGAAGCGGGCGGGAGAGCGCGGCCCCCAGGTAAGCTGTGAGGAGAGGGGGAGATCGCGCCTGTTGCGATCTCACCCGACACTTACCCAGCCGAGAGTAGAGGCGGCTGTGGGCGGAAGGCAGCTTCAGCCGGAGAGGCGACCCGAGCTTGGCCGGAACCGGAAGTGACGCCGTGACGTGGGTAAGCTGACCGGATTGTCAGCGCACACGGCCTGCTGCGGGAGGGGCGATTAAATATAGCATGCCCCTCCCACAAATACAGGCTGATTAGCCTTAACTACATATATATATATATATATATATATATATATATACATATATATATATATATCCTTATAAAAATATTATATGGCTGGTTGTGATTTCTTTTAGCTTGATAATGTCAGGAACCACTGAATTTTTAATAAGCATACATAGAAAATATATTCAATTGTTGGAATTAAATAAAAACTTAAAAATAGGATGTAAGTGATTACAATATTAGAGTGAAAGGCTGTTAATTGGGGAAAACTGTACATTTGAAATGAGGCTCTTGTACCCTGTGGGCTGCCTCTAGCTTGGATTCAAGATGAGGTTCAGTTGGGCATGGATAGGATAGGTTCCATATGGTATCCTGCAGCACATTTGCCCACATATGTTGCAGATCCTGCACATTTGTAGATTTCTGAAGCTGGTGTCCCAGCTGGTCCCATAAATGCTTGATTGGAGCTGCTTGTGTTTGTTGTAGGATTAAATGTTTCTCTCTACTGGAGGCCTGTCTGGGCCATTCAGAGCCAGTTTATTGCATGTGTGTGTGTCTTCAGTAACCACTGCTCCCAACACCTCCTAAAAGCTAGGTCAGTACAGCCTAGATGGCAAGCAATTCATCGACCATTCTGCTTCTCTTAGTCCAATGATGCACCACTTTTCAAAGTCTGTCAACTTGGCAAATTGTCCGCAAGTGCGTTGTAGAGGCATATCTAGTGGTCAACAATCTCTCACAAGGAGATACACTACCCAAAAGTGGCCTCTGAGAGCTTTTTTATAGGGCAAAGCACTTTTACGTCTTATTGTGGCAAAACCCAGTGTGTAACCAGACCACACTTGTGATCATTTTCATATCTGCTTGATGTATAAATGCATGGCAAATTTCAAAGCAGCCTAACATTTCTGTTTGGGTGCTTTTTTTTTTTTTTTTTTTTTACTGAGTGTAAATCGGAAAGTATGCCATCAATACATTTCTAGAGACATAGCCACTTGAGAATTCTGTTCTAAATAATGCATACCAATCTTACTAACTAAACTTCCCCAAGATATACTCCAAAAAATTGTTCTACCTATAGGTATCATGATTATTTGGAAATCAATATTAATAAAAGGAATAGCATCCTCTGTTCTTGCCATTAAGGGCATGTCATGGGTTAATCTGAAGAATATCTCTTTTTGATGATAGACTTTACGAGGACCAGAGCTAGTGGATTGTTTGAGCCATTTCCCCTGGCCCTACAATAAAGCTTACAGGCATTTTTGGAATGTTTACATTGCTAAAAGTGTTTAAAGAGGATAACATGTCTCGTTGATATGTATTTCAATATTGTATGGAAAGTAAGCCTTTACTACAGAGCACCTTTCCAGCTCCTGGGTCTTATGCAATTCTTTTTGACTGTAGCCAAAGTTCAGTATGAAAACATAGTCAATATGGAGAGAAAAATAAAATCTATATGGTACAGTAAGTGAATCAAGATACAAATCTGGCGCTACTGCAGACATTAGAAGTAGTCATAGGAAGATAAGAAGCATATGCTTTCACTTAATATAATTCAATTTAATATATTTACTTTTAAAATAAACATTTTGTGACATTGTTTGAAAAGAAATATAAACTTTCTGTCTCAAACTAAATTCATACTTAAACTTTTGATATTTTAAATGTAGAGATTTCTGAAACTTTGGTTTTCTAAAACATGCAAATGCAGTATATGAATATTATTACACTAAATAAACATATTTAGGCATTGCAGTCAGGAATCTAAACTCTAGTAATATATTTAAATTAGCCTTTTTGTCCTTTTTAATGTATCCTTTTTGTTTGGTTTTAAACCATGCAGTATTTTCCATACAGGGTAAAAATGAGGATAGACCACCTTGTCTTTCTTTCTTTTTTTAGCTATGGGTAAATGCCTGGTTGACGGTATAAGCAAACTGTTTAAAAACACAGGGGCGTGGCCGGATGCCGAGAGCAAAGGACGCATAGAAGGAGAGCTCCGTGAGACCAGGCTATTAAGCATCTCACATCGCTACTAACAGAAGAAATTCGCAGCCACTTACCACCTCCTGTGCCTCTATAGCCGACGAGGACACTGCAAATGATAACCAGGGGCAAGAAAAAAGGTTCAGGGCCGCAGAAGATGACGGCCTTATTCTCATCAGCTAAGCCCTGTAAGCATGATGGAGCTGACTCCCGCCAGATAGAGGACACTCCCCGTTCCTCACCCAGATCTTCTGACTCCAGTCCGCTTCTGCTCATGCCGAGCGCACAGCAGGACCCCTCCAGCTATCCTCTGCAGGGCAACAAAAAGCACATAAGGGTGAGTGATTATCCACCACACTCTTCACCATCTGCAGCAGCTAATGAATCCTCCATTAACCCTAACAGCACTTTCATATCAGTAGCCATTATGCAAGACATGCTTAATGAACTAAAACAGTTGAATTATAAAGACTTTAGAAACACTATATCTACCATACATGCTGAAATTGTGGCCATAGGAGAAAGAACAGCCCACTTAGAGGATAAAATGGAGGAGTTTGTTGCTGCGCATAACTCCATCGTGGACGTCCACAACACAGTGGAGGATGAGATTTCCGCCATCAAACTAAAACTGGCCGATCTGGAGGACCGTTCCAGAAGGAACAATATCAGGTTCAGAAACATCCCTGAGTCTGTGAATGACACGCAGCTTTCAGAATTTCTAACAGACCTCATGGTGGCATATCTTCCTGAAGCCACCAGTACTGATCTGATCATAGACAGAGCGTATCGCATTCCGAAACCAGTCACTGGCTTCTCAGTCCCCAGAGATGTATTAGCCAGAATTCATTTCTATCATGTAAAGGAAAGGCTAAAGAGACCCTCTGTGAAAAAGGACGATCTCCCAGACAGATTTCAAAATGTCCTTTTATTCACTGATCTATCTCCTGCCACTCTTGCAAAAAGAAGAGAGTTCCAGCAATATACAAAAATCCTGAGAGATAATAACATCCCCTATAAGTAGCGGTACCCAGTGAAGCTGATAGTCAGACATCAAAACACTTCATCTGTTTGGAATTCTCCTCAAGATGCTTCTGCCTTTATTACTAAATGGAATCTTTCTTTCCCTGAAATCCGCAATGAAGCCAAGTATCCCTCGTAGTCGACTTCACCTCCAAGAAAAAAGATGTCAAACCTATCCCATGAGTTGTCAAAAGTTGGATGAAAAGCTGTACTTGATATAGCTGCTATATGACATCTTCCTACCCATTGGTAGCATCGGACAAATATTACTTGGCCGGGCCTATCACGGTTGCCTTAGGTTATTGATCCTAGTTCACACTCTAATCCTAAGTTATAGTTCACCCCCCCTGGAAGTATTCACCTAGCTCCTTGAAGACTGCGGTCCTATTGGACCTTCTATGTAACGTTAATACAATATTGGTTACACACAGTTTTTTTCTTTTTCTATTTCCTTTTCATTTGCTCTAGAAGGTTACCAGAACTCACATCAAGAAGATTATATCTGGACTCAATTTCACAAGAAAAACAATGGTGTGCTTCGTTTTAACGCAACTTTATTCTTTCATGAGTCGCCACTCATGGTCACCACCCATCTTAAAAAGTTTTCCCCCTCACATATACTAATGTGCCACAAACAGGAAGTTAATATCACCAACCATTCCCATTTTATTAAGGTGCATCCATATAAATGGCCCACCCTGTATAATAGACGATAAAGGCAGATACATAATTATTATATGTGATATCAACAATACTCGATATACTCTAATAAGTATGTATGCCCCTATTAAACATCAGCTTCAGTTTATTAGGAAAACCATCAGGCTATCTCAGGATGCCAAAAAAGGATTGTTTCTAATTTGTGGTGACTTTAACTTATGTCCTAACCCTACACTAGATAAATCACCGCAGTTACAACAAACATCCAAATCCTCTGGTTTTCAAGATTTTCTATTTGAGGAGGGATTATACGATGCCTAGTCCTCCATGCAAATGAAAGGGACTAAACCTTTTACTCCAACCCCCACAACTCCTTCTCAAGAATAGACCTAACTATTGTAGATAACTGGTTACTTCAGGAGATAATTTTCTCCGGCATACACAACATAACCTGGTCAGATCACGCTCCAATTACACTAACAATTAAAGACCATTATTCTAACACAGTAAACTCTCCTTGGAGAATGATTAATTCTCTACTACAATCAGCTTCCATCAGTAAGGACATTACGAATTCCCTTAAGGAATATTTTCTCTTATATGATAATAATTCAGTATTTGACACGTCCTTATGGTGTGTTCACAAAGCCTTTATACGAGGTCATCTATTAAAGCATTCAGCCACTCAAAAGAAGATGCGCCAAAAAACCACAGATGCCTTAACATCTACAATCCGAGAAGTCCTCAATAGATCCCATCATAGGCTCTCAAGTAAAGCAAGCAAGGCATGACCTATATCTCCACCTCCATCATAAATATGAACTTCACATCCGAAAATTAAAAGCTGAACAATACTGGCAGGGAAATAAAATATAGAAACTTCTAGCAAATAGGATAAGGAAGAAAGAATTAAAAACTAAAATCGCATTTCTGCATGACGAGAAAGGGGGTAAAATTCTGAATCCCAAATAATTGCAGACGAATTAGAAAATTTGTACTCCAAATTATACAACCTCAACAACTCCCCATAAACTTTTCAACCTAACCCTGATACTATCTCTAGATTCCTCAACAAAATCTCTCTCTCCTACTTGACACCCAATCAAAGGTCAGCTATAAATAGAAAAATATCTGAATCTAAAGTTGTTAAAACCATCAACGCATTAAAGCTTAACAAATCACCAGGTCTGTACGGACTCTCAAATAAATAATATAAAACGTTCTCCAAAATCTTATTTCCTTATCTTGTACGTACTTTCAATTTGATAGCTTCCCTTGAAACTGTCCCGAGCGATATTTTACATGCCCTCATTATAACACTACCAAAACCAGGCAAAACAGCAAATAATCCAGCCAACTTTCGCCCCATATCCCTACTCAATTCGGACATGAAAATTTATGCAAAAATATTAGCTGACAGACTCTCTAAATTACTCCCCTCCTTGATTAATAGTGACCAAATTGGTTTTGTTTCCAATAGGCAGTCATCAGATGGAACTAGAAGATTTATAGACTTAATTGATGTAGCCTGGGAGTCCCGTATGCCTTCTCTGCTCCTCTCTCTGGATGCAGAGAAGGCGTTCGACAGAATACATTGGGGTTACGTGTGGGAGACATTAATAAAATTCGGCTTCAATGGATTTTATTTAAATGCTGTAATGGCTTTATATTCAAACCCCAGTTCATCAGTTTACACATCCAATTTCTTGTCTAGACCATTTGCTAAAAAAAATGGAACTAGACAGTGCTGCCCAATGTCCCCGCTTATTTTTGCCCTGACTATGGAACCCTTCGCAGAACATATAAGAACTTATCCTGACATTAAAGGTCTAAAAGTAGGTGGACAAGAACACCGGATAGGACTTTTTGCCAATTATGTTCTAATTATCACCTCTAATCCGACTTCTTCCCTACCTGCAATAAACAATATTATTCATAAATTTGGTCAGGCTTCATACTACAAAATAAACGCTAATAAATTCCAAATGTTGGATTTGGGTCTATCACACCCTGCAAAAGCAGAAATTTCTAACTCTCAAGAAGATACATGGGCACAAGGTTGTCTCAAATATCTAGGAATACAACTTTCCTGTCTCACTAGTAATCTATTTAAACATAACTACTTACCTTTACTAGACAGAATCAAAACGAGCTTAGACAATCTCCGTCTTCATTCTTTATCTTGGTTGGGGAAAGTAGCAGCAATCAAAATGGTGATTCTACCCAAAATCCTATATATATTCCGAAATATGCCGATTTCAGTTCCAGAATGTTTCCTAAAAAAGTTACAATCGTTAATCAACCACTATTTCTGGGGTAAGCGTAAGCCTAGGGTCAAACCCCTTGATCAGGGGGGTCTCAACTTCCCCTCGATTTCTCATTACTATAAAGCAAACATCTTATCCCAACTCAGATCATTGATAACTAGAGTTGAGCGAACACCTGGATGTTCGGGTTCGAGAAGTTTGACCGAACTTCCCGAAAATGTTCAGGTTCGGGATCCGAACTTGACCAAAACCCGAACCCCATTGAAGTAAATGGGGACCCGAACTTTTGGGCACTAAAACGGCTGTAAAATTGCCCAGGAAAGGGCTGGAGGGCTGCAAAAGGCAGCAAAATGTAGGTAAATCACCTACAAACAAATATGGATAGGGAAATGACTTAAAATAAAATAAATAAAAATTAACCAATATCAGGTGGAATAGGAGGTTGGGGTGGCATCAGGTGGGAATGCTATGGGAGTTGATGTTCTCATCACAGCCAAAAAGGATTCATGTCTGCCTGCAGTGCCACAGACTCAGGCCCCTGGCACCCAGACGGAGGAGAGGTTCATTCAACTTTGGGTTGCCCCGCAAAATAATGGTAAAATTAAAAAAAGAGGATTCAATAATGAAGTGCCCTGGAGTACAAGAATATATGGTTAAGGGGAGGTAGTTATAAATGTCTATTCTGCACAAGGGATGGACAGGGCCTGTGGGATCCATGCCTGGTTTATTTTTATGAATAGAAAAGTATATGGGTGGGTAGCACTACTCACTGCTCACCAGCAGACTTCCAATTCGTGGCGGTGCTTGTATTGTCAGTCTCCGGCCTCAGGGACTTAGATTCATGCAGCAAAACGTGGAAGAAATACCAGCACTCCTTAATCCTCAATAATCTTCTTTTATTCCACCAAAAAATGACAGCAACGTTTCAACCCGAAGGTCTTTATCAAGCTCAACCATACAATCACATAGTGCCTTTAAATAACCCCCAATCTCCTCTGATTGGTCCCCACATTTATCACTTAATTAACACTTTAAAACATGTCCTAGAACCAAAATTTTCACATTTCCCAATACATTATAGCACACTTACATATTCCGCACCGGATCACCATAAGTTCCACCTTCAATCGCTTCAATAATCGCCAAATTCTTACTTGGCGTTATTCCTTTGCTACTGCGCATGTCCGGAACTGTGTACGTCATTACCATTCAACCACTCACTGTACGTTGTTTTCAGATGACCTCTATGCATCACGTGTGCGTTCCACGTGTGCATGCCACTGACGTCACTTCCATCTCCAACTTCCGCGACTGCATCGAGAGCGGGAGGAGGCGCATCATCATGTGACATAGTCACTAGTGTTGAGCGCGAATATTCGAATAGCGAATTTTTTTAGCGAATATCGGCACTTCGCTAATTCGCGAATATTTTGAATATAGCGCTATAAATTCGCTATTTCGAATATTCGTTTTTTTTTTTTTTTTTTTTATTAGTTACATTTTTTTCTTTCCCACTTCCCAAAAGTAGTTCTTACCTGTCCTGAGGATTCCTGGCTTCCTGGCTGCTCGTCAGTGCCCGTTGCCCCTTCTGCCGACTTCCGTGCTCATGGAGCGTCCCCATCACCATGGGAACATCTCCATATACTAAAATGTACTGTCGGATTTGAGGAATTACGTTAAAATCGCAATGCGATTAATTCAAGTTATATTAATCGCATTGCGATTTCAACTTAGAGCTGGGTTTATAATGGGTCAGCTTGCTAGAATGAACGAAGTTAACGAATATGGAATATAGCAGCAGTGCTAAGTTGAATTCGCAATGCGATTAATTTAACTTGAAGTAATCGCATTGCGATTTCAACTTAGCACTGCTAGTACTATATTCCATATTCGTTGTTAAACGAATATGGAATATAGTACTAGCAGTGCTAAGTTGAAATCGCAATGCGATTACTTCAAGTTAAATTAATCGCATTGCGAATTCAACTTAGCACTGCTGCTATATTCCATATTCGTTAACTTCGTTCATTCTAGCAAGCTGACCCATTATAAACCCAGCTCTAAGTTGAAATCGCAATGCGATTAATATAACTTGAATTAATCGCATTGCGATTTTAACGTAATCCTCAAATCCGACAGTACATTTTAGTATATGGAGACGTTCCCATGGTGATGGGGACGCTCCATGAGCACGGAAGTTTATGGTTGGCTTGGTAGAATTAGCTGAATAGCGAATATGACGAATGTATTCGTCATATTCCTCAAAACGAAGATAACGAAGTATTTTACATCTTCGTTTCAGCTACCCTATTCACTTCGCTAATTCTAGCAATCAAATAGGAAAGTTGACTGACTACAGCTTTGTTTAATTCAGCTATGCGATTATATTACTTTGCCAAATTGCCACTTTTTTTAAATAAATCAAATAATTATAATGATTATCAAGTATAATAATTATACTATATTTATTAAAAAAGGTAGTAGTAACTTGAGTAATATTATCGCATATGATCCTAATACTATTCTCCATATTCGATAATATTATCGCATTGCGAACAAAAACTTAGTGCTATATTCTCCATATTCGATAAGACACATAATAGGAAAGTTGACTATAGAGACCAAGTTTTTATTCGCATATGCGATAATATTACTTTGCCACTTTTTTCTATATTCTTTCATTGCGAATACAAACTTAGCTGTCTATAGGCATCTTTCCTTGTGCATTTTTTCGTGTCATAGAATATTCCTGAATATTCTGAAAATATATAGCATTAGCATTATGTTGAATATAATGATATATATTTCTATTTTAGAATAGTCGTAATTTTTATTTTTTTATTTGATTTGGCCAGAGTGTGACCACACATGATTCCTTCCCGCTTTTTGACTGAGAGCGAATATGTAGAGTATAGCGTTATTCAGTGGCGTAATGAGAAAGGACTGGGCCCCACAGCAAATTTTTGAATGGGCCCTCCTACCCCCACAACTACCCCCACAAACTTCTACACAACCCACTCCTCCCATGCAACCCCCTCTCCTTTGGCTAGTCACGATCGCTCTCTGCGATGAGACCCGGAAGCTCCTCCGTCCATTTCGTACATTGTTTCTGTATATAATATCATTGTATAATACTGTTGAGAGGGCCCTGACAATACCTGGGTGGGCCCCTACTGAGTTTGGGCACCAAATCAGCCGCTTCCCCTATAGTTACGCCCCTGGCCAGAGGTGTAACTTGACCAGCATGCACTTTCTATAACGCTGGGTTCACACCAGCGCGTCCCGCTCGCGCGTACGACGTGTGATCTTTACTTCTATTTTCGCATTGCGAAAATTAAAGTACTTCCTTGGGCGTAGAGTGTTTTACAGCTCTTTCAAACGCGCTGTAAAGCGCTCAGGTGAGAACCATGCCCATAGGGAAACATGGTTTTTCACCTGTTGAGCGTTTTACAGCGCATTTCAACGCACTGTAAAACACCCAAGTGTGAACCCAGCGTAATACCAGTGTCTTCTTATGCGGCACAAGGGTCTTTGGGCCCCCTCAGGCTCCTGGGCCCGTTAGCAACTGCTACCTCTGCACCCCATATAGCTACGCCCTGGCGTTATTCATATATATACACTAACCTAAAGAATTATTAGGAACACCTGTTCTATTTCTCATTAATGCAATTATCTAGTCAACCAATCACATGGCAGTTGCTTCAATGCATTTAGGGGTGTGGTCCTGGTCCAGACAATCTCCTGAAATCAGAATGGGAAAGAAAGGTGATTTAAGCAATTTTGAGCGTGGCATGGTTGTTGGTGCCAGACGGGCCGGTCTGAGTATTTCACAATCTGCTCAGTTACTGGGATTTTCACGCACAACCATTTCTAGGGTTTACAAAGAATGGTGTGAAAAGGAAAAACATCCAGTATGCGGCAGTCCTGTGGGCGAAAATGCCTTGTTGATGCTAGAGGTCAGAGGAGAATGGGCCGACTGATTCAAGCTGATAGAAGAGCAACGTTGACTGAAATAGCCACTCGTTACAACCGAGGTATGCAGCAAAGCATTTGTGAAGCCACAACACACACAACCTTGAGGCGGATGGGCTACAACAGCAGAAGACCCCACCGGGTACCACTCATCTCCACTACAAATAGGAAAAAGAGGCTACAATTTGCACAAGCTCACCAAAATTGGACTGTTGAAGACTGGAAGAATGTTGCCTGGCCTGATGAGTCTCGATTTCTGTTGAGACATTCAAATCGTAGAGTCCGAATTTGGCGTAAATAGAACGAGATCATGTATCCATCATGCCTTGTTACCACTGTGCAGGCTGGTGGTGGTGGTGTAATGGTGTGGGGGATGTTTTCTGGGCACACTTTAGGCCTCTTAGTGCCAATTAGCCATAGTTTAAATGCCACGGGCTACCTGAGCATTGCTTCTGACCATGTCCATCCCTTCATGACCACCATGTACCCATCCTCTGATGGCCAGCAGGATAATGAACATGTCACAAAGCTCGATTCATTTCAAATTGGTTTCTTGAACATGACAATGAGTTCACTGTACTAAAATGGCCCCCACAGTCACCAGATCTCAACCCAATAGAGCATCTTTGGGATGTGGTGGAACAGGAGCTTCATGCCCTGGATGTGCATCCCTCAAATCTCCATCAACTGCAAGATGCTATCCTATCAATATGGGCCAACATTTCTAAAGAATGCTATCAGCACCTTGTGGAATCAATGTCACATAGAATTAAGGCAGTTCCGAAGGCAAAAGGGGTCCAACACCGTATTAGTATGGTGTTCCTAATAATTCTTTAGGTGAGTGTATATATATATATATATATATATATATATATATATATACACACATAGATATATACTGTATGTATGTAAAATAATGTATATATGTATGTATGCATCTGTGTATGTTCCACAAATACTCAAACATGCAACCATCGATTTCAACGATACTTGGTGTACACATCCCTTAGTACATGGAATCAATACTTGCGTGGGTCTCTGCTCTCTAGGACGTACCGTTTCAGCGCTATTCCCAAAAATGACATCCATTACAGTCAATACAAGGCTGGCAACTGCCATTTACACGGTCACATGTCAGCCACTAGAAGCTCGCGGGTCCTACTCCTGGACTGGTTACCATAACAACTGATCCAAGGTTTTGCCACTTTGCATGTCCTGAGACTCCTAAAATATTGAGTCAGATAATGCCACAACTACACTGCTACATGCATGGGGGCAGGGGCCACTATTAAACATATGGGCGCTGTTAAATGGGCGGTTACTATGGAGATCAAAAATAAAGGGACGGTCAGTGCGGGTGTGTATTTCTTGATCATACAACTCATTGATTTTTGGCTCTTAGCAGCCGCCCGCCGATACCTCTCAGGGTGGCGAGGCAGTTGTGGCTCTAGTGGCACAATACTGTGCCACAGAGTCCTCTGGCCCGGCTCTGAGCAGAAGCAACTGCTGCTCTCCGCCTCCTGCAGGACCAACCCCCTGGAATCCTCCCTGCTCTTGTTAGACAGCGACTGTGAGTGGGACATCTTGGGGAAGGCAATGCAGGAAGCTTTTGGAGGTGATGGAGGAGGATGAGGGTGTACCACCGCTCTTCCAACCCATACATGATCAGCACCGCACACACGCTGGATTACGTCTAACAGCAGATGGTGTGGGCTTCATACTTCACCGTTAACAATACTTGCTTCTGTATGTCCTGACACTGCTGAGTTATGTGTGGGCCTTATACTACAGTGTTACCGTGTGCCTACTACTGTCTGTCCTGATCCAGATGAGTCTGACCCTAGACTGAAGAGGCCTTACAACTAAGTTATAAAATTACACCGTAACATAACATTAGAAAAACGAAAGCACAAGTTATAACGGTTAATAAACTATTTATAAATAACATTATAGAAAAAAATAAGTACAATAGGCCTCTATGGCAATTTTTTAGCCGGGCCAGCAGCTCCCTCATCTTGGCCATTTCACGGAGATGCCTCCTATCCATCTCCTGCATCTTTCGAAACAGCCGCCGCTGCTGCTTGGCCAACTCCTCCATCTCTCTCCTGTACTCCCGCTCCATCCTGGCCATTTGGCGGACACACTTGTTCACAACTGTAAAAATAAATAAATAAACAAACAATTACTGCAATTCAGGTTACAAGACAATTAGTGCTTAGTGTGGAGTATGAGTTTAAAAACCGCCTATTTAAATCTTAACTCAGTAGCTATAGATTTTTATGTTACTAATATTTTGGTTTACTTTGTGAGAGTTCGGGTATGGCATAATGTTATTTGGTTTGTTAATACTTTTTTGGTAGTTTACAGAGTTTGGTTGCAATTTTATATTTTTCTATTACTGTAGTTTCTGTTTTCCCCTGATTGTTGGCATTTTAACCACTTAACGGCCAGCCCACAATAGTACGTCATAGTGGGACATGACTTGATGCACAGGGACAGTGGCGCACCCAAGGGGTGGTCCAACAGGTCTGGACCCCCTAGAACCATTAAATAGTTTTTTTTTTTTTTTAATCCTCCAGGGCCGCTATCGACCGCCGTAGGCGGCACAGCCCTGGTTCTAATTAGGCTGCAGCGGGCACGGGAGCGCATCGTTCACTGCCCCGCCGCCTATCACCACTATAGGCTTCAGGCCTGTTTGCTGGTAGAAGCCCAGAAAATAAATGGATGGCAGTATGGGGCAAATTAATTAATATGGGGCATCTGGTGGCACTATAGGAACATTATTTGGGGGCATTAATGGGCAGTGGAGAACTATGGGGTCATTTACTGGGGCACTATATAGGGGTATTTTATACTGGCATACATTATGGGGACATTAGCTGAACTGCGGGCACTAAGCAGGGTTATTTGATTTATTGTTATATTATAAGGAAAAGTATTACTACTACATTATGGTGAGCTTTACTACTGCTACTGGGGGCTGAAGGGAGCATGATTACTAGGATCTGGGGAGGGAGGAGAGCGGAGGAGCTCTCTGTACCCCCACCCGGACCTACACTCCGTTAAAATCGCGCAGCTTCTCCTCCTCCACTCCTCTTTTAACATGAGGGGGACAGTGTGAGTGTAAGTACAGGAGCTTTATGTCGGGGCCCTGAATACTGAGTAAAGTGCGTCTATGTAGGATGAGGGTAAGACTCTTACCTTCATCCTCAACAATATAATTTCAGCTGTACATTGTTTGTTGGGAGTGGCCTATAATATGTAGGAGGGGCTGATAACAATTGCCGTAGCTTTTTTTATTCCGACCCCACTATATAAAATTCCTGGGTGCTCCCTTAACAGGGACGTACTATTGCAGACCAACAAAAAACCGTCCCCAGGCATAATCGCTTTGGAAATGAGGTGCAAAACCTGCTTAGCTAAACGGGCAGCCATGTTAACTAAGGTCTGCTATTGTTCAGGGATCGTGTGATATTTTTGAATATGTTTTGTGTACCGATTTATATTGGTGTGTGCACATATTTACCCTCCTGGTGAGGCGTGTATACGACCTCTTCCTCCTCCTCTTCAGGATGTGGGGGCGATTCTGGTGGCTGGGACGGTCCAGCCTCCTCCTCAACCTCGACCTCCACAATATTGAGGTCAGCACTCGCCTCCTCCATTGTCACCACTTCCGGTGGTGGATGGGCCGCTGTGAGGGTGGAGGGTCCTGGCTGTTCCTCCGTCTCCTCCTCCTCCGTGGACACCTCAATGTCCTCCGCTTTTCTTTTGCGGTGGCGGACAGAGGGACGGTTTTACCTGTAATAATCACAAATTGTTAAAAATGTAAACAAACAACTCAAGAATCATAAAAATGTAAAAGATCCATACATTTCTATATGGAGGCATCTGCAATCCAATGGTTGATTTGCCTCATTTTGTAGGGAACTGACATTCTTAAAACCTGTGTTACAGATGGTACAACCGGCCTAAGTTACCAATAACGCGCATGTGCCAAGGTCAGCGCTAATCGTGGCCGTGCAGGAGTTGATGTGCCAGTATCTGTGATATATGCGGGAGAATGCAGCCTGTGTCCGTACATCAGTAACGGCCGTACCCCTGCCGCTGAATTAAGGTCATGCGCCCGCCTGATCATAGCGATGTACATGTAGGGTGCTGGGCATTAAGTGACGTTCTGTTGCACCGTACATGTACTGGGGGCTGGAAGGGATGAAATACGGATGTAGTAGAGTTAACACACATGCTTTATGAGCCATGTTATGTAAACTAGATGCGTTTAGCTTTTGTTTTACAATGGCTTTTGTTTATAGATAACGCGATGAGTTATGAAATTCCTATTAAGAGTTTGTGTGTTAACACTGTTAACCCAGCTCCATCTGTACGGATTAGAGCATCACTGACTAGATACATTACATAGAGGTGTAGAGAGATATATAAAAGTCATGTAAGCAATGTACCTGGGCACAGTACAGCACTCCGCTCTCTGATGCGCTCTGGGTGGTGCCTCTTGAGGTCGCACCACTTTTTTTGGATGGCCTCCTTAACTGGCATGTGGCCAAACCTCTCCTCCATCTCCTTCTGGAGGGAGAGGATTATGGCGGTCTTCTCTGCATGCTTGCGGGTCAGGCCGTAACCCTTCTCCAACATTGTCTGCAGGATAAAGATGCAAAGATATATAATCAACATTTTTTAGTATACTATTTTTAATTTTTTTTAAATTTACTTCTAAGATCTGTTTGCACTGGGATTGTATGTGTATGGGGTCTACACAACTAGTAATATATTGCTTTAGGAAACCAAAAAGAAAAAAAAGAAGGAAGGAAAGAAGGGAAAATAAAAAAAAAAAAAAATCGTATCCTGGTAAATATTCGAATACTCGAATATTTTACAACAGTAGATCTACACATAAATATTTTTTCTGTAGATAAAGTGTTAAAAAATAATGTTCAGAATCAGATATGCGTGCAATATGTAATACAATCATGTGATGTAATAAACATTAAACATGTTACTATACTTACATTGATTATATAATCTTCCTCCTCTTCGGTAAGCGAATTTCGCCCCATCTCGATCCGATCTCGATTCGATTTTTCACAAGTCAGCACCAGTCGCGAAACCGAAAGTAAAACGTCACGTGACACGATTGTCACATGATCGCGTGCATACGCGATTATTCCTTGTGATTCGTCAATTCGTGGTAAGTATTGTAATTTATTTTTAAACTTTGAACACAGCTCTAGGTTGGAATCGCAATGCGAAAATATTTAATTGCATTGCGCTTCTAACTTAGAGTGAACTTTCCTATTCGATTTAACGAATATGGAGAATATAGGGCTATATTCGTCATCTTCGTTAATTCTAGATAACTTATCGCATATCGAATTTAATGCGATAATATTACTTAGCCTTTTTTAACTAGAATAATGCTATTCTATTTATTTAAAAAGGGCAAAGTAATATTATCGTATAAGCGAATCTAATGCGATAATATTACTTTGCCTTTTAAAAAAATAAATAGAATAGTATTATTCTATTTAAAAAAAAAGGCAATGTAATATTATCGCATAGCGAATTTACCTGCCGTTTATTTAGTCCACTGCTAAAATTAGCGAAGTCGACGAATATGGAGCTAAAACGAAGATGGAGATTATTTCGTTATCTTCGTTTTGAGGAAAATGACGAATACATTCGTCATATTCATCATCTTCGCTAATTCTAGATATCAAACCAATATCGGCAAGTTGCCTTGTTAAAAAAAATAAAGAATCGCAATACGATTATTTAAATCGCAGAATAATCGCGATAACTAGAATAATAACGAATATTCGATTTCGACGAATATGAGACGAATATTCTAGCGAATATTCGCGAATTTCGTCGAAATCGAATATGGCACCTCCCGCTCATCACTAATAGTCACATGACCGGAGAATTTCAAAATATCGCGATTTTAAGGTTTTACGATGGTGTTCCAATTTATATTATTATTTGGAGGATAGTTCTGTGGGGGTTCACGGAGTGTATTGTACATTTATCACATATATTCCAGCAAAGATTCATCAAACATAGTGGGATACACTGATTGCAGCAAAAGTTCGAGCCCTACCCTTACATAATCATTCTCGCAGAGTATTATATATTCTAACACTAATGGCAATACTAGTCACCAAAATTAACATTAAAGATCAATCTAAGCCTCACCCTTACGTCATCATGACTGCAAAGCATCCTATACTTAAATACCAAAAAATTCGCCACTGATGGAAAAAATGATCGCCAAAAAAAAGCGAACATTCAATTATCAAATAAAGACATTAAAGAGTAAAAAACCATTACTCCTATCATTTCACAAGGGCAACAAAGGTCCTATATTGTGTACAATCTAAATAATTCCCACCTCTGGCGAATATATTGGAAAAGTAGTAGCAGTGCATTTTAATGCCTACATAACCATGAAACATGATGAACATATCATTACCAATCACATTTTTTACAGAACATACAATCTTATTGCTCATTACCAAATCATGGGTGGCCCTTAGTTTACTGCAATCAAGAATCCCCTCGCATGTACAGTTAGTGGTGTACACTACCCGTGTCCCTACCACAAAGTCCATCCTCCCATGATACATTTCTGTATTGGGTCTCGGATGTTGCTCCTCCTAGTGCAAAAAATAGGAAAGAAGGACACGAAATTAATAACTTCACGGCTATTAGCCGGGCAACATTACTTAAGGGTATACATATAGAGCACATATCCTTACTGTTTCAATACAATGTACCCACTTTGAACTCCCTATTTAACCCTTTCGGTTCCAGTGTATCTAACTCAAAGATCCATTTGAGCTCCTTCCTTTTCAAAATTCTTTCTCTATCACCTCCTCTCCTCAAGGGCAGTACTCCATCAATTATTCTGAACCTCATTTGTGCGATGTTGTGGCGACATCTCACAAAATGCTCTGGGACTGGTAATTCTGTTTCCACAAATCTCTCTGTTTCATTTTTTGCCATAAGTTTACGTATATTATAGCGGTGCTGGTTGATCCTGTTTTTACATGCCTGTGTGGTCTCCCCACATAGAGGAGTCCACACGGGCATTGAATGACATAGATAACAAAATCTGATGCACACGTGTAGAACTCCTCTATTTCATATTTTTACCTGTTCTAGGATGACAGAAAGAGCTACCCTTGATTAGGCTCCCACAATTGCAGCAGCCCAAACATGGGTAACACCCCTTCTTTTTAGGGCGTAGCTTTGGTTTTTGTGTCAGTTCTTATCAATATGTCACCCAGACTTCTGGGACGACTGTAAGACATTAGAGGCGGATTCTTAAACTCATCTATATCTGGAAACGACTTGGTCAAAATCTGCCAATTACTTCTGAGAATGTTTGCAATATCTCCACTCGCCTCTGAAAATTTAGATACAAATGGTATCCTCTTTATTTGTTTTTCTTTGGCCTGACTTCCTTTGAGTAGTTGTTCTCTATTCTTATCTTCCACTTCATTCAATTGTTTCTCTATCACTTTTTAGGATATCTTCTCTCTTCAAATTTCTTGGCCATATTTACTAGTCTCCCTTTCAATCTGGCTTCCTCTGAAACTATCCTCTTTACCCTCAAGAATTGACTATATGGGAGGGACTCTTTAGTTCTTTTAGGGTGTGCACTCTGGTAGTGCAACAAACTGTTGCGATCTGTAGTTTTAATAAATAGATCTGTCTCTAATTTGTTATTATTCACATATACCATCGTATCCAGAAATTGTAAAGAATCCTGTGATTGCACTATGGTGAACTTTAAATCGTTATGGATCTGGTTAATGAAACCATGAAACTCTAACAAGTCATCATCCGTTCCTCTCCAAACGAGGAATATGTCATCTATGTACCGCATCCACCCCTCACAAATTGGAAGAGGGTGGATGGGTACACATGACATTCCTCGATGGATGACATATATATATTCGCATATGTCGGGGCCATATTAGACCCCATGGCCGTACCCCTACATTGTACGTAAAACATATCCTCAAATAAAAATAGTTGTTCAACAATAGAATCTCCAACAGAGATAAAAGGAATTCTTTTTATCAGGGTCCTGCTCCAGTTTTATTAAGGGCCCATTTCACCGCTTCAAGACCCAGTTCATGGTTTATGCTGGTGTACAGACTGGTGACATCAAATGACACCAGTCTGTCGCCAATATCAAACTCAACCATTTCCAGTTTATTCAAAAAATCTGTGGTGTCCTTAACATAGGACTCAGTCCCTATGGCTAATGGTCTCAGTATTCTGTCCAGATAGATAGCAGCTCCTGAAAAGACCGAATCCGTGCTGGCCACTATTGGACGCCCTGGTGGATCCACAAGACTTTTGTGAATCTTAGGCAGGACGTACAATAGTGGCGTGATCGGATGACTGGGTATAAGGTAGGAGTGGAGCTTTTCATCAATGAGGTCAATTGCGAATGCGTTATCCACCAACAGTTTAATTTTCCTTAGTATGTCCCATTTAGGATCTTTGTTCAGAGGTTTATATACCTCTGTATCTTGTACCTGTCTCATTACTTCTGCCTTGTACTTATCGGTATCCATCACAACGATGGCACCCCCTTTATCCGCTTTTTTAATAGTTAATTCCTCTCTTTTCTTAAGCGAGGACAATGCTCTTTTCTCAGATCTATTTAATTTCATCTTTTCTCCACCTTCAACCATTTGCTTCCTCAAATCCTCTATCTCTTTCCTCACCAGGGAGGAAAAGGTATCAACAGCACAGTTATTTACAGGTGGTTGGGAACCACTCTTTATGAAAAGACCACTTTCTTTAAGTGTCAACCTATCCCCTCCTGGTGATACCTCATCAACATTTCCTGTTACCTGTTCACCAAAAAACACTCTTAATTTAATTCTTCTAAGAAAATTAGCACACTCACGCTGCATATCTTGTTACATAGAATGCAGTGACGAAGTGGCTCTTCTAAACGAAATGGCTTCACCAAAAAGCCTTTTATATACAAGTGACCAGATTGCACATATCCTGAAAGGTAACACCGATGAAGGTACCTTTTTGAACCAGCCTACCAGTGATTATATAAAGAAAAAATGGGAACAAGAACAAAAGCAATTGATTAATATAGAACTTCATCTATCAACCTTACGTGAATACTATAAGGTAGAACGTATTCCAAGAGGTCTCAGGACTCATCTTAGACCTATTCTGTTCCCTGAGAATAGTGAATTCCTGAAAAAATTTACGTTCTTAGCAAATCGATTTGCCTTCGATATGATGCTCTTGAAAATTGTGGAGTATGAAAACCAGTTACAAAAAATGTTAGGTAAACAGGAATTCATGAAAATGAAGGAGGATAAGATGGTCGATTTCAAGAAATACCGAGGAAATATACAAAGTACAAAGAGACAGAAATGGAATAGAGACCTGGAGGACTATACTAAAGGCGACATTTATAAAATAACTCCTAAATATGGATCGAACCGTCGTAATAACACGCAACGACAAAAAATTAATAAGACAAAGAAACGGAGAGAAAACTGGACTGATACAGACTCTTCACGGGAGCAGAGCACTGAACGGGATTTTTTAGGACAAGCAGAGGGAGGAAGACCAGAAGGGGAGGAAGGAGGCTCCAAAAGAGACAAAGCGAGCAAAGAGGATGCACAAAAGAGAAATACGAGATCAAAGAAGCCACCGAGTGGGAACAGTCAGATGGTGCATTGGGAGACACAATGAGGGACATACACAGAGAAGTACAACAAAAATCCTTGGTGGTAAATATATCTTCTCATGAACTGTCTTTAGACGAACTGTCTCTACTAAATAAGGGATTATCGTTCTGCCCGTCAGCACCCAGTGACTGGTTTCAGGTTGAAATGGACATGCATAATTTTCTTAGAAGAATTAAATTAAGAGTGTTTTTTGGTGAACAGGTAACAGGAAATGTTGATGAGGTATCACCAGGAGGGGATAGGTTGACACTTAAAGAAAGTGGTCTTTTCATAAAGAGTGGTTTCCAACCACCTGTAAATAACTGTGCTGTTGATACCTTTTCCTCCCTGGTGAGGAAAGAGATAGAGGATTTGAGGAAGCAAATGGTTGAAGGTGGAGAAAAGATGAAATTAAATAGATCTGAGAAAAGAGCATTGTCCTCGCTTAAGAAAAGAGAGGAATTAACTATTAAAAAAGCGGATAAAGGGGGTGCCATCGTTGTGATGGATACCGATAAGTACAAGGCAGAAGTAATGAGACAGGTACAAGATACAGAGGTATATAAACCTCTGAACAAAGATCCTAAATGGGACATACTAAGGAAAATTAAACTGTTGGTGGATAACGCATTCGCAATTGACCTCATTGATGAAAAGCTCCACTCCTACCTTATACCCAGTCATCCGATCACGCCACTATTGTACGTCCTGCCTAAGATTCACAAAAGTCTTGTGGATCCACCAGGGCGTCCAATAGTGGCCAGCACGGATTCGGTCTTTTCAGGAGCTGCTATCTATCTGGACAGAATACTGAGACCATTAGCCATAGGGACTGAGTCCTATGTTAAGGACACCACAGATTTTTTGAATAAACTGGAAATGGTTGAGTTTGATATTGGCGACAGACTGGTGTCATTTGATGTCACCAGTCTGTACACCAGCATAAACCATGAACTGGGTCTTGAAGCGGTGAAATGGGCCCTTAATAAAACTGAGCAGGACCCTGATAAAAAAGAATTCCTTTTATCTCTGTTGGAGATTCTATTGTTGAACAACTATTTTTTATTTGAGGATATGTTTTACGTACAATGTAGGGGTACGGCCATGGGGTCTAATATGGCCCCGACATATGCGAATATATATATGTCATCCATCGAGGAATGTCATGTGTACCCATCCACCCTCTTCCAATTTGTGAGGGGGTGGATGCGGTACATAGATGACATATTCCTCGTTTGGAGAGGAACGGATGATGACTTGTTAGAGTTTCATGGTTTCATTAACCAGATCCATAACGATTTAAAGTTCACCATAGTGCAATCACAGGATTCTTTACAATTTCTGGATACGATGGTATATGTGAATAATAACAAATTAGAGACAGATCTATTTATTAAAACTACAGATCGCAACAGTTTGTTGCACTACCAGAGTGCACACCCTAAAAGAACTAAAGAGTCCCTCCCATATAGTCAATTCTTGAGGGTAAAGAGGATAGTTTCAGAGGAAGCCAGATTGAAAGGGAGACTAGTAAATATGGCCAAGAAATTTGAAGAGAGAAGATATCCTAAAAAAGTGATAGAGAAACAATTGAATGAAGTGGAAGATAAGAATAGAGAACAACTACTCAGAGGAAGTCAGGCCAAAGAAAAACAAATAAAGAGGATACCATTTGTATCTAAATTTTCAGAGGCGAGTGGAGATATTGCAAACATTCTCAGAAGTAATTGGCAGATTTTGACCAAGTCGTTTCCAGATATAGATGAGTTTAAGAATCCGCCTCTAATGTCTTACAGTCGTCCCAGAAGTCTGGGTGACATATTGATAAGAACTGACACAAAAAAACCAAAGCTACGCCCTAAAAAGAAGGGGTGTTACCCATGTTTGGGCTGCTGCAATTGTGGGAGCCTAATCAAGGGTAGCTCTTTCTGTCATCCTAGAACAGGTAAAAAATATGAAATAGAGGAGTTCTACACGTGTGCATCAGATTTTGTTATCTATGTCCTTCAATGCCCGTGTGGACTCCTCTATGTGGGGAGACCACACAGGCATGTAAAAACAGGATCAACCAGCACCGCTATAATATACGTAAACTTATGGCAAAAAATGAAACAGAGAGATTTGTGGAAACAGAATTACCAGTCCCAGAGCATTTTGTGAGATGTCGCCACAACATCGCACAAATGAGGTTCAGAATAATTGATGGAGTACTGCCCTTGAGGAGAGGAGGTGATAGAGAAAGAATTTTGAAAAGGAAGGAGCTCAAATGGATCTTTGAGTTAGATACACTGGAACCGAAAGGGTTAAATAGGGAGTTCAAAGTGGGTACATTGTATTGAAACAGTAAGGATATGTGCTCTATATGTATACCCTTAAGTAATGTTGCCCGGCTAATAGCCGTGAAGTTATTAATTTCGTGTCCTTCTTTCCTATTTTTTTGCACTAGGAGGAGCAACATCCGAGACCTATTACAGAAATGTATCATGGGAGGATGGACTTTGTGGTAGGGACACGGGTAGTGTACACCACTAACTGTACAAGCGAGGGGATCCTTGATTGCAGTAAACTAAGGGCCACCCATGATTTGGTAATGAGCAATAAGATTGTATGCCCTGTAAAAAAATTTGATTGGTAATGATATGTTCATCATGTTTCATGGTTATGTAGGCATTAAAATGCACTGCTACTACTTTTCCAATATATTCGCCAGAGGTGGGAATTATTTAGATTGTACACAATATAGGACCTTTGTTGCCCTTGTGAAATGATAGGAGTAATGGTTTGTTTACTCTTTAATGTCTTTATTTGATAATTGAATGTTCGCTTTTTTTTGGCGATCATTTTTTCCATCAGTGGCGAATTTTTTGGTATTTAAGTATAGGATGCTTTGCAGTCATGATGACGTAAGGTTGAGGCTTAGATTGATCTTTAATGTTAATTTTGGTGACCAGTATTGCCATTAGTGTTAGAATATATAATACTCTGCGAGAATGATTATGTAAGGGTAGGGCTCGAACTTTTGCTGCAATCAGTGTATCCCACTATGTTTGATGAATCTTTGCTGGAATATATGTGATAAATGTACAATACACTCCGTGAACCCCCACAGAACTATCCTCCAAATAATAATATAAATTGGAACACCATCGTAAAACCTTAAAATCGCGATATTTTGAAATTCTCCGGTCATGTGACTATGTCACATGATGATGCGCCTCCTCCCGCTCTCGATGCAGTCGCGGAAGTTGGAGATGGAAGTGACGTCAGTGGCACGCACACGTGGAACGCACACGTGATGCATAGAGGTCATCTGAAAACAACGTACAGTGAGTGGTTGAATGGTAATGACGTACACAGTTCCGGACATGCGCCGTAGCAAAGGAATAACGCCAAGTAAGAATTTGGCGATTATTGAAGCGATTGAAGGTGGAACTTATGGTGATCCGGTGCGGAATATGTAAGTGTGCTATAATGTATTGGGAAATGTGAAAATTTTGGTTCTAGGACATGTTTTAAAGTGTTAATTAAGTGATAAATGTGGGGACCAATCAGAGGAGATTGGGGGTTATTTAAAGGCACAATGTGATTGTATGGTTGAGCTTGATAAAGACCTTCGGGTTGAAACGTTGCTGTCGTTTTTTGGTGGAATAAAAGAAGATTATTGAGGATTAAGGAGTGCTGGTATTTCTTCCACGTTTTGCTGGTTTATTTTTATGAACGTCAGCTTGTCTACGTTGGCTGTGGACAGGTGCTGCGTTTGTCAGTAATAACACCACCTGCCGTGCTGAATACATGTTCAGACAAAACGACTCCGGGCAGGCCAGCACCTCCAAGGCATAAAAGGCTAGCTCTGGCCACGTGGAAAATTTGGAGACCCAGAAGTTGAATGGGGCTGAACCATCAATCAGTACGCGGAGGTGTGTGCACACGTACTGTTCCACCATGTTAGTGAAATGCTGCCTCCTGCTAACACGTTCCGTATAAGGTGGTGGTGCAGTTAGCTGTGGCGTGGTGACAAAACTTTTCCACATCTCGGCCATGCTAACCCTGCCCTCAGAGGAGCTGGCCGTGACACAGATGCGTTGGCGACCTCTTGCTCCTCGTCTGCCTTCACCTTGGGCTTCCACTTGTTCCCCTGTGACATTTAGGAATGCTCTCAGTAGCGCGTCTGCCAACATGCACTTGTACTTGCGCATCTTCCTATCAAGCCCCAGTGCAGGAAGTAAGGTGGGCACATTGTCTTTGTACCGGGGATCCAGCAGGGTGACAACCCAGTAGTCCGCACACGTTAAAATGTGGGCAACTCTGCTGTCGTTGCGCAGGCACTGCAGCATGTAGTCGCTCATGTGTGCCAGGCTGCCCAGAGGTAAGGACAAGCTGTCCTCTGTGGACGGCGTATTGTCATCGTCCTCCGTTTCCCCCCAGCCATGCACCAGTGATGGGCCCGAGCTGCGTTGGGTGCCATCCCGCTGTGAACATGCTTCATCCTTATCCTCCTCCACCTACTCCTCATCCTCCTCATCCTCCATTAGTGGGCCCTGGCTGGCCACATTTGTACCTGGCCTCTGCTTTTGCAAAAAAACTCTCTGAGCCACTTCTAAAAGACTGGCCTGAAAGTGCAAAAATGACCCCTCTTCCTCCTCCTCCTCCTGGGCCACCTCCTCTTCCATCATCGCCCTAAGTGTTTTCTCAAGGAGACATAGAAGTGGTATTGTAACGCTGATAACGGCATCATCGACACTGGCCATGTTGGTGGAGTACTCGAAACAGCGGAACAGGGCACACAGGTCTCGCATGGAGGCCCAGTCATTGGCGGTGAAGTGGTGCTGTTCCGCAGTGTGACTGACCCGTGCGTGCTACAGCTGAAACTCATGGTGGGCACGTCGCATATGAGGCGATGAGCGGGAAGGCCGAAGTGACAATGTAGTGCAGACAGGCGAGCAGCGGCAGGATGTGAACGCCGTAAGCGCGCACAGATGGCCTGCACTTTATTCGCAGCTCTGACATATCGGGCTAGTTGTGAATGAACTTCTGCACCACCAAAATCAGCACATGCGCAAGGCAAAGGATGTGCGTCAAACCGGCTAGTCCCAGAGCTGCGACGAGATTTCGCCCATTATCGAACACCACCAGGCCGGGCTTGAGGCCCACCGGCAGCAACCACTCATCGGTTTGTTGTTCAATACTCCGCCACAACTCCTGCGTAGTGTGAAACCTGTCCCCCAAACATATGAGTTTCAGAACGGCCTGCTGACGTTTACCCCGGCTGTGCTGAAGTTGGCGGTGAAGGGGTGTGGCTGACTGGATGAGCAGGTGGAAGAAGAGGAGGAGGAAGCCGAGTAGGAGGAGGAGGCTACAGGAGGCAAAGAATGATGCCCTGCGTCAAAGAACTCTGCGTCTGGGGCCCAGCCGCCACTACATTTACCCAGTGTGCAGTTTTAGAGATATAGCGTCCCTGGCCATGCTTACTGGTCCATGTATCTGTGGTTAGGTGGACCTTGCCACAGATGGCGTTGTGCAGTGCACACTTGATTTTATCGGATACTTGGTTGTGCAGGGAAGGCACGGCTCTCTTGGAGAGGTAGTGGCGGCTGGGAACAACATACTGTGGGACAGCCATTGCCATCAGCTGTTTGAAGCTGTCTGTGTCCTCCAGCCTGAAAGACAGCATTTCAAAGGCCAGTAGGCTCGAGGGTTGGTAGGTGGGAATTTACGCTTTCTCCAAGACTTGTGAGATGGAGAGATGAACGCTGCCGTGTGACATGGTGGAGATGTTTAGTGACGGAGGTGGTGGTGTTGGTGGCACATCCTCTGTTTGGTGGGCGGCAGGTGCCAATATTCCTCCTGAGGCGGAGGAAGAGGCCGAGGCACAAGCAGAAGAGGACGCAGGGGGAGCCTGAGTGAGTTCCTTGTTTTTAAGGTGTTTACTCCACTGCAGTTCATGCTTTGCATGTAGATGCCTGGTCATGAAGGTTGTGCTAAGGTTCAGAACGTTAATGCCTCGCTTCAGGCTCTGATGCCACAGCGTGCAAACCACTCGGGTCTTGTCGTCAGCACATTGTTTAAAGAAGTGCCATGCCAGGGAAATCCTTGAAGCTGCCTTTGGGGTGCTCGGTCCCTGGTGGCGGTGGCCAGTAGCAGGCGAACTCTCTTGGCGGCGGCTGTTCTGCTTTTGCCCCCTGCTCTCTCTTTTGCTACGCTGTTAACTCGTTCTCACCACTGCCTCTTCCTCTGAACTACGAAAGTCAGTGGCACGACCTTCAGTCCATGTGGGGTCTAGGACCTCATCGGGACCTGCATCGTCCTCCACACAGTCTTCCTCCCTGACCTCCTGTTCAGTATGCACACTGCAAAAAGACGCAGCAGTTGGCACCTGTGTTTCTTCATCATCAGCAGAGACGAGCGGACTCTGATGAGGTGGTATTCCCATGTCCTCATCATCAGGAAACATAATTAGTTGTGCGTCAGTGCATTCTATGTCTTCCACCACCGGGAATGGGCTAGGTGCATTCCCTTGGGAAACTCTGCCAGCAGAGTCTTCAAACAGCATAAGAGACTGCTGCATAACTTGAGGCTCAGACAGTTTCCCTGATATGCTTGGGGGTGATGTGACAGACTGATGGGCTTGGTTTTCAGGCGCCACCTGTGCGCTTTCTGCAGAAGACTGGGTGGGAGATAATGTTGTGATCATGCTGGATCCACTGTCGGCCACCCAATTGACTAGCGCCTGTACTTGCTCAGGCCTTACCATCCTTAGGACTGCATTGGGCCCCACCAAATATCCCTGTAAATTCTGACGGGTACTAAAACCTGAGGTAGTTGGTTCACTAGGACGTGTGGCTGTGGCAGAATGGCCATGTCCTCTCCCAGCACCAGAGGGTCCACTTTTAACACCACCACCATGTCCGCGTCCGCGTCCCTTACTAGATGTTTTCCTCATTGTTACCGTTCACCACAATAAGAAAAAATTATTTGGCCCAATGTATTGAATTCAAATTCAGGCTTTTTTTTACAGGCACTTAACACTATCTGGTTATCTATTTATGTAACGTATTACACAAATCCAGGCACAGCAGTAACCACAGATTTAGGGGAATATCAATTGAAGGCCTAGTATTTAGGCCCTGGATGAAAGGTATCCTTTTACGGACAGATTTACACTTGGAGATGCACAGTAGCGTGTGAAAAAATATATATGATTATGCTTTCAGCACTTGTATTTTAACACTTTGTGTAATATACCCCCTAACGGAAAGAAACACTTAGAGATGCAAAACAGTGTGTGCAAATGTAGAGGATTATGCTGTATTTTAACACTTACTGTAATATACCCTTTAACGGAAAGAAACAAACTTGGAGATGCACGCTGAGTGTAATATACCCTTGTAGGGACAGATTTACACTTGGCCTGCAACAGCTGGAACACCAGAGTTTGGGTATTGCTATTTTGTCAATTGAATTTCACCCCAGAAAATAATATATCATTTAACGAACACTATGGAACTTGTCCAGTCACAGCTGAAACACCAGATTTATGGTATTGCTATTTTGGCAATTGAATTTCACCCCAGAAAAAAATATATCCTTTGCCGGACATTATTAAACTTGGCTAGCCACAGCTGAAACCACTGATTTACGGTATTACTATTTTGGCAATTGAATTTCACCCCAGAAAAAAATCTATCCTTTGCCGGACACTATTAAGCTTGGCCAGCCACTGCTGGGACACCAGATTTACGGTATTGCTATTTTGGCAATTTAATTTCACCCCAGAACAAAATATATCCTTTGCCGGACACTATTAAACTTGGCCAGGAACAGCTGAAACCACTAATTTAGGGGATTGCTATTTTGGCAATTGATTTTCACCCCAGAACAAAATATATCCTTTGCCGGACACTATTAAACTTGGCCAGCCACTGCTGGGACACCAGATTTAGGGGATTGCTATTTTGGCTATTGAATTTCACCCTGGAAAATTATCTATACTTTGCCGGACACTATTAAACTTGGCCAGCCACTGCTGGGACTCCAGATTTAGGGGATTGCTATTTTGGCAATTGAATTTCACCCCAGAAAATTATCTGAAGACCCCAAAATTTGGTACGAACTCGAACTATACAGTTCGGGTTCGCTCAACTCTATTGATATCACCTGATAATTCCAAAAAGTGGGTAACAATTGAAAATAGTTTTTTGAACTCAACGAACATATATCTATATTTATTGACACAAAGTGTTTTTGGTATACCACTTAAGCCACCACTACTGTCCATCTCAACTATTTTCAAAATATGGAATCAAATAACGAGAGTTGAAAAACGTCTTCCTACATCAATGATGGATGCTCCTCTCAGAATTTGTGAACTTGCCATTCCTGATCTTTCTTTGAAGGGATGGGAACAAGCAGGATTAACAAAAATTTCACAACTTTGGCAAATAGGAGTATTGGTAGATTTCGCCCATATACATAGGTCGTACATCATCTCCAACAAAGACGTTCACAAATTCCTACAACTAAGACACTTATTGAATTCCCCTCATGTTTTTACTTGGCACCCACTGACAAGAGACTACACACTTGGTTATTCTCAACAAACGCAGCAGCCACAGGGATTACTATCGGTTACCAACTTCTGAAATATCAGAGTGTAGATCCTTGGAAATCAGATTTAAATATAGCTATTTCTACTAATGAATGGAAGGAAGCTTTCTCCGTTACCTCAAAATATACCAGATGTGCTGACCATTTGGAAGGGGCTAGGAAAATTCTTTATCGATGGTACAGAACCCCTGCTTCTCTTAACGCAGTATTTCCTAGCTTTTCACCACTTTGTTGGAGATGCCACAGGGATACAGGTACTTACCGTCATATGTGGTGGGAATGTTCTTAAGTAAAAAAATTATGGCTTGAGGTTTTTGCTCTTGTCTCGAACATTATGGACGTTCAGATATCTCAGTCTCCAGAACTAGCCCTTTTATCCATAGGTCTGAACTCATTGTCTAAAAATACAAGATGTCTGGTCATTTATTTCATTATTGCTACTAGGAATAGAATTGCAGCAAGTTGGAGATCGGAAATTGGAATCTATCCCCAATGTTAATAGAATTTTTAGAATGATAGATAACAATTGTGTTTATGAGGGAATTTGGGCTTCCTTTAGAAGCAAAAAAATCTCCCTTTAAGGAATCCTGGAAGTTGTGGTTAAATAGTCAATTGTGCCAGATTGATAAGAACTCATTTATCAGAACCTGAGGAGTTACACATGTACCTGTGGTGATGTCACATCACATGGTCCAATCACATGGTCCATCACCATGGTGATGGACCACGTGATTGGACCATGTGATGTGATGTCATCACAGGTCCTTTAGCCGACAGCTAATGAATGAAGAAGAGAGAAGAGATTGCAACTACGAGATCAAGTGGATATGGTGAGTTAATTTTTTTTATTTTTAACTCCTTAATGCACATTTTACTAAGCATTCTATATAGTACCCGATGACATGTGGTTTGGCTCAAACGTAGTCAGGGTGAGCTGCAGCAGAAGGGACATATAGTGTAGGGAGAGGCATTTTTTTTTTTTCTTAGGTAGTTTTGATTGTTGAAAGGTGTTAGAGACCCAACAGTCCTTTTAAAGACTATTGTTTTATCTGGCTGCGAAATATATTAGCGCAACGTGAGCTAAATTGTGTGCAATTGTTTAGTTGCTGGTGACAGCAGCGACATTACCTGCGCTACATCTCCTGTATAACGTTAACCGCTGGTGACAGCAGCGACATTACCTGTGCTATATCTCCTGTATAACATTAGTGCTGGTGACAGCAGCGACCAAACCTGCACTACATCTCTTGTATAACGTTAGCTGCTGGTGACAGCAGTGACATTACCTGCGCTACAGCTCCTGCATAACGTTAGCCGCTAGTGATAGCAGCGACATTACATGCATTATATCTCCTGTATAACGTTAGCTGCTGGTGACTAAAGCAGCGACATTACCTGTGCTACATCTCCTGTATAATGTTAGCTGCTGGTGACAGCAGCGACATAACCTGCGCTACATCTCCTGTATAATGCTAGCCGCTGGTGACAGCAGCGATATTACCTCTGCTACATCTCCTGTATAAGGTTAGCGCTGGTGACAGCAGCGACATAACCTGCACTACATCTCTTGTATAACGTTAGCTGCTGGTGACTAAAGCAGCGACATTACCTGTGCTACATCTCCTGTATAATGTTAGCTGCTGGTGACAGCAGCGACATAACCTGCGCTACATCTCCTGTATATTGCTAGCCACTGGTGACTGCAGCGATATTACCCCTGCTACATCTCCTGTATAACGTTAGCCGCTGGTGACAGCACTGACATTACCTGCACTACATCTACTGTATAACATTTGCGCACGAAATAGCTGTGACATTCCCTGTAAATTTTTATTAACCGCTGGTGACAGCAGCAACACTACCTGCGCACATCTCCTATATAACATTTGCGCATCCCAAATTGCTGTGACATTCCCTGTAATTTTTTATTAGCCGCTGGTGACAGCAGCGATATTACCTGCGCTACATCTCTTGTATAACGTTTGTGCATTCCAAATAGCTGTGACATTCCCTGTAATTTTTTATTCCGCTGGTGACAGCAGCGACATTACCTGCGCTACATCTCCTGTATAACGTTTCCATATCCCAAATATCTGTTACATTGACTGCAATTTATTTGCGCTTACACTTACAAAACCTGCGTTACTGTATGTGTGACATACTTGCAAGCATATATACCATTTAATATGATGAAGGCTTGCAGTAAGGGATGGTGAAGTGGCCATGCAGCTGATGTTGCACGCAGAGGCCATGGCCCTGGGCGTGGTGAAACTGTGCCTGCTGCCAGAGCACAAGAAGCACACTCATCCATGATACCTAGCTTCACATCCCAGTTTACAGGGCAGCGCAGGACAAGACTCTCGAAGTCAGACCAGTGCAACCAGGTGGTCGGTTGGATTGCAGCAGATAATGCTTCCAGTCGGTTGAGCACCACCCTGTCTTCCACAAAGTCCAGTCTCTGTAGCCAAAAGTCTGGTAAACAGAATGCTCACCCTGATCCTCCTTACTCCCACCATGAAGAGTCTTGGCAAACAAGTTATCCCACACTCGGATATTCCGAGAAGCTCTTTTCATCACCATTCCTTTATTTAGCCCTCTCGCCAAGCCCTCTTGAAGAGGGACATGAGGAGATCTTGTGCTCCCAAACTCTTGAGCATCCACAGTCAGAAAAAGATGATGGTGGAGAATGGCAATTAATGTTTCACGAGGTGGATGATGATGATTAGACACAGTTGCCAATAAGTCAACCGCAATTAGTGTCTCAAGAGGTTCATGATGAGGATGAGACACAGTTGTCAATAAGTGAGGTTCTTGTTAGGTCAACAAGTCAGAAGGCTGACCAGAGTGAGGAAGTGGAAGAGATGGTGGTGGACGATGCTATCACTGACTCAACCTGGGAAGGTGGCAAGCTGAGTGAGGAGAGCAGTACAGAAGGGGAGGTATCCATAGCACTTCAACAGACTGGAAGCCACAGTTGGGTGGCAAAAGGGAGAAGGCAAGCCACACAAAACAGGCCCGCAACTGTTCTCCAGAGCACCCCCTTGTGGCAATCTCCCTTGTCAAGGGGTAGGTGTTCCGCAGTGCGGACGATAAAAGAATTGTCATTTGCAACCTGTGCCGTACCAAAATGAGCAGGAGCATAAACACTAGCAACCTCACCACCACCAGCATGATCCACCACATGGCATCAAAGCACCCTAATAGGTGTGCCGAATGCCTGCGTCCACAATCAGTGTCTGCGGGTAACACCACTGCCTCCTCTTCCCCTGCATTACATGCTAGCCAATCCGCTGTCCAAGTCGCAGGCCCGGATGCCTCCCGCCCTGCACCTGGACCTTCGCAAGCACCATCATGTAGTACATGCACTTCTGTGTCCCAGTGCAGTGTACAGATGTTCATAACCCAGGCCTTTGAACGAAAGCGCAAATACCTACCCACAGGCTATAGGACTAAATCCACACCTTTCCAAATTGCTGGCCCTGGAAATGTTGCCACATAGGCTTGTAGACACAGAGACTTTCCGCAGCCTGATGGATGTGGCAATCCCTCGTTACTCAGTCCCCAGCCCCCACCATTTTTCCCGGTGTGCCGTCCCTGCCTTACACCAGCATGTGTCCCGTAACATCACCCTTGCCCTGACCAACGCAGTTATTGGGAAGGTCTACTTAACGACTGACACATGGACAAGTGCTTTTGGCCAGGGATGCTACATTTCCCTGACAGCACACTGGGTGAACGTTGTGGAGGCCGGGATAGCACAGGTGCTTCCGACACCAAGGATTGCGGGCCCTAAATCCATCAGGATTTCTGCCACCACCTACATTAGGGGCTACAACCCTCCCTTTTTCTCCTCCACCTCCTCCTCCACTTCCACCTCTGAATTCTCATTTTGCAGCACCAGTCAGCCATCAGTCAGTAGCTGGAAGCAGTGTAGCACTGCAGTGGGGAAGCGGCAACAGGCCATGCTGAAACTAATTTGCTTAGGTGACAAACAGCACACTGCCACAGAGTTGTGGCAGGGTATAAGGGACCAGACTGAGCTGTGGCTCTTGCCACTCAACCTACAACCAGGCATGGTTGTGTCTGATAATGTTTGTTACACCCAAGCTTAGTGGTAGAGCCACCTCATCCAATTCCTTTTTCTGTGTCTGATAATGGCCATAACCTGGTTGTGGCTTTGGAGCTCGGCAAGCTCACACACATACCATGCCTGGCCAACGTGTTCAACCTAGTGGTTCAGCGATTTTTCAAAACCTATCCCAATTTGCCTTAGCTACTAATGAAGGTGCACCGCGTGTGTGCCCATTTCTGAAAGTCATCTACAGCTGCCGCCGGTCTGGCAACGCTGCTGCAATGCTTGCAATTGCCAGCTCACTGACTGTTGTGCAACCTGAGCATGCGCTGGAACTCCACGTTCCACATGTTGGCCAGGCTTTGTGAGCAGCAGAGGGCAGTAGTGGAATACCAGCTACAACATAGTCTTCGCCTTTCCAGTCAGCTTCCGCTCTTCACAAGCGACGAGTGGGCATGGATCTCAGACCTCTGTTAGGTTTTACGCAACTTTGAGGAATCAACTCAGATGGTGAACGGCGATGCCGCCCGCTATAATAAGGGTAACCATCCCACTTCTGTGTCTACTGAAATGGCAGTGTTAACTATATGAATTTCCCTGTCACAGATGCAGTGCAGGTGTACCTCACACAAAAAATTGGTATATGTCACCCTCTGAACTAACAGACGGATTATGGGTTGTGCTACACATGATCCAGCTTGCACAGAGGCTAGGTCACATGATGCACTGGCCAATCACAGCGATGGTTGTGATCGCTTCTAAGTGCCCACAGCTTAAAAGCTTGTTGATTGGCTGCCCTGCAGCCTTTCAACAATCTTTATTAAATGCACAAACACCGAATTTGAATGCAAACTTTTGCTGCAAAGTTTCGGGTTCGGGTTCAGGTCCGGGTACCCGAACTCGCAAAGTTCAATACGGACCCAAACTTTGCAGTTCATGTTCGCTCAGCACTACTATCTATCTATCTATCTATCTATCTATCTTGGAGCCATTTACTAAAGCTTATGAAAGGTTTTTGGTGTAAGAATGTTGCAGAATTTGGCACAGTGGGTATTTTTTCCACAAAAATGTTGTAACTTTTTGTCATGTTTAAGAAAACAGGTAGAGAATTCCAGCACATTTACTATTATTTATGCCAGAAAACTGGCACAAATTATTACTCAAATCTACTCCAACTCCTAGATTTCAGGTTCTGGCACATGGACAGTAGGAGATGAGTATCTCTTTATAAATTGGCTGGATCTTTCTCAAACAGGTTTTGACAAATACTGGTGTACAAAAGACTGGGCCTTAGTAAGTGACCCCCATATGTGTTTTAGGTTTGCTTGAATGTAATCTTTTGTCAAAATATTTTATCTGAAATAATTAGGAATATTAGGATATTTCAAATTACTCACTTTGCCCTCCTCTGACATAAAAGATGACTGGAATATTCTTTTGATTGCAAGTTTTTTTGTCTGGGAAAGGGCTAAAGCCAATATCTATATATTGTTTTCAGCTGCCTACAGCAATTGACAGCGATGAAATGCAGCAGGTTAGAAGTGTCGGATGTGTATTCTCTCTGTTACTAAATAAAGTTGATTGGTAGATAAAGACAAAGATGTTCTTCTGCTGTTCGGATGTGATATAGACAACGAGAGCTGTACATGCCAATTATTTTATAATCTAACTCTTGACCCTTTGTGTCGGATCTCTTTTGTTACCAAAACATATGAGATATAAATTGAGCATTATTCTGTTTGTATTAAAAGCAATAATAGCAATGATTATGATGGCAGGGAATAATTGAGACATTCATTTCAATATTGGAACATAAAATTACAACATTTCAAATGTTTATGTCAAATTCAAAATCTTATTAAATTATACAGTAGTAAAATATTGTGTATTGTTGACTGCTCTACTGTTGCTTGGATTAGCATTACCTTGTTCTTGACAACAGTCATATATACACATTCATTTACAGGGATTTAATGCTAAGGATGTTTAGGTTATTCCCTGGCTATACTGTGTTCTCTCCTATGAACAAGCTACTTCATCAGACTATGAAGTGTAGCCAATGGAATTTGGAGAGTCCATAAAAGGAAAAATATTAGTCAAGAACGTCCTTTTGGAAATCTTCTGTTGATCACTCCTGCCCAAAAAAAGCTTGAAGGGGTTGTGTCACTTAAGAAAATGGCATTTATCATGTATAGAAAGTGAAAACAAGGGACATACTATTGTATTTTGATTGTCCATATTGCCTCCTTTGCTGACTTGTTTCATTTTTCCATCACATTATGTACTGCTTGTATCGCTGGGTTACGAAACCCTGTAATCCAGCAGCCATGGTCGTACATGCAAACTATATCACATTATACACTGCTCATATCCAGGGATGATGACTACTCTTAAATCCAGCAACAGTGTCCATGATTGTACACTGTGGGAAAAGGCGCCGGCCTCTCTCATGGCCAGGACCGTGGTGTGGCTCATAGGCCGATGCTTTTTCCTATAATGTGATGGAAATATGAATCAAACCAGCAAAGCAAGCAATATGGACAATCACAATACATTAGTAAGTACCTTATATTAACTTTATCGATATGACACGTGCCTTTTGCTGAAGTGAGATAACCCTATTTAAATCTATAAATGATATGTTTTAACAAATTATTTCCCACAAAACTATATATCAGCCTACTCAGCTCTAACTGCTCTACAACATGTTGTCTGCAGATTGCATTGCATTTTGTGGTGACATGTCATCTTTAAGATAAGTCAGCACCATCCTAAGGTGGTTATCTCTCCTTAGAACAAAGAGTTAAGCGTTTTGAAATCTAACTATTCTGACCCATCTTCTCCTGACCTCTGACATTAGGGGAGAGTTATAATACTTCGAGTCCTTATGCATTAGATGATCACCTGGCCCTGCCGAAATTAACGAGTTTGGACATGAGCTGCTTGGCATGGGGGAAACATTTGACTATAGTCAAAGTTTTTCAACGGTAAAGGGACGGAAAAAATGTTGGGAATCACTAAGTTAAATTTAAGGAACTTTTAATTACTTTATCATTCTCTGGCCAGATTTGCAAGTGGGGCTTGATGCAGTTTTCATGTGTTTTTCTTAGCCAAAGTAAAGAATGGACCCTAAAGGAGAGAAAAGTATACAGTTAATAATCCTATATAATCCTATATAATAGACAGTGTAAACTTACACAGACAGTCTAAAGAAGCCCCAGATTTACCACAGTGGCTGAACATGAATGATAACTCTGATGCCACTTAGAGAGTCTAGTCTAACTTTACACCACCTATTAATTGGCTTTGATTAACCCTTTTTCCCCCTTTCTAGCCAAGCCATGTTTATTTGACAGAATAGGTGCAGTGGATTATTTTATTTTTGTTAGCTTAATTCCTTCATACATGTGTCTAAAAAATAATAAGGCAAATTATGCCAAAAATTTGCCAATGTGCTCAAACATTCAGGTACAGCCACAATAGTGAGTGAATATCTCTACTTCTTTTTATATATTATTATTCCTTGCTCCTTTAACTTATAATTTTATCATAAATTGAATAAAATATTTTGAACACTTAAAACCAGATATATTTACTAAGATTTTCTTTATCAAATGCTTGGTGAATTCACTCCTTGAAATTACTTATGTGTAGATTATGCTTAACCTTTAACAATTCCATATGTTTTACTCAATACACCACAGTACAGCTGTGCAGGAAATATTTGGCACCATTTGCTTTAAAAATATAGTAAAAATCCATTAATTGCTGGTCATACTAGTAACACATTAATTTTAAAATCATTGAGCATACACCTACAAAAACATTCAGGGGGAAAGTACAGTGTAATTTAACTATTCGCATCCAAGCCTGCGATTAAAGTAAGATATCCATTTTTTTTTTAAGCAACTGAGCCCATGTGGAGCTTAACCTTTTGTGCATGGCACATGCACTGTGGAAACTCAAGCAACAATGATTGAAAAAAGTATATTTTAGATATTTACATCTGTGCATAAGATCTTTTTACAAGCTACCTGTGGTGTTTAGATAACATAGTGTAAAAGGGACAAATAATACATTTTTATTTTATGTAATCCAAAACTATACTGACAAGTATAGATAAGCGAATTTCTTTGGGTCCCATTCACATGAATCGTTCATCAGGTTTGGCTCGGGTCCGAATAAAATCAAGCTGTATCGAAGGCGTCCTGAAAAGTCATGCAAGACACTCTGAGGTCTCCTATTACTGTAATTAACCCCTTGCAAGCTCTTTAAAGCCTTGACCGTATTCGTAATTAGTGTTGCACTCGAATATTTGAATTGCGAATTTCTCTAACGAATATCGGCACTTCGAGAATTCACAAATATTTCAAATATAGTGATATACGGTATATTCATTAAAATGAGTATTTGTCTTTTTTTCATCTGAACCCATTACCTGCCTGCTTCTTGCTTGTGGGCCAACGTGAGAAGGCTGCAATATTGTAGTCTGTAGTGAATTAGAATATTCTATATTCATTATTTAATTTATTTCATCTTATGCGAAAAATCGGCAATGTACTAAGCGCGTTAATCGAGTAAGGGCGGGTTATAGGCAACTTTCCTATTGGGTTGGCATGCTAGAAATCGCGAATATGTAGAATATAGTGATATATTCATAAAAATGAATATTCGTGTTTTTTTCATCTGAACCCATAAGTAAATGTAATGGGTTCAGATGGAAAAAAAACAAGGAATATTCGTTTTTACGAATATATAACTATATTCTACATATTCGTGATTTCTAGCAAGCCAACCCAATAGGAAAGCTGCCTGTAACCCTCCCTTACTCGATTAACGCGCATAGTACATTGCCGATTTTTTGCATACAAGAGAATACGAATATTTGCGAATGTCATAGAACATTGTAGACCAGAAGTTTTATGTGGAATGTTGAATGCGTGTATAAAAAAAAAAATCTATGTAAATACTGTAGAAGAAAACTTTGCAACTGTAGGAATACCACAATGCCACATATACACTGGACCACATTCAGTCTGAGAACTCAATTATACTTCTTGTCACCTGCTTGGTGCATAGGGAAATATGTCATTGCATGTACTGCTCTTCCCCAAGACTAGCATATTTAACTTTTTGTACCTCTTTAAATCATCTATACCCAAGGGTTTGTATCTATATAGCACACTTGCGAATATATTGAGTTGCCACTTTTTTTTTTTTAAACCCTCTGATGGTACCATTCTTATAGCTTATAAATGTTGCCAAGCAGTTTGCAGTTTTAACTGCTACTGACTAATATTATGCTCCAAAAGGCTGACAAAAGCAAACAGTCTAGAGGTTGATGATTAAAGATGATGATGGATTACTTTCTCTATGCCCTTTCCCCTTCTGGGTCCAACGAGGATAGGAAAATGTCACCTTCTACAGAATTGGCAATGCTATATATCTGATATCTGCAACAATACATATACTCTTTTAGAGTTTAAATTAAATGAATGGTAGAGCAAGATTAGATCTCATAGTCTTATGGTTTTTGAGAATGTTCCTCAGGCTGAGAAAATACAGTATTCTGTACTAGTTTAAATGCCAGCTTCCATTTACATTTTAATACATAATAATCAAGATTTAACTGTTTGAAAGATTTATGTAACATTTATAAGATTAGAAAAGACCAAGAGTCTAGACTTCGCAAATTTATTTATTCATAGTCCTAAATAAAATGATCACTGAATGTATAATTAATATTTAGTAGATATACTATAAGCCAAATGAACTGCATAAATATGTTAAGAAGACTGTAAACTAAGCAGGTCCAATAAATATTAACATTCTTGACATTTTACAGAGACAAAAACTGCTGGACATGGTTCTAATCTTATCAAGCAACATTCAACTTAAACCAAGTTTCTGAAATGATCTTAGAAGTCTTAATGTGACTCAATGATGTACAGTAGAGCCTGTTTGCACAGTGTTTGTCTTGGTTGCCTTGGTAAGTCAATCACATGCAGTGAACTTTATATTATTATTGAAGTTACAAGCTTTTTGGAACATATGGGATGTCAGGGCAACATGGTGCACTTTATGGTGGAGTCAACATTTCAACTGTACTTATAAAAAGAGGTGGAGGTATATCAATTGTTTCATGCTACATAGATTTGTAGTTCCACTCATTTTAATGGAAACTCTTTTGCAGATGCATAGCCAGAGAAAAGAATATACTGTCTATGAATGGGAAAAGGTAGTCAATTACACTAAATCTAGTAGAGAAAAGAAAGTTAATTGAAATTAAATGGTAAACGTAAAACACAAGGCATTCAACTTGGGCAATGTTTTGGCTTTACAAGATTTGTCTTAATAGATTCTTAACCTCTCCCCATATCAAGGAAAGTTTGTAAATTTTTTATTTACAGATCAAACCAAACCTGTACTTATTGATATACATGGGGCATTATTACTCTTTAGGGGGCACACAGGAGCATTATTACTTTTAAGTATGTATTGGTGGGGGCTCTCAGTGGGCATAATTAGTTTTTAGGGGCACTTATCAGACATTATTACCTTCAAAGGGGTATACATTGGGCATTATTACTGTCTTTGAGGCAAAAAAGGAGCGCTCATATGGTTAATTATTACTTTGTAGGGGGGTACAAAAAGGTCATTACTACTGTCTAAAGGCCATATAAGAGGCATGTATAGTACATAAGAGAAACAGCAGTGAGCATTATTAATTTGTGGAGCACATAAAGTACAATGTTACTGGGTGGTGCACTATAACCACCTCAGGCACAATATGGGGCACCATGTGGCAAAATAATTTTTGGGGTCACTATTGTTTTCAGTGTTGCTGTCTATGTAGCACTCTTTTCTGGGCTGAAGTTATGACACCATTATAGTGTTCCTTCCCAAAAATCGCCTGCTCGTCAGTGAAGAAAACTGTGGCATTTACATTCTGTGATCTCCTCCATAGTAATGCCATCGCTAGTCCCCATGCAGAATTATTGTTGGCTAGCAGCAGAGCATGTTTAGACAGCGAAATCTGCAATGTAAAATCGTTAATTTCTAACGATAATTTGTTTTCCCTTAGTCCTAACAGCAGAACAGATGGGGTTAACCACCCCCCGTGGACTGGTAGGACTGGCAAAATGTTTAATGAGCCCAAGACTAATAACTCAATTTAACAATTAAGTATCTACTTAAAAGGAGGGAGTCAACCCCAGCCCACTGTGTTTATAGCAAGAAAAAAACTAGACTTACTAGGGTGGGAAATTTGTGTGCTGCTGTTAGGAAAAATGGAAAAAAAATTATCGTTAGAAATTAACGATTCACTTACGTCCTACCAGCAGCACAGATGGGGAGATAGCAAGAAGAAACCCCTAGGGAGGGCCTTCCTGCCTGGCAGAACTTAGAATAGTCTTCCCAAAGGCCTAAAACTCAGCTAGTCTGGCATCTAGTCTATAATGGAAGATGAATGTCGATTCAGAGCTCCAGGAGGCAGCTTTGCAAATCATGCCGAGAGGCAGTAGAGTGGGCCTTCACAAATTCCGTATTGGTCAGAGATTGGGAAACAAAGGATTCCTTAATAGCCTCCTTAATCCACCGACTGAGGGAAGAATTGGATGCCTTACAGCTTTAAACTTACCGGCAACAGGATTAGCAGATTCTCATCTTTCCTGAACTCCTTTGATCTATCCACATATTTCTGGAGACATCTTGAGACGTCCAGAGGATGTCTAGCAGGTTCCTCGGAGAAGGTGGTAGATGTCGACAGAACCGGGAGGAATAACACCTGGTTGGTGTTCTGGAAGGAAGGAACTTTAGGCCTAAAATACGAGAGGAATCTAAGAAGGACCCGGTCATGTAAGAAGATGGTATAGGGATTATGTGCTGAGAGAGCTTGAAGCTCAGAGACCCTCTTGGCCAAAGTCACTGCAAGGAGAAACACAAACTTCCAAGTGACGAACTTGATGTCCACCTCCTCTAACGGTTCATAGGGGGGAGATGCTAACCCCCTGAGAACTACTGATAAATCCCATTGGATTTACTGTAGGCTTTAATCTTTCAGCTCCTTTAAGGAACCGTTTGATCAGCGGGTCCTGAGAAAAAAGCCTGTTAAGGCAAGCTGAGATGGCTGAAACTTGAACCTTCAGAGTAGAAGGGCAAGGCCTCTATCAAGGCCATTAGTGTTGAGCGAACAGTTCGAGAATAGTTCGGGTTCGTACCGAATTTTGGGGTGTCCGGCACCCGGACCCGAACCCGGACATTTTCAAAAAAGTTCGGGTTCGGTGTTCGTCGATTACTTCCCGCTTTCTGAAGGGCTGCACAGCAGCCAATCAGCTAGCGTTTTACTTCTTGCCCTAAGAGCCCATCACAGCCATGCCTACTAATGGCATGGCTGTGATTGGCCAAGTGCAGCATGTGACCCAGCCTCTATTTAAGCTGGAGTCACGTGGCGCCGCACGTCACACTGCTCTGATTAGTGTAGGGAGAGGACGCAGCTTCTGTCAGGGCGAGATTAGGCAGGTTAAAGTCAGCAACAGCACCTAATGAACGGATCAATTTACAGCTGAGAATCATTGAACTTCTGCTAGTTACTTGCTCGCTGGTTTTTAGGCTGCACAGAGCGTTTTCTGTCACTTATTTTCTGGGTTGATCGGCGGCCATTTTGTGACTTGTGGTGCGCCAGAAGAAGCTGCCACCAAGTCCATCAATCCATCAATACTAGTTTTTTTTTTTGCTATATCCTACATCAGGGGCTTGGCTGTACTAATTGTCACCCCTAGAAACTCAGGAAAGAAATTTCTATATTTTATTAAGGGGTTAAATACAATTGCCCAAATACCAATCCCCTAAATCTGGTGTTCCAGCTTTGGTTAGACAAGTATAATACTGTCTGCTGTCTGGCAAAGGATAGATTATTTTCTGGGGTTAAATTCAATTGCCAAAATAGCAATACCATAAATCAGTGGTTTCAGCTGTGGCTGGCAAAATAGAATAGTGTCCGAGGTAACGCACACACGTACAGACGCACGTACACGATTCTTGAATAGTTGTATTATCGCGATAATAAAACTAACAGTGTAAAGTTGACTGTATTGCTCTAAGTTATATTCGCGTACGAATGTAACTTCTATTACAGCACACCAATACTAAAACTGACTAAGAGACAGCTTTAAGTTCTATTCGAACGCGATTGCAACTTTGGAACTTAAAGTGGTGTACGATTTTAAAAGTTGAGTACTAAAAAGTTGGAATCGCAATGCTATTTGCTTAATCGCATTGCGATTACAACTTTGAGCTACCGATCACCATGGGAACGCCTCCTCCAGTAGAATGTACTGTCGGATGTGAGAATTAAGTTGAAATCGCAATGCGATTATTATATACTGTATCTGCTTAATCGCATTGCCGTTTCAACTTAGCATTGCTAAATAATTCCATCCATATTCGTTAACTTACTGACTCAGTAAGTTAACGATATGGATGGAATTATTTAGCAATGCTAAGTTGAAATCGCAATGCGATTAAGCAAATATATAAGAATCGCATTGCGATTTCAACTTAATTCTCAGATCCGACAGTACATTCTACTGGAGGAGGCGTTCCCATGGTGATCGTTAGCTCAAAGTTGTAATCGCAATGCGTTTATTGCGGTATATTATCCCTCTGGGTGTCTTTTACAGCCTTTTTAGTGCCCAAAAGTTCGGGTCCCCATTGACTTCTATGGGGTTCGGGTTCGGGATGAAGTTCGGGTTGAGTTCGGATCACGAACCCGGACATTTTCCGGAAGTTCGGCCGAACCTCTCGAACCCGAACATCCAGGTGTTCGCTCATCTCTAAAGGCCATCTTGCAGGAACTGAAGGATAGCGGAGAGGGGGGGATCTGCAGACGCCACCTCAGTTGAGGTACAACAGGATGAGAATGTCCTCATAATACGAGAGTAGGCTCTCTTGGTAGAGTCCGCTCTAGAATGAGACAGCATTCTCAGGACTGACTCTGAAAGCCCTTCTATTCTGGGAAGGGACTGATCAGCCTCCAGGCTGTCAGGTTGAATCTGTGCAGATCTGAGCAGAGGTGAGTGTCCCGCGACACCAGGGTCTGTTGTGGGGGGAGCCTCCAATATTGTCCTCGACTCAACTGGGTGAGCTAGGTAAACCAGGATCTCTTCGGCCAAAACAGTATGATGGCTATCACTGAGGCCTGATCCTGACGGATTTTCATCAATAACCTCGGAATCATGGAAAACGGAGGGAAGATGTATGCCAGCCTTAACCTCCAGGATATTGACAGAGCGTCTAACGCCAGGGGTTTGTTCTCCCTGCAAAGGGAGCAAAACCTCTCCACCTTGGCAATGAACCTTGTTGCCATGAGATCCACCTCTGGCATACCCCACTTGAGGACTATCTGATTGAATATCTCTGGATGTAAAGACCACTCCACCGATGGAAGACCGCGGCTCAGCCGATCCGCTATCATATTGAGGGAGCCTTAAATGTGGATCGCAGATAAGTAAGAAAAGTACAACTCTGCCTAATCCAGAAACACCCCGATCTCTGACAGGAGGGGAAGTGATCTCGTGCCTCCCTGCTTGTTGATGTAAAGTACCACAGTCATATTGTCTGACTGGACTTTTACCGCTTTGCCCCAGATCTGAGGGGCTAAGTGAAGGAAGGCTAGCCGGATAGCTCGAATCTCGTGGAGTTTGGATGAAAGAAGCCACTCCTGAGGAAACCAGGTCCCGTGAACTGGAGTGTCGTCTAGGTGAGTGCCCCAGCCTACTTAGGACGTATCCGTAGTCAATATGACCCAGGTTGGCTGGGTCATAGACTTCCCGTCTAAAAGATGGCATCACCATCTGAGGGAATACCGAGTTCGCCAAGACAGGGAGCACAGGGAGCTTAGCCCGGCAGGGCTGCCATTCCATTTGGAGAGGACCTCCGACTGTAGAAGGCGGTGGTGCCATAGAGCCCAAGGGACTGCTTCCACAGACGCTGACATGAGCCCCAACATCTTCATGAGAGTCCGGATTGGGACTCGCCGGGGAACGGAAAGGAACATGCCGTGTTCTGAACCCGGGATCTTCTTTCTGGAGTCAACTGGAGTGACATCCCAGTGGAGTTGATTATGAAGCCTAGATATCTTACTGAAGTCGACGGGCTCACTTTCGACTTCTGCCAGCTGATGATCCAACCTAGGTGAAACAGAAAGGAAAATGTTACCTAAGAAGTTGGGTTAGGACCGCTAGAGCAGAGGCTTTCAAAAGCCAGCCATCCAGATAAGGAATGATGGTCAGTCCTTGAAGTCTCAAAGCTGCCACCACAGAAACCACCACCTTGGTAAAAGTGTGAGGGCCAGAAGAAATGCCAAAGGGAAGGGCAACAAACAGAAGATGCCTGACGACACCGGACACCTGGACCGCGGTCCTGAGATACTTCCTGGGAGCAGGATGGATCGAGATGTGCAGATATGCATCCTTGAGGTCCAGGGTTGCCATCACGTCTCCAGGATTGAGGACGTGAACTACTGACCTGATGGTTTCCATACGAAACTTCACCTTCCTTATAAACCTATTGAAATACCTCAGATCGATAATCATCTGGAGATCTCCTGAAGCCTTGGGAACCAGAAAAACTGGTGAATAGATCCCTAGGCTCCGTTCTCCTGCCGGAACCTCCTCCAGAGCCCCCTTGCAAATGTAGTCCTGAATGTAGGCCTCCAGGATCGCCTGCCTGGCAGCTTGTAGAAGGTTGGTCTTGACAAACCTGTCCGGAGGAATTGAGGTGAGGTTGACTGAATAACCCTCGGAAATGATATTCAGGACCCAGGGATCCGAGATCTCTTCTCGGATCCACTCTTCTCAGAAGTGGGAGAGACGACCCCCGACGGGTACATAAAGCATAGGAGTGGGGAAGCTTACTGGCAGGACGGCAGGAGTAACGGGAATTAACCAAGAGCCTCGAAGAGGAGGTGGATTTTCCATCTTTGGCTCCTGCTTGAGAGCGCCTCAAACCCCTTCGCTGCGCTCTCCAGTCACTTCGAGAGCTTGTTTGCTGGCCAGACCTACCACCGTGGTCTTGTCTTTTCTGCCCTCGAAAGGACTGCTGGGGAAGGCTTTTCACCTTCTTGTCTGAGAGGCCCTCCATGATCTTATCCAGCTCCGAACCGAACAAACGGTTGGGCTCGAATGGAAGGCCACATAAGCTGTATTTTGAGGAATTGTCAGCGACCAAAGGCTTAAGCCAAAAAAGCCTATAGGCCGCCGACCCCAGGGCCATGGATTTGGCCGCTAGCTTCAACTGGATCTGTGCGGTATCGCACAAGAAGTCCGTAGCCAGGTTGATGGTCTTGAAGGCAGCCAGTATGTCATCCTGGAAAACCCTCTGGTTCACTTCAACTTGAATTTGATTCAGGCGAGACCGGAGGAACGTAGAGACCTCAGAAGCCGCTATGGCTGTAGAAGCGGAAGTCGCAGCTGCTGTATGACCCCGTCTTAGTGTGCACTCTGCTCTCCTGTCCAGGGGGTCCTGCAGGCTAGACCCATCATCTGCAGGAACCAGAGTGCGCTTGGACTACTGGGCAATAGCCATGTCCACATTGGGAATGGATCCCCATGAATCCACCAAGGGTGTAGCCATCGGGAACATGGATTTAAACTTCTTTGTTTAAACCGGACCCTTTCCAGGTTTTTTCAACTCTATAAACATGACAGAGAGGAGGGTGTCATCCGCTTCGAAGACACGAGGTGCCCGACTAGCGGGATCGAAAGGCTCCCCACGGTCAACATCATGGTCCCCCGACCTGAAGGACTTGAGCCATTTCTGTGTCTTTTCATGGGGGAAAAAACACGATGTCAGCTCCTCCTCCCCTAGGAGGAAGAAATTAAGGAGACCAAGAAGGTCTCTCTACCGGGACAGAGGTCTCCATAGGGGCCTGGGCAGGTATAGGAAGCCTTTTCATCCAGCAGGCCTATGACTCCCTAATAGAGCCATTGATACATATCCTGCAATGTAGGTTCACTAGAGGGCAGAACCCTCTAACGGCAGCTGTAAATATGGAGTAGGGACAACTGTCCTCCAGCAGAGCGCTGCAATGGTAGCAGGATAGATGCTTCCTTTTGGAATCCACTTTCCTGCCTTCCGAATCCCACGGAGAAGACATCACTGCGGGAAAAAAGGGACAAATAAAACATTTGTAAACCACCTATCTCCACAAGAAAGGTAGAAAAACAGACCGGAGGCAGCTGAACAACACCAACTTTAGGACTCTGGGAGCTAGCTGAAAAAGCATATGCAGCCAGAGACCGAACTGGAGCACACTCCTTCCTAAAATAGGGGAAGGATAGCCAATCCACCCTCCCCCCAGAGAAAAAATTTACGGATTTCATTAAAAATCCCTACAGAAGCAGAGGTCACTGTAAATCCTCCAAGGAGGAAGCATAAGAAAAAAATACTTAAACGTTTCGCATGAAAACACGGAAAAAACGACATCCGAAAAAAATCGCGTCCGTGAAAAATTGCGTCCGGAACATACGGAAATGACGCAAAGGAGAATCCCCGCGTCACTCCCGGAAGATGGTGGCACCCAGGGACTGAGAATCCTGGACCGAGAACGCCGCCAAAATACCCCATCCAGGCGCAACCGCGCGGGGCCGGCAGCAGATAAGCTGCCGGCCAAACTGACAAGGTAACATAGTATATAAGACCGAAAAAAGACATTTGTCCATCCAGTTCGACCTGTTTCCTTCAAGTTGATCCAGAGGAAGGCAAAAAACCCCTGTGAGGAAGAAGCCAGTTTTCCTCACTTAAGGCGAAAAAATTCCTTCCCGACTCCAATCAGGCAATCAGAATAACTCCCTGGATCAACGACCCCTCTCTAGTAGCTGTAGCCTGTAATATTATTACACTCCAGAAATACATCCAGTCCCCTCTTGAATTCCTTTATTGTACTCACCATCACCACCTCCTCAGGCAGAGAGTTCCATAGTTTCACTGCTCTTACAGTTAAGAATCCTTTTCTATGTTTGCGTACAAACCATCTTTCCTCCAGACGCAGAGCATATCCCCTTGTCACAGTCACAGTCCTGGGGATAAATAGATGATGGGATAGATCTCTGTACTGACCCCTGATATATATTTATACATAGTTATTAGATCTCCCCTCAGTCGTCTTTTTTCTAATGTGAATAACCCTAATTTTGATAACTTTTCAGGGTACTGTAGATCCCTCATTCCAGTTATTACTTTAGTTGCCCTCCTCTGAACCCTCTCCAGCTCTGCTATGTCTGCCTTGTTCACAGGAGCCCAAAACTGTACACAGTACTCAATGTGTGGTCTGACTAGTGATTTGTAAAGTGGTAGGACTATGTTCTCATCATGGGCATCTATGCCCCTTTTGATGCAACCCATTATCATATTGGCCTTGCCAGTAGCTGCCTGACACTGGTTTTTGCAGCTTAATTTGCTGTTTATTAAAATTCCTAGATCCTTTTCCATGTCAGTGTTACCGAAGGTACCTAAGAAAGGGCAACGCCGTTACCCAAACAAAACGAAAAAAAAGGCTCCCCGCACTTTCCATAAGAAAGGGGGGAATAAACCGCCTAGTCCACCTATCCAGGAGGACAGAAAAAAACACAGTGGGCTGGGGGTTGACTATCTCCTTTTAAGGAGCTACTTAATTGTTAAATTAAGTTATTAGTCTTGGGCTCATTAAACATTCCGCCAGTCCTACCAGTCCACGGGGGGTGGTTAACCCCATCTGTGCTGCTGGTAGGACGTATGGGAATGATTATTTTGGTGACCACACAAACGATGATATTGCCTGATGAATGTGCGTTTCACTTGTTCATCGGGTAATCGTGGCACCTTTACACTGATAGATAATCTCTAATGAGTGTTTGTATAAACTGTGTAAAGGGACCTTTAGGGCTCATGCACATGACCGTTACCTGGCTGTGGCCGCAATGTGGCCCGCATACACCGGGTCCGCAATACACAGGCACTGGCCATGTACACCCCGTGTGCACCCTGGATCACTGATGTGGTCACATTCACTTGAATGTGTCCACAATTCGGGAGATGCGGTGCCTCCGCACCGCAAAATAAGTAGTGCATGGGAAGTGTAAAACCACACTGTGTCTTCCAATGGACCAACTGGGTTTTGTAAGTATAAAAGGTTGAACTGATGAATACAAATGCGCAAATTTATCAAAAATTTCGATTCGGCCAGTTCGCCAAATTTTCCCCCAAAATTTGTTTCGATCCGAATTTATTCGTGGCAAATCACATAAAAAAATGGCTATTTCCTGGCTGTAGAGTACCTTTATAGTGGTGTAGAACACTGTGCCTTACAGTAACAAGCATAGGGAGTCTACTGTGGTAGTGAAACAATACTGTGAGTCAGTATGACATGTAGATGACATGCATTGCTTTTAGAATCACTGCACACTTCACTTATTTGGGCAGTTACTGCGCCAAAACTGACAATATAACACAAGTGTGAACTCAGTCTTACAGGTCAATGTTAGCGCAGAGGCCCAAGATCCTACTAAAGCTTCAAAGAGCGCACTCCCTATACACCAATTCACTGATTCCACATAGTTTCTAAAGAACCTGTTCAATTAAACGCTTATACAAGTAGAGTGCCCCCCCCCCCCCCGCGACAGCAGTAAGTTTGTGTTGATGTCACTGATTATTTTGCCCTTCCTCTGATCCGTCAGAACAATAACCCACAAAAACGGATCCTGTCTGTGGAGCATCTGCCTTCACTTAGTCAGTATTTGGTCAGTAATCCATCAGTGTTACTAAATCCAAAAAAAACAGGAGTGAATCCAAAACAGAGATGACACATGAATTGAATATTTGCATATCTGTTTTGTACCCACTCCTGCTTTTGGATACCAAATCATAAGCCAATTCTGATGCAAAATGGGCACCATGTCATGCAAGCCTTACAGCTTTTACATAGACAGGATCCGTTGTGCGTCTCATTTTTCCTTCCTTCTGACAGAGCAGAAGAAGGGTCAAATAAATGATGATGTCAGCCAGGCTGAAAGGCAAAATAGTGGCCAAGTTATGAAGTGGGGAGGGTGGTAATAGCATGAGAAGTTCACAGAGTGACCCTATGACACAGTGGTGAGGTGGAAGCAACATGAGGAGACCACAGAGTGGCCCAATGACAGAGTCTGGATGTGCAGCAGCATCAGGAGGCCATAGAGTGGTACAATGACAGAATGTGGAGGTGGCGGCAGCACCAGCATCAGGAGGAGGCCACATTGTGGCACAATGACAGTGTGGAGGTGGAAGCAGCAGCATCAGGGGGCCACAGAGTGGCACAATGACAGAGTATGGAGGTGATAGCATAATCAGTATCAGGAGGAGGCTACATTGTGCCACAATGACAGTGTTGAGGTGGCAGCAGCAGCATCAGGAGGCCTGAGTGGTAAGGTGGCAGCTGCATCAGGAAACCACAGAATGACCCGTTGACAGAGTGGGGAGGTGGGTGGCAATACCCGCTGAAGATGGTAGGTGAAAGAAGGAGCACTTGGCATCAGATGTGTGGCAGCATCAAAGTAGTAGCTGAGGCAGGTAGCCAGAAGAAACCGGTCTCTTTAGTCAAAGTGTTGGTGTGGCACCATTGATGATTTGGTCTGATGCATCAGGCATTGGTGGGTGGAAATTCTGGCTGATCCCCCCCATCCCATAACAGTGCCATCCACATCCCCCCATCCCATAACAGTGCCATCCACACCCCCCCCCCATCCCCCCATTACCGCTCATGTATAGTTTTTAAATTAGATTATTCTATATAGTTATTCTTACTATAATTCTTGCCCCCTCTGTACTTCATCACATGCGGCAGTCGGGCAGTGAATACTTCAGGCCGGGCGGGAGAGCGAGCGCAGTGTGACTGACGTCACGTGCCTGCGCCGCCTGCTTCATTCATAAAGCAGGCCGGGCAGGCACGTGACATCAGCAAGTCACGCTGCTCTCGTCCGCCCGGCCTGAGTACAGAGGGGGGAAAGCGCTTCCTGGTTTCGCCCTGAAAGAGAACGGCGTTCCTGCCATGAAAAAAGTGCAGGAACGCCGTTCCCACGCGTTCCCCCTCGACTCGACCCCTGGGTGGAAGACTTCAGGAACTGCTTAACAACCGGATTGAACACATGTGCCATGCAGGGCGCATGGCTCAGCCCTCCTTGATGCAGCGCTGACACCAGTCCAGCGACAATGTCCGCCTCTGCCTCCTCACCGTGTCCTCAACCTCCACTGCAGGGACAATTAACAGTGCCCCTCCAGCATACCACATGTACAGGGCACAGCGGTGTCACGCTATTCTGCTCCGTGTCCTTCATCAAGAAATCGAATCCTGGCTTTTTCCGTGACAACTCAAAATTGGATCCATGGTGACCAACAACTGGAAAAGTGCAAAGTCCTCCAAAGGGAGAGAATACAGCACCATCAACTTGGCCAGGTGTACAATCTGCTACTGCGTTGTTGGATGAGTGCACGCAAAATGTTGTCTCTTTGCTTTGGTGATTGATTGCTTATGGAATGACTGACGAGGAGTAGGAGGAGGAGCAGGTGCATCAGGACTAGCAGGTGTTGGGAAGGACAGACAGCTCCCTTCGCCTGAGGTGGAGCCTTGACTGCCTGAAATCGTCTGCATGCCACTGGGTGATGCAGCAGTTGCTACAGCAGGCTGCACAACCACTTCAGAGCCACAGTTCTCCCAGGCCACTTTATGGTGGCACAACATTGACACCGTCGCCACGCTTCACCTTCTGCCCACAGATTCTACAAATGGCCATGTTCACCTCCTCCTGTAGCTTAACAAAAAACTGCCACACGTCCTAGTAGGTGATTTAACCCCCAACACTCTGCACTGACTTACTGCTACCACCGCTGCTTCCGTGAACCCCAGCACCACTACTTTCCAGGCAGGTAGGCTCCTGCGAAGTGTGTGGTCTATCCCGGACATGTTTGGCTCCCAACCTCCCACTGCTGCCACCCTACTGAATCCAGGCCACGCTAGCGACTTGCTTGCTCCACAACTGCCTCACGGGAAAGCTGCCATCCACTTCTTCCGAAAATGATGAATCCCCTAATTCACCCGGCTCCCAGCTACATCATCATCATTGAGTACTATCTGCACGTCACTGATGTCCTCTTTTTTCCTTATACACGCCACCAAAGGCTTTAGAACATATAACTGCACCGCTCAACGGCAAATATATACAGTATATTTTTGACACTAATACATGCCAAAAGGGTTTTAGAACATAGATATAACTGTATCGCTGAACGGCAAATAATTGATGCTGAAAAAAGCTTTAGCACATATAACGATATGCAGGATATTTGTGTGTGTGTGTTTTTAGTTTCAGTGGCAGGCAGGCAGGGAGCTCCATAATAGTAAATGATTACAACAGAACATAAGTGTAGTAATAGACTGTCGGCCAGAGCACTCTAAGGGTGGGTTCACACTAGCGTTAGCTATTCTGTTATTGCTTATAACATGGTTATAATGGAAAATAACGGAATGCCCAGACAGAATGCAAAACGGAAGCTTTAAAAAGGCATTCCATTTGCTTTCCGTCATAATACAAGTCTATGGAAAAGCATAACGGATCCGTCTGGGTCCCGTTATGCAAGACGGAAAACAAAGTCCTGTCGACAGGACTTTGTTTTCCGTCTTGCATAATGGGAACCAGACGGATCCGTTAGGCTTTCCCATAGACTTGTATTATGATGGAAAGCAAACGAAATGCCGTTTAAAGGCTTCCGTTTTGCATTCCGCCATAATAGAAGTCTATGGGCAAAAGAACGGATCCGTCCTTCCGTCTTATGTATTCCGTTATGTTCCATTATAACCACGATATAACGGAAGGCCATAACGGAAACCAAAACGCTAGTGTGAACCCACCTTAAGGCTGCAATCACTACAGAGTATCAGAACTTAGAACCCTTCTGTAAGGAAATATAAACAGCAGGAGCAAACCACTGAGAATTTTCACTTGTTCATAGTTTCTATATTGGAGAAGTGGAAATAATTTTTTTAAAAGAAATAAGTAAATAAATAAAAGTTAAAAAAACAGCAAATGATAAAAGACGCAACCAGGTCTGAACGACCATTTGTTATAGTCACTATTAAAGTAAACATCTTACATATGCTGTGAGGTCACATTTAGTCTGTGCAATCGTTAGAACATATAACTGCACAGCTGAATGGCAAATAGGAACTTATTTTTTCCACTGATACTCGCCACAAAAGGCTTTAAAACATATAACTGCACTTCTGAGGGGAAAATAATATATATTTTTTGCCACTAATGCAAACCAAAAAAGGCTGTAATTTTGTCACTTTACCACTCAACAGCAAATACTTTTTTTGTGACACTAATACACGCCAAAAAGGGCTTTAGAACATATAACTGCACTGCTGAATGGCAAATAGGCCCTTACTTTTTTCCACTTATAAACGCCACAAAAGGCTTTAGAACATATAACTGCACCGCAGAACGGCAAATAATATATCTTTTTTGGGAGTCTGTGGAGTCCGGTGTGGCGTTCCCCACTTTCCCTGACCGCCTCTGCATCTAGAGTCTGCTCGTGCAGTGCCAGCTGAAAAGTAAAGTGGCTGTCTATGTATGGCACGCTCAGGCTGAAGGTGGCGTTGGGATGAATTTTGTGAGTTGAAACGGAGCGGTACTGGATGTATGGAGTGAGCTTGGACCCAGTGAGAGCAGGTTGGTGGTGCTTGGCATGCCTTGCCTGTTGTTGGTGTCATTTCTGAGAGAAGAAGTTTTGAAGAGAAGAGTGCTGGAGGTATTGATGGGAAAGAAGTGCTTCTGTAAGATATCCTTTTATAAGGCTCGTATTATACTTTCTTAAAAGATTCCTTTTACACAAAACTGCTCAGCGTCTTCTAATCAACTAATGTGTTTGGACTGCTTAACATCTCAAATTCCTTTCAATCCTGGATCCAATAAACTGGATTTTGGGCTGCTCCTCCCTAACAAATAGTTTTTACCATTATATTAATCCATTAACACTAACAGTGCTTAACAGAGACTAACTCCTATCCAAAAATCTTCTATTAGATAAGCTTTTAACCAACGAACTGTTGTATAATTTGTGATCTCAGATATTAATCATATCTGTTACAATGCTACAAAAAAAAAAAGATGACCAGCACGGTTCCAATGTTATTTGATGTTTAGCTGGAGGTGCTGGTTTGGAAACAAGACAAAAACAAAATGTCCTGAGTAAATATTTAACATCTACAACCTCTCCATCAAGAAGAATTAATCAAGGAAAAGAGGTGGAGGAGGGGCTAGAAGCAGGTTTGGAAGGAAACGTACAATTAGGCACCCTTGGAGGGAAAAGATGGATGTTGAAACGTGATTTTGAACCAGGAATGGCGAAAGAAATTTTGGGTGCAGTTACAAGGTTGAAAGGTATAATGGAGAGAGGGATTAAAACAGATGTGAGTTTAATCAAAGATGATTTGGTGAAATTGTGGGATCGTGTTCAAGAGATGGAGGATAGAATATCACCAGTAGAGGACCTATTATGTAAACTTGAGAAAGATATTTTGACTCTTAAACAGACTAACTCAATTATGGAGAATAAAATAACGGATCTGGAGGATAGGTCCAGAAGAGTGAACTTGAGATGGGTGGGAATACCTGATGGAAAGGAAGGATCGGACTGTGCTGATCATGCATGACACTAATACACAGCAAAAAGGGCTTTACAACATATAACTGTACCGCACAAGGACAAATAATACATACTGCAGAAATATTTCCTTGTAATAAACCCTGTTAATGCCTGTATAAAACAGCACTTGCACCCCAATAACAAGACTGGTTTGCTGGAATTACAGAGCTGTATAATGGCTTTTTGGATCCCTAGTCAGTGCAGCAAGGTGTAATAGGATTGTTCCTATTACCCAGGCTGTAACCTCGCCTACCGAACCCTGTTCTACATAAATGCTGTGAAAGGTGTGACCCTGGGCAAAATTGAAAGTGGGGCCCCAAATCCTAAAATATTGGACTAGCAGTTTGACAGAACTTTGTAGGCACGGCCAGCAGTTGCAACCACAGCAGCTGATTGTAGAATGCCACATTATATCTCTTTAGCCTTTCAACTGTAAGCTGCTGATCCTGCAGCCTCTTTGGGTATGTTCACAGAGAGTATTTTCTGTACTTAAAAAAACCTAATGCAAAATCGCATCAGGTTTTTTTTGGTCAGTGACCATCAGTACTTAAGGGAAGTACAGGGCTGCTACAATGACAGTGTGACCCCAGCAGCACTGCATCCCCTCCTCCACAGACACTGCTGCATGCACGGACAATTGGGACTTACCAGGTGCTTTAATAGGAGAGTCCTGGGAGCTCCTGCAGTCCGGCAGCTGAGGTCGGAGCCTGTGGGTCAGAAGCAGCAGAAGTCCCAGTCTCAAAGTCAGATGTTTGGGCATTGCAGCCTAGAGCAAGTGCATGCAAAGGATGGGGGGTGGGGCTATGTTTCCTCCGGCCACACAGAACGTCCTGATGCTGACCTGTCACTGAGCTCTGGTGAGACTGGGGGGGAATACTTATATATCTAACAGCAGGGGGACCCTGCATGGCATGAATGGCATTATAGGTGATCCCACCTTCACAGAGTTCCTTTCTCCATGTCCTCACACGTGCAGCAACCATTTTAGGAAAAAATTTGATTTATTACCACGAATAGCAAGGAAATTTGAACTCAGTGCAAATCGAATAATTCCTGAAATTCGTATCGAATTCCACTTCGTCAGCTTCGATTCGCTCATCTCTAATGGTGGTTGTAGGGGTGGATCGGGTTCCCTTGTAAGAAAAAAAGTTTTTTTCATTTTGTTATCTTTTCCCCCCATCTGGATGTGTTCATATTGTCTGTTAAATGATAAGAATTATTTCAATTAATGTATGTGGGTTAAGAGATAAATTAAAAAGATTCGCCATTTTTGACTGGAAGAAACACATTTAGATAAGGAACTTTTAAACGGTGTTGAAAAGAAGCACGTTATCACTCAATATATACTTCATATTTCTAGAGAGGTGTCTATTTTAGTGCATAATAAAATTAAATATGAGTATGTTGCACTTAAGGCGGATGGTTGTGGCAGGTATCTCTTCCTCCAGAGTAGAATTAATGATATAGCTATGCTAATTGCAAATATATATATTCCACCTCGGTATAAATCCGATGTACTTTATGAATTACAGAAATATATGATGGAGAGACAAGAATGTATATTGATTGCGGTTGGGGATTATAACTAGTGATGAGCGAGCACCAAAGTGTTCGGGTGTTCGAGTACTCGGTCCAAACACATAGCAATATTCAGTAGAGCAGTCGAGTATAATGGAAGTCAATGGAAGACAACCAGGCACCCTCTGCTCGGATGAGGGGAGGGTGCCTGGTCCATTGGAAAAAGTCAGAAAGTGACAGAAACGCCACCAAAATGGATCTGGAACAGCATGGGGACCATATCTGGGTGCATCTTGGACTCCAATGTCGCTGCTGGGAACCATATTGTCCATATTGACAAATTGACGCCCAAAATCCTGCCCCCTCAAAAAAACTAAATACATTTTCAGAGGTAAAATTGTTAAGAAAAATTATTTCTTGTATATTCAATTGTATATACAGTGCAAATGCTGCCAAAAATTACAAGGAAGAAGTACTCAGATACAGCATGTATATCACATAAAGGAGGGCCTCATTCACATGGTGGTACAATTGTTGAGGTACACTGCTGCACTCATAAAGCCTATGCACTAAGTGAAAGGGCTGTCAAAAATTACAAGGAAACGGCACTCCAATACACCCTTTATTACACATAAAGGAGGACATCATACAAACCCTTGAAAAATTATGATTGATGGCCTGCTGGTGACCCTCAAAAACATTTGCAGCAAGGGCCTGCTGGATACCCTCTAAAACATCATAGTTGAGGGCCTGAAGGTGAGCGGACCCTAAAAAAAATTGGAGTGAGGGACTGAAGATGAGCGAACCCCATAAAACATTGCAGTGATGGCCTACAGGTGAGCAGACTGTATAAAACATTATAGGTGAGAGCCTGAAGCCGAGCGAACCCCATAAAACATTGCAGTGATGGGCTACAGGTGAGCAGACCTTATAAAGCATTGGAGCTGAGGGCCTGAAGCCTAGCGAAGCCCATAGAACATTGCATTAATGGGCTACAGGTGAGCAGACGGTATAAATCATTGGAGGTGAGGGCCTGAAGCCTATTGAACCCAATACAACTTTTCAGTGATGGGCTACAGGTGAGCAGACGGTATAAAGCATTTGAGGTGAGGGCCTGAAGCCTAGAAAACCCCATAAAACATTGCAGTTATGGGCTACAGGTGAGCTGACCTTATAAAGCATTGAAGGTGAGTGCCTGAAACCTAGTGAACCCAATAAAAAATTGCAGTGATGGGCTTCAGGTGAGCAGACCTTATAAAGCATTGGAGCTGAGGGCCTGAAGCCTAGTGAACCCCATAAAACATTGCAGTAATGGCCAACAGGTGAGCAGATGGTATAAAGTATTGGAGGTGAGGGCCTGTAGCCTAGCAAACCCCATAAAACATTGCAGTGATGGCCGATAGGTGAGCAGACGGTATAAAGCATTGGAGGTGAGTGCCTGAAGCCTAGTGAAATCCATAAAACATTGCAGTAATGGCCTTCAGGTGAGCTGATGGTAAAAAGTATTGGAGGTGAGGGCCTGTAGCCTAAAGAACACCATAAAAAACTGCAGTAATGGGCTACAGGTGAGCAGACGGTATAAAGCATTGGAGGTGAGGGCCTGAAGCCTAGTGAACCCCATAAAACATTGCAGTAATGGCCAACAGGTGAGCAGATGGTATAAAGTATTGGAGGTGAGGGCCTGTAGCCTAAAGAACACCATAAAAAACTGCAGTAATGGGCTACAGGTGAGCAGACCTTCTAAAGCATTGGACGTGAGTGCCTTAAGCCTAGCGAACCCCATAAAACATTGCAGTGATGGGCTTCAGGTGAGCAGACCTTATAAAGCATTAGAGTTGAGGGCCTGAAGCTTAGGGAAGCACATAAAACATTGCAGTAATGGGCTACAGGTGAGCAGACGGTATAAAGCATTGGAGGTGAGGGCCTAAAGCCTATTGAACCCAAAAAAAAATTGCAGTGATGGGCTACAGGTGAGCAGACGGTATAAAGCATTTGAGGTGAGGGCATGAAGCCTAGAAAACACCATAAAACATTGCAGTTATGGGCTACTGGTGAGCTGACCTTATAAAGCATTGGAGGTGAGTTCCTGAAACCTAGAGAGCCCAATAGAACATTGCAGTGATGGGCTACAGGTGAGCAGAAGGTAAAAAGCATTGGAGGTGAGGGCCTAAAGCCTAGTGAACCCCATGAAACATTGCAGTAATGGCCTACACGTGAGCAGACGGTATAAAGCATTTGAGGTGAGGGCCTGAAGCCTAGCGAACCCCATAAAACATTGCAGTGATGGCCGATAGGTGAGCAGACGGTATAAAGCATTGGAGGTGAGTGCCTGAAGCCTAGTGAAATCCATAAAACATTGCAGTAATAGCCTTCAGGTGAGCTGATGGTAAAAAGCATTGGAAGTGAGGGCCTGAAGCCTAGAGAACCCCATAAAACATGGCAGTGATGGGCTACAGATGAACAGACAGTATAAAGTATTGGAGTTGAGGGCCTGAAGCCTAGTGATCCCCATAAAACATCGCAGTGATGGGCTAAAGATGAGCAGAGGATATAAAGCATTGGAGGTGAGGGCCTGAGGCCGAGCGAACCCTTGTAGTTAGGGCATATTTATTCTGTATTTAAGAGGAGACAGAGGAGGAGGTGGATGAGAAAACAAGATTGAAACATATACCCTTTTTTTGCGGTGAAAAGGGTGCATCTGAATGTTGTGGATTGAGTACATTATAAAGCATACATTTAAATTGCGTTTTTATTCCTCATTAGCTTAGCTTTCGTCGGGTGGAGTGGAGAAGTCTGTGGCAATACAGGCCTGTTATAATGCCACCAGCAGCACTAAATAGACTCTCAGACAATACGCTGGTGGCAGGGCAGGCCAGCACCTCCAAGGCGTAGAATGCAAGTTCGTGCCACATGTCCAGCTTGGACACCCAGTAGTTGTAAGGCTCTGAGGGATCATTTAGGACGCTTCCAAAACTTTTCCCTCCTTGTGGCACTAGGCCGCGATTCAGGGTTAGGTTGCTGGCGGAGTGTCATGAAAGTGTCCCATGCCATGTAAAGTGTTGCCCTGCCTCTTTTGGAACTACTGTGTGTTCCCCTTGCCTCCCTTCCTCGGTTGCCTAGAGAAGGACGGACTCTGGCGGCCGCATTGTCAGATAGAAAATTTTGGAGCAATCTGTCAACAAGTACCTTCTGGCATTGCACATTTTTTCTTGTACTCTCCAACACAGGAATCTGAGATGAGAAGTTCTCTTTGTATAGGGGTCGAGAAGGGTGAACACCCAGTAATCTCTGTTACCTAAAATGCGTATAATGTGAGGCTCGCTGGAAAGGCAGACAAATATGAAGTCAGCCATGTGTGCCAGAGTACCAATTGGCAAGACGTTGATGTCAACTTCAGGATGACTCTCCATACCCTCATCCTCCTCCTCTTCTGCCCATCCACTCTGAACAGATTGAATTAAAATTCCATGGGTACTTGCCTATGTAGCAGAGGCAAGTGTCTCCAGCTCCTCCTTCTCTTCATGGCCCAATTCGCGCTGAGAAGACGAACTGGGGGAGGTCTGGCTATCACTCGGTGTCATATCCTCCCCTATTAACTCGTCTGCCACATTCAAATCATCCTCCTTAATTGTCATCAGCAATCGTTTGAGTAGACACAGAAGTCGGATGGTTACACTGATAGAAGCATTATCGCCACTAGCCATCTTTGTGGATTTATCAAAGTTTTAATGCCCACTCCTCGCTTGTGAATTGTGGCAGTTGACTGGAAAGGCGATGACCATGTTGCAGCTGGTATTCCACAACTGCCCTCTGCCGCTCACAAAGCCTGGCCAACATGTAGAACGTAGAGTTCCACCGCGTGCTTACGTCACACAACAGTCGTAAGCTGGAAGCCGCAAGCGCTGCTGCAATGTTGACATACCGACTAAAACTGTGAATTACTTTCAGAAAAGGGCACACAAGCGGCGCACCTTCACTAGTAGCTCCTGCAAATTGGGGTAGGTTTTGATAAACTGCTGAACCACTAAGTTTAAGACTGGGGCTATTCATGGAATGTGTTTCAGGTTGCTGAGCTCCAAAGCCGCCACCAAGTTACAGCCATTGTCAGACACAACCATGCCTGTTTCTAGGTTGAGTGGCGAGAGCCACATCTCGGTCTGGCCCCTATACCCTGCCACAGCTCTGCGGTGGTGTGCTGTTTGTCCCCTAAGCAGATAAGCTTCAACACGGCCTGTTGACGCTTACCCACAGCAGTGCTACACTGCTTCTAGCTAGCGACTGATGGCTGACTGCTGTTGGAGGTGGAAGTAGAGTAGGAGGCGGCGGAGGAGGAGAAGTGGGGTTGGAGCCAGTAACATAGCTGCTGGCGGAGACCCTGATGGACGTAGGGCCCTCAATCCTGGGCGTGGGTAACACCTGTGCCATCCCAGGGTCCGACTCACTCCCAGCCTCCACAACATTCACACAGTGTGCGGTAAGGGAAATGTAGCGTCCCTGGCCACCAGCACTTGTCCATGTGTCTGTGGTGAGGTGGACCTTCCCAGTAAGTGTGTTGGTCAGGGAAAGGGTGATGTTCTGGGACACATGCTGGTGTAAGGCAGGCACGGCACACCATGAAAAATATTGGAGGCTGGGAACTGCGTACCAAGGGACGGCCGCCGATATCAGGCTGCGGAAGGCCTCAGTGTCCACAAGCCTAAATGGCAACATTTTAAGGGCCAGTAATTTTGAAAGTTGCGCATTTAGTGCTATAGCCTGTCTGTGGGTGGGTATTTGCGCTTGCGTTCAAATCCCTGTGTTATCGACATTTGAACGCTGCGCTGGGACAGGGAAGTAGATGTTGTTGATGACGGTTCATGCGAAGATCCAGGTGCAGGGCGAGGGGCATCCGGGCCTGGGCCATCGACAGGGGATTGGCCAGCAGTGCGTAACACAGGGGAAGTGGAGGCAGTGGTGGGACCCGCAGACGCAGAGTGTGGACCCAGGCGTTTAACCCACTTATTAGGGTGCTTGGATGCCATGTGGTGGATCATGCTGGTGGTGGTGAGGCTGCTAGTGTTCACGCCCCGGCTCATTTTGGTATGGCACAGGTTGCAAACTACCACTCTTTTGTCGTTTGCGCTTTCCTCAAAAAAGCACCATATGCGGAACACCTACCCCTTGGCAAGGTAAATTTACGCATGGGGGTACTCAGTGTAATGGTTGCTGGCCTGTTTGGTGTGGCCCGACGTCTCTATTTTGCCACCCCACTGCCTCTTCCAGACTGTTGCGGTGCTACTGATCCCTACCCCTCTGTACTGCTGTCCTCGCTCGGCTTTTCACCTAACCATGTTGGGTCAGTGACCTCATCATCCACTACCTCCTCTTCCACTTTCTCACTCTGCTTATCCTCCTGACTTGACCTAACCACCACCTTAGTGATTGGCAACTGTGTCTCATCATCATCCACCTCCTGAACAAATGATTGCGGTTCACCACCGTCATCTTCTTGAGACTGTGAAGGCTCAAGAGGTTGGGAATCAGGGCACAATATCTCAAGTACCTCTACAAGTGTGCTTGGCGAGAGAGCCAAACCAAATACTGGCGATGAAAAGACGTCATGTGAATATCCGAGTGTGGGATCACTTGTTTGGCCAGACGCGACATGGTGGGAGGACGGAGGATCAGAGCGAGGATTCGGTTGACCAGATTCTTGGCTACAGAGACTCGACTTCATGGAAGAGAGGGTGGTGCTTAACCGACTGGAAGCATTATCTTCTGCAATCCAACCGACCACCTGTTCGCACTGGTCCAACTTGGACAGTGTTGTCCTGCGCCGCCCAGCTAAGTTGGACATGAAGCTGGGTAAGGTGGATTTTTTAGTTTTTTCTGGTGCACTGGCAGCAGGCACAGTTTCATTGCGCCCAGGGCCACGGCCTCTACTTGCACCATCAGCATCTAGCCCAGGGCCACGGCCTCTGCTTGCACCATCAGCATCATGCCCAGGGCCACGGCCTCTGCTTGCATTATCAGCATCACGCCCAAGGCCCCGACCTCTGCTATCAGCATCACGCCCAGGTCCACAGACTCTGCTTGCACCATCAGCATCACGCCTAGGGCCACGGCCTCTGCTTCCACCATCAGCATCACGCCCAGGGCCACGACCTCTGCTTCCACCATCAGCATCACGCCCAGGGCCACGACCTCTGCTTTCACCATCAGCATCACGCCCAGGGCCACGGCCTCTGCTTCCACCATCAGCATCACGCCCAGGGCCACGACCTCTGCTTTCACCATCAGCATCACGCCCAGGGCCACGGCCTCTACTTGCACCATCAGCATCTAGCCCAGGGCCACGGCCTCTGCTTGCACCATCAGCATCATGCCCAGGGCCACGGCCTCTGCTTGCATTATCAGCATCACGCCCAAGGCCCCGACCTCTGCTATCAGCATCACGCCCAGGTCCACAGCCTCTGCTTGCACCATCAGCATCACGCCCAGGGCCACGGCCTCTGCTTCCACCATCAGCATCACGCCCAGGGCCACGACCTCTGCTTTCACCATCAGCATCACACCCAGGGCCATGGCCTCTGCTGGCACCATCAGCATCACGCCCATTTCCCCCTCCCTTTGTGCTTGCCTTCTTCATATTAATGGTTTTGTCTGTAGATGTGGCGCAGATTTTTTTACTGTCTGCTAAAGACAGATTTTCATCACTACACTAACCCAGAGATAATGTATTTTTTACAGTACACACTGTATTGGCATGCTATAATGTACTGTAGACAGAGAAGTACAATTTTTTGGCACTACACTAGCCCAGAGATAATTAAATTTTTACAGTACACACTGTATTGGCTTGCTGTATTGTACTGTAGACAGAGAAATACAAATTTTTGGCACTACACTAGGCCACAGATAATGAAATGTTTACAGTACACACTGTATTGGTTGTTGTAATGTACTGAATACAGAAAAATAAATATTTTCAGGAGTATACTAGACCAGAGATAATGTAATGTTTACAGTACACACTGTATAGGCTTGCTGTAATGTACTGTAGACAGAGAAATACAAATTTTAGGCACTACAGTAGGCCACAGATAATGACATTTTTATAGTACACACTGTATTGGCTTGCTGTAATGTACTGAATACAGAAAAATAAAGATTTTCAGGAGTACACTAGACCAGAGATAATGTAGGTTTTACATTACACACTGTTTTGGCTTGCTGTAATGTACTGAATACACAAAAATAAAGATTTTCAGGAGTACACTAGACCAATTTTGACAATACACACTATATTCGGATGTCGTTCTATATTGGATACAAATTTGTCCCAAATAAAATGGATTCTCTGCGGGAATACTGTATATTCGGTTGCGGCCTAAACGCACACATAGATGTGCCCAAAACTAGGTAACTATGGCAAAAAGATATATCACTCTCTGCTGGAGTAATTAAGATAACGGGTGCGGATTGAACCAACACACAGATGTGGCACAAGTTAGGTTCATTTCTCCAGAAAAAATACAGTTTTTTCCGGAGTATAAGACGACTGGGCATATAAGATGACCCCCTACTTTTCCTGTTAAAATATGGGGTTTGGGCTATACTCGCCGTATAAGACTACCCCTCTTCCAATACACACCAAATAAAAATTGTGTGGGTCAGCTCTCCCTGCCAGCCCAGACCTCCCTGTCGGGGGCTGTTTCAGGAGCGGCTGGCCAGGATGAAGCGCACTGTGGCTCAGCTAGAGGGCGCCTGTCCCTGAAGCTGGAGAAGGACAACTTCTCCAGTCCGGCTTCGAGGTAAAGAGGACCTTTCACTGGTCCAACGATTGTTAGATAATATTTATGTGTAGAGTGGTGCTCAGGGATCTCCCTGCACTTACTATTATCCCTGGGCGCCGCTCTACACATACCGGTACATATCATTATCTAACAATCGTTGGACCAGTGAAAGGTTCTCTTAAGTTTCAGCACGCCGTATACCGGCTTATAAGACACCACCGGCGTATAAGACGACCCCTGACTTTTGAGCATGATACCACCTTCTTTTTTGCCTTATCTCCTGGAGGTCTACAGTTTTCACATACTCCCAGGCCTGAGCACAAGATTGGTTGAGGAGTTGGCATTCTTCTCTCTCCACAATGCCAGGTGACTCCTCCAGTACCATCGCTCATCTTCCCCTGGAGGTCCATACTGTCAGACTCATTCATCCACTCTCTCTGAGAGTGGCAGTTATCTACCATACTACAGGTTTACCCCATCTCTGACCACAACTTTTTGTCATTTACCATCAAACACTCTGTCTCCTCTAAAGACCCTCCTACCTATTGTACAAACAGAAATATACAAGCTATTAACACTCAACTTCCAATGGATTCTCTACAGTGATCACTGTTCCCAATTTCTGTTCTCTTCTGTTCTGATTTGGCAGCCAAACAGTTCAACAAAACTCTAAAAGGTACCTGTCTCCTGACAAAGAGGGTGGCAGACTTGGCACATGTCTCAAACAAAATTTCTTCCGTTTTCTAGGTGTGTTGAACGTATTTGCAGCGTAATTCTTCCATTAGAATTTCATGCTCAATATCTATAACTCTGCCCCCTCATTTTTTCAAAGAAGCCTATTTCACTGCTCTCATCTCCTCACCGTCCAATAATCCTAAACACCTCTTTGACACATTTCAAACTCTCTTCTCAGTCCTAAAGTGCAGGCACGTGTAACCGATTTCAGGGCTGAAGACCTAGCCACCTACGATACTTCAAAGATAATGTCAGATGGGAAATGATCTCTCAGTCCCCTAGCAACATCATCCGCTTCCCTCCTACCTCTCCCCAGCCATTGTCACTTAACTAACCATAATGTTCAACCTCTCCCTCTTCTGGCATCTTTCCCTATTCTTTTAAATATGCAATCATAACCCTATCACAAAAAAAAATCTCTTGACCCATTCTGGTATGCTAACCACTAGCTTGTCTCTAATCTCGCCTTCATCGCTAAACTCCTGAAATTTCTGGTCTGCAACAGTCTAATCTGTTTTCTCTCTGCTAATTCTCCCAACAACCAACTACAATCTAGCATCCGCTCTCTTCAATCTATAGAAACTGCCTTTACTAAAGTCTCCAATGATCTCCTCATGGCTAAATCTAATGGTAACTATTCCCTACTGATTCTCCTGGATATCTCTGTGGCACTTCACACAGTAGACCACAAACTACTCAGTATGCTCTCTATGGACTATACCGGCCTCAAGCACACTGTTCTTTCCTGGCTTTCTTCCTGCCTCTCTGATCTGTCTTTTAGAGTTTCATTTGCTTTCTCTATTTCTCTCCTTGCCTTTGGAACTGCTAAGGGTTCAGTCCTTGGTCCTCTGCTGTTCTCTTTGTATACAGCCCCAACTGGACAAACCATCACCAGATTTGGTTTTGAATACCATCTCTACGCTGATGTTACCACGTTACATACCTTATGCCCTGACATCACCCAACATCTTTCTGTTTCTGAAATTAAGTATTTCTAAACTAACTTACCTAAATGTGATATTTCTTTCTCAGTGGTGGCATTACCATAACTCCTAGGCAGCATGCCCACTGCCTTGGTGTTTTGTTTGACTAAGACCTTTCCTTACCCCCTCCCCCCCTTTAATGCACTGCCTTGGACAATCAGATTGATTCCCAACATCCACAGTTTAAAGCATGACCTAAAAACACATCTCTTTCTGTCCCCTTATCTATTATGTCCTGGAGCCTAGAATACTAACCTGATATTCCATACACTTAATATTTGTCTTACATGTACTTCCTTATACTATATAAAATATGACTGGACCATTGTACATTGTACAATAGAAGCAATTATGCCTCATGTATCATCCATATCTTCTCATAGCTTCTAAGCTCTTGAGAGCAGGGCCCTCACTACTATTGTCTGAATTGTTGACTTTCCAATCAGTAAAATCCACTTTGTTTATAAATGTTCCCTCTGAATTGCAACACATTGCAGAATATGTTGGCACTATACAGTATGAAGATTATTATTATTATGCTGCCATACATGGTCCATACACAATAGCAATACCTAGCAGTAAAGGCCTCAAGCCTCATGAAACTTAATGTACACACACCATTTGTGAGTTTTGGCAATGTTACATCTTTTAGAAGCATTTTACAAATATAGCAATCCTGTCAGGGTAGAAACTCACTAATAAATATAGTTGATCCATCATCTCCCACCATACTGAATGATATTTGCTTTTACCATGGCTTCTTCTAAGACTGAAGTAAATTGCAGAGATGAAATGTGCTAAGTTGCTTTAAGGGTGAGAATACAGACCTTCAAAAGAATTATAGCCATTTATGATTGTTTGGCCTGGCTTCTTGTCAGGGAGCTATTAACCTCGGAATAACATTGCCTCAAAGAAAATGTGCTCTTTTTAGAAAGCTCCTCATTAATTTAATTTGTTAAAGAAGAAAAAAAAACATAAAACCATAAAATCTGGGGCTTGTATGGTTCTTCATGATGCATAAATAGTCTGGAATGTTGGGATGTGTTTGGAAACCTCATGACCCTAACCTTCCATTAGCTCCTCTTGACATCCTGAAGAAAGGTAAAAGGGCTATATATCACAAGGGCAGAAAGAGATTAGTTTTATGCAAGCAAATTAAAAAATAACACAATGCAAATTCCATTGAAAAGTAAATTACGACATATTGCACAATGCAAACCCTGACTGAAGTAATGTTCTGTTATATTAAATTCTAAAGAAGTAACTTGTTGGAAATTATGATGGTGGCACATCTGTCTAATGAAATTATATGCTGATGCATATGTACAGTATTAGGATATATACATTAAGTGTGAGTTAATTACTTAATTAAATGAATAACCATAATTGAACACTTGATTATGACATCATTTGCTAGGGTAAAAGTGTTGTAGCAACCAGTAGTGTGAAAGTAGCAGAACTCATATGACAAAGGAAATCATATGACAAAGGAAATCAGGTCTATGAGGTTCAAAACTTAGGTGCCTATGTCTCCATCCAGGAGATGTCTGTAAAAGCATTCAGTTAAAGGGATATCTTTACATAAGTGATTTTCCTCACAGACCATTGCCCTATGCAGAGAAAATCACAGAATGGTCTATATTTGCCCACTTTTCCCACAAGACTCCATACGTATTTAAAAAAGAACACAGAGCAGTTTCCTATTGTGTGTCTGAATAATTCCTACTGGTTCATGCAAATAGCGAAATTGTGTGCATGGATCATGTAAGGCGGTACACAGAGCTTACATGGTCCATGTTACAGAGCAGTAGGCACCCTATGCGCAGTCATAAGGTGATTCCATAATGAGACTGTAAATGCTCCTTTAGGCTACTTCTGCAATCTGAAATGCGATGTAGCATGTCTCAAATTTTTTCACACTAATTCCATATGAAATTGGAGATGGATGTTGCTAAGGCCTCAACTGCGCTGAGGGTCCACCGTTGTGTGCCTTTTAGGTTGAGACCTACTGCGATCGAAAACTGCACTACCAATTAGGCCGCAGCTGCCTTTTATTTAACTAATGAAGATTACACTGTTTAGCTAGTCTTCGTTGTTAATGACCACACAGTATTAAAGGTATTAACAGTAAAGAATGGCTATACAGTGCGGTCTTCATCAGTTAAATAAAAGGCAGCTGCAGTCTGATTGGCGGTGCAGTTCCCACCTGCAGCCAGCCGCGGTCCGAATGACTCAGACCGTGCCATTTGTTGCAACTCTTAGTATAATGGATTAACTAGGCTGTGCTGAGCCCTATGCAAATTTTAGAATCCCCTTCTCCATGTCCCCTGAACTTTAGGGTAAGGGCACATATGCTGGCCTAGTCACAGTTCAAAAAAAAAAAAAAAAAAACTTCTGTGAAAAATTACAGCATGACCTAATAAAGGATCAAAGCTAAAAAATTGATATCACAAACACCATCTCCAACAAAAGTATACAATGTAGAATGAGGGATGGGAGACATCAAACCCTGTATCCTAAAATAAAATTCCAGGCCCTAAATTATTTCTCAGGCCAGACCTCTAAAAAAATTTTGATCGTAGGTTGAACATGACCTGACTGGTTAAATGGTAAGTGCTTGGGGCCAAAAAAATAGCAATAGTAAAATGTCAGGACATTGTAAGTACTACAATTTACAACTAGAGTTGAGCGAACCCGAACTCTATAGTTCGGGTTCGTACCGAATTTTGGGGTGTTCGTGACATGGACTTTTCAAAAAAGTTCGGGTTCTGGTCCGTAGTTCGGCGATTTCTTCCCGCTTTCTGAAGGGCTGCACAGGAGCCAATCAGCAAGCGTTTTACTTCTTGTCCTATGAACCCCCCATAGCCATGCCTACTAATGGCATGGCTGTGATTGGCTGAGTGCAGCATGTGACCCAGCCTCTTTATAAGCTGGAGTCACGTACCGCCGCATGTCACTCTGCTGATTTGAGCTTATGGAGAGGATGCTGGTGCTGCGATCAGGGACAGAATAGGGCAGTAATCAGAAGAACCTGTGCTACTTTAAACCACAAGATACAGCAAAAAGAGAGGGAGGGATCTTCAGCAATCCAACATTTCTGTACCCAGCCACTGCCAGGAAAATCTTTTTTAGTAAATTATCTGTTACTGAGGTGGTGCTCGGCTGCCCTTTTAGCCACTGCAGTGTGCTGCATGTGTGCCAGCCAGCCAGGGGAATCAGCCTAATCCTATTTTTAGCTCAGTGAAGAAAAAATAGCTTTTTTTTCTGGCCGCTCAAGTCCCCTATATTGCCTTTTGTATGTGTAAGGGGTGACATAGTCCATTTGTCTAGTCTGGGACCTGTGGTGCCACAGAGCACTTGTTTATACTATGCACTAAACCGTATATTCAATTTCAGTTATCAAATAGTGCATCAGTGTATTTTAAAAAAAAAGTGGTCATCCTGATCCACCAAGCCTATTTTACACTGCCAAAATATATATTTGACATTTCTGCGGTGAAATAGAGAATGTGTGCAATTTTGGGGGAAAAAACGTATTCCTTGTCCACAAAACAGTTCTGCATACACCGTCCAACGTCATATTTTATATTTCTGCAGGGAAATAGTGCTTCTTTGTTTTTTATAGAAAAAAAAGGTTATTCAAGGTCCACCAAACAGTCTGAAATACCCATTCCAACCACCAATTTTACATTGCTACTGTGAAATACAGCATACAGTAAGTGTGTTTTTTGACAAAAAAGTGGTATTCCTGATCCACAGAGCATCTTGAAATACACCGCTTAAATGCCGATTTCACATTACAGCTGAGAAATAGTGCATTATTCTTTTTTTTGTGGGAAACCTAACCTTAGATTAAATTACACGGTATGAATTAAAAATAAAATGAAATGCATTTTTTTGATGCAAAGTCCTGTGCTGCACGGTATGGGTGGTGGGCACTGGCAGTGGGCACACTACAGTCAGTGGAAGTGGGCCTGACACACACTGGCAGGCAACTAACCTTAGATTAAAGGGTAAAAATGAAATGTCTTTTTTATGCAAAGTCCTGTGCCACATGGTATGAGTGGTGGGCCTTGGCAGTGGGCACACTACAGTCAGTGGAAGTGGGCCTGACACACACTGCCAGGCAACTAACCTTAGAATAAAGGGTAAAAATTAAATGCCTTTTTTTGATGCAAAGTCCTGTGCCACACGGTTTGAGTGGTGGGCACTGGCAGTGGGCACACTACAGTCAGTGGAAGTGGGCTTGACACACACTGGCAGGCAACTAACCTTAGATTAAAGGGTAAAAATGAAATGCATTTTTTATGCAAAGTCCTGTGCCACACGGTATGAGTGGTGGGCACTGGCAGTAGGCACACTACAGTCAGTGGAAATGGTCCTGACACACACTGGCAGGCAACTAACCTTAGATTAAAGGGTAAAAATGAAATGTCTTTTTTATGCAAAGTCCTGTGCCACATGGTATGAGTGGTGGGCCTTGGCAGTGGGCACACTACAGTCAGTGGAAGTGGGCCTGACACACACTGCCAGGCAACTAACCTTAGAATAAAGGGTAAAAATTAAATGCCTTTTTTTGATGCAAAGTCCTGTGCCACACGGTTTGAGTGGTGGGCACTGGCAGTGGGCACACTACAGTCAGTGGAAGTGGGCTTGACACACACTGGCAGGCAACTAACCTTAGATTAAAGGGTAAAAATTAAATGCATTTTTTTATGCAAAGTCCTGTGCCACACGGTATGAGTGGTGGGCACTGGCAGTAGGCACACTACAGTCAGTGGAAATGGTCCTGACACACACTGGCAGGCAACTAACCTTAGATTAAAGGGTAAAAATGAAATGCCTTTTTTTGATGCAAAGTCCTGTGCCATACGGTATGAGTGGTGGGCACTGGCAGTGGGCACACTACAGTCAGTGGAAGTGGGCCTGACACACACTGGCAGGCAACTAACCTTAGATTAAAGGGTAAAAATGAAATGCCTTTTTTGATGCAAAGTCCTGTGCCACACGGTATGGGTGGTGGGCACTGGCAGTGGGCACACTACGGTCAGTGGAAGTGGGCCTGTCACACACTGGCAGGCAACTAACCTTAGATTAAAGCGTAAAAATTAAATGCATTTTTTTGATGCAAAGTCTTGTGCCACACGGTATGAGTGGTGGACACTGGCAGTCGGCACACTACAGTCAGTGGAAGTGGTGCTGACACACACTGGCAGGCAACTAACCTTAGATTAAAGGGTAAAAATGAAATGCCTTTTTTTGATGCAAAGTCCTGTGCCACACGGTATGAGTGGTGGGCACTGGCAGTGGGCACACTACAGTCAGTGGAAGTGGGCCTGACACACACTGGCAGGCAACTAACCTTAGATTAAAGGGTAAAAATTAAATGCCTTTTTTTTATGCAAAGCCCTGTGCCACATGGTATGAGTGGTGGGCACTATCAGTGGGGACACTGCAGTCAGTGGAAGTCGGCCTGACACACTCTGGCAAGCAACTGAAATTAGACTAAAGTGTAAAAATTTGGCGCATGTCCTTCCATGTTGCATGTCGCATGGCGTTTTGCGCATGTCCGGTTGCTTCCTCCTACTACTCTGCATCATCCTTCTCCTCCTCCTCCTACTCCTCTTCTACCGCCCCCACATCATTTCATCGAAAGAACCTCACCCCTAACTTCAGCACAGCCCGGGGTAAACGTCAGCAGGCGTTTTTAAAACTCATGTGTTTGGGTGACAAACCCCACACCACACAGGAGCTTTGGAGGGGCATAGAACAGCAGACTGATGACTGGTTGCTGCCGGTGAGCCTCAAGCCCGGCCTGGTGGTGTGCAATAATGTGCGAAATCTCGTTGCAGCTCTGTGTTTGACGCACTACCTTTGCCTGGCGCGTGTGCTGAATCTGATAGTGCAGAAGTTTCTTAAAAACTACCCAAACGTGTCAGAGCTGCTGCTGAAAGTGTGGTCCGTATGTGCGCGCTTTCGGCGTTCTCACCCTGCTGCTGCTCACCTGCCTGCGCTGCAGCGTAACTTCAGCTATCTTGCTCATCGCCTTATATGCGGTGTACCCACCAGGTGGAACTCCACCTCACATATGCTGGAGAGACAGTGCGAGCAGCAGCGGGTGATAGTGGAGTTTCAGATGCAGTATGCACGGGTCAGTCGCTCTGCGGATCAGCACCACTTCATCACCAGTTACTGGGCCTGCATGCGAGACCTGTGTACCTTGTTGCGGTCTTTTGAGTACTCAACCAACATAGCCAGTGCTGATGATGCCGTTGTTAGCTTTACAATGCCCCTTCTATGTCTCCTTGAAAAAAATATTACGGCGATGATGAAAGAGGATACGGAACAGGAGGAGGAGGAAGAGGGGGCATTTCACAGGGTTTTAGGCAGGTTATACAGAAGTGGCTCAGAGAGTGGGTTCCTGCAGCAGCAGAGGCCAGGTACACATGTGGACAGCCAGGGCACACTTCTGGAGGACGAGGAGGATGAGGTAGAGGAGGAGGAACCGGTTTCACTGCAGGGTGGCACCCTACGCAGCTTAGGGCCATTACTGGAGCATGGCTGCGGGGATACAGAGGACACAGACGATTTACCACCTACAGAGGACAGCTTATCGTTACCTCTATGTAGCCTGGCACACATTAGCGACTACATGCTGCAGTGCCTGCGCAATTACAGCAGAGTTGCCCACATTTTAACTTGTGCTGACTACTGGGTTGCGACCCTGCTGGATCCCCAGTACAAGAACAACAGGCCCACCTTAATTCCTGCACTGGATGCGTGACTACAAGTGCAAGCTGGTAGACGCACTCCTGAGGGCATTCCCAACTGACACAGGGGAACAAGTGGAAGCACATGGTGAAAGCAGAGGCGGAGGAGGAAGAGGTCGCAAACGCAGCTGTGTCACAGCCAGCTCCTCAGAGAGCAGGGTTAGCATGGCCGAGATGTGGAGAAGTTTTGTCACAGCGCCACAGCAAACTGCACCACCAGCTGATAGGGAACGTGCTAGCAGGAGGCAGCATTTCAGCAACATGGTGGAACAGTACGTGTGCACACGCCTCCATGTACTGACTGATAGTTCTGCCCTATTCAACTTCTGGGTCTCCAATTGTCCACATGGCCAGAGCTTGCCCTTTATGCCTTGGAGGTGCTGGCCTGCCCTGCGGCCAGTGTATTGTCTGAACGTGTATTTAGCACGGCAGGGGTCGTCATTACAGACAAACGCAGCTGCCTGTCCAGAGACAACATGGACAAGCTCACGTTCATTAAAATGAAAAAGGCATGGATCACACAGGACTTGTCCGTAGCTTGTGCAGTATAGACATTTATAACTGTCTCGACCATACATTCTTGTACTCCAGGGCACTTCTTTATTGAATCCTCTTTTTTTAATTGTACCATTATTTTGGGGGCAACCCCAAGTTGAATGAACCTCTCCTCTGTCTAGGTGTCAGGGGCCTATATTTAGTTGAATTGCCTGCTGCATTGGTGGGAGACATTAACCTTTTTTTACTGTCAAATGACTTCTCCTCTGTCTGGGTGTCAGGGGCCTATATTTCGTTCAATCGCCTGCTGCATTGGTGGGAGATATTAACCTCATTTTGCTGTCAAATGACCTCTCCTCTGTCTGGGTGTCAGGGCCTACATAAATGATAATGGCCTGTTCCTTTGCAGGTTGACCTGAGGCCTGTGTTTCTGTTATGGGACCACTCACCTCTGTATGGGTGCTAGAGCCTACATAAATGATAATGACCTGTTCTATTGCAGGTTGACCTGAGGCTTGAGTTGCTGTTAATGGACCGCTCACCTCTGTTTGGGTGCTAGGGCCTACATAAATGATAATGGCCTGTTCCATTGCAGGTTTACCTGAGGCCTGTGTTGCTGTTATGGGACCGCTCTCCTCTTTGCCGGAGCTATGGGCCTGAATAAGTGATTGTGGCCTGTGGCACTGCTCGGTGAAATCAATACTGTTTTGGTGTGATTTCGGAGAGCAGCAGTTCTCCCCTGGACACCCCGGGGCGGCACCACAAAATCAGATGCCGCCAATCCCTCCCCGGCGCCTCGGATGGACACCCAATGGGCTGTGAAGCTTATATAGCGTCCCTGCCCATGCCTGCTGGTCCAGGCATCCATTGTGAGATGCACCCTGATGCTGACAGCATGATCCAGCGACAGGGATACATTCCGCACAATGTGCTGGTGAAGGGCAGGGACGCCGGTCCTGGCAAAGTAATGGCAGCTGGGGACACACCATCTGGGTTGGGCCTGCTACAACATCTGCCTAAATGGATTGCTATCCACCAGATTGTAAGACAGCAGATGTTGGGCGATAACCCTTGCCAGGAGCCCATTGAGTGAACGCACGCGACGGTCCCAGGGGGCGTAGGGCACGATGCGTTCAAAAGCATCTACAATAGATGGCTGGCACCGGACGGCAGAGGAGGGTGCAGTGGAGGCAGAGGTATGGCTGCTGGTACCAGTACCTCTATTAGAGGGAGCAGGGGAGTGGGAATGAGTTGGTGGAAGGGGTTGGGGTGGCTGCAGTACAGTGGCAGGAGCTGCTGTCTTCTGCACACTGCTGGTGGCACTGCTGCTTTGACCACCCCGCATCTGTTCCCACTCCCACCAGTGATTGACTCGGATGTGCTGGTTGAGGGCCGTGGTACCCAGCCGAGCCATAGATCTCCCTCTCCTGACCCTGGCATTGCACAGCTTACAAATGCCAACTGTGACATCATCTGCTGCCAGGGTGAAGTAAACCCAAACAGGCGACTTCCGCACCGACCTCCTGTCAGATGGGGTGGTGCTGGCTTGCGCCTGTTCGGGCTTGGTGCGCACAGGTGGAGCTGGCTGCTGCTGCCTACTCCTGCTGCCATTACCAGTGGAGCCCCTGACACTGGGCTCCCTGGTGACCTGGCGCACCATTTGCCTCGGGTGCCTACCTTCATCGGTGCTGCCGTCACCTGACAAAGGAGGTGGCACCCATTCCGGGTCACCCTCCTCTTCACCCCCTGATATGTCAGACCCAGGGCCAACCTGTGGTGGACTGACGGGAACAGCTGATATGGAGTCCTTGACCGGGCTCTGCTGTCCCCTTGCTGGCGCCTGGGTCTGAATAGGTGCAGGGGTTGTGTGGCTAACACCACCCGCACCAGTTGGAAAGGATTTCATAGGGGGATTTATGGGCCCCTCCTCCTCCTCATCCTCAATCCCTTCCAACAGGTCCTGCCCATCCGCAGGGCTGAACAGTATTTCCGCCTCCTGCATTGCCTCCCCCAGATGTCCCTCTCAGTCTCAAACTCTTCGAACATGAAAGGGGACAATTCTTGGGAGCTGGGGGTTGGTTCTACAGGAGGCGGTGTGTTGCAGTTGCTGGCAGCCGGGGCAGAGGACTCAGTGGCACTAGAATGGGCCACGAGAGCCAAGACAGCCTCGGCATCCTGTGAAGTAATGGGTCGGCTGCCACTTATGAAAAAGTCACGGATCAGGCGGACACCCCTGCCACCTGCGCCTGCCTGTCCGTGGCTGGAGGCGCGGCCCCGTGCTGGGAGTGGTCCAGCGCGGGAACCAACTCCCCTGTTACCCCGACCACATCCACGACTGCCTGCACGGCCCGGTAAACTCATACTGGGGATCAGGGGAAAACTTTATTGGGGTGGGGACGATGGGTGTAAAATGAAAGGACGAAAACTGTAACACACGACACTAAACACGTAAAGCTATCAAATTATTTTTTTTAACCTAAGACTAAACTAACAGACACAGAGACTAAAAACTTTTTTTTTTTTTAACGGAGGACTGACAAAAGTACACTAAACACAAAACACGTAAAACTTTAAATTTATTTTTTTTTTAACCTAAGACAGACACTAACTGACACACAGAGACTAAAAAACTTTTTTTTTTTTTAACGGACGACTAACAAAACTACACTAAATGCCAAACACTTAAAACGTAAACTCTTTTTTTAACCTGACACAAACAGTAACTGACACAGAGACTACAAGACGGGTTTTTTTTAACGTAAGACAGAAAAAACTACACTAAGCACGTAAACCTATAAACTTTTTTTTGTAGTTTTTATTGTTTTTAAACCTAAGACAGACACTAGCTGACACACAGACAAAAAAAAAAAGTTATTTTTTTTAACGGAGGACAGACAGAACTAGACTAAACAAAGAACATATAAAACTTCAAATTTTTTTTATTTTTTTTTTAAACTTAACACAGACACTAACTCAGACTAAAAGACTTTTTAAAAAAAAAAAAAACTAATACACTAACTGGACGGACACTAACTGACAGACAACACAGACAGATAGACCCTACACTATACTATATCACTAACTAACCTAAACTACACCCTACTAAACTACTAAACTATCTCAAATTATTTCGACCCTATCAGCTATAAAACTAAACTACACTATTCCCTAATCATTACCTGAAACTAACTAACTAGAATATTATAAATTAAATCCAGATGATATAAATCACACAGCAGACAAAATAGCACAGCTCCAAGCTCCAACAAATCCAACACCACAAAATGGCTGCTGGGTGATGTCGTCACTTATATAGTGAAGGGGAAGTCTAGTTTCCTATTGGTTGCTAGGGATGTTGCTAAGTTGTGACAAAGCCTTCTCATTGGCTATTCAAGCTAGGAGAAGGGAGGGAAAATGATAATGATGCGTCACCTCATACGCTGTAGAAAAAAAAATAATAATTCGCATGGAGAATATATCACTATATTCTACATATTCGAAAATTCTAACAAACAAAACCTGTATGAAAATAGCTTGATGCCCCTACGCGATTACAAAAATGCAAATATTGTATTCTAAATGATTCTAATTACTGAATACTGATGTATAATTTTCCTCTTTACTGTATTTTATTTCATGCGAAAAATCGGCAATTACATATGCGCGTGAATCGGATCGCATAAGGGCAGTATACTATTAGGTTGGCTTGCTTGGTCGAATAGACGAAGATAAAGAAAATAGCGAATATAGTGCTATATTCGCAATATTCGTCTATTCGTGTAAACCAACCAAGACAACCCATTGAATGAACCCAATATCATACTGCCCTTATGCAGTGCGATTCACGCGCATATTTAAACTGCCGATTTTTCACATGACGTAAAATACAGTTTCCTACATAAAGAGGCAAAATTATACATCAGTAACAATTCTCATTACTGATTTATAATTGTCCTCTGTATGTAAGATGGTTTGTGTCATGTGAAAAATCGGCAATTACATATGCGCGTGAATCGGATCGCATAAGGGCAGTATACTATTAGGTTGGCTTGCTGGGTCGAATATAGAGAAGATAGCAAATATACTGCTATATTCGCAATATTCGTCTATTTGAATAGACCAAGATAACCCATTGAATGAACACAATATCATACTGCCCTTATGCGGTGCGATTCATGCGCATATGTAATTGCCAATTTTTCGCATGACGTAAAATACAGTTTACTACATAAAGAGGCAAAATTATACATCAGTAACAATTCTCATTACTGATTTATAATTGTCCTCTGTATGTAAGATAGTTTGTGTCGTGCGAAAAATCGGCAATTACATATGCGCGTGAATCGCACTGCATAAGGGCAGTATACTATTATGTTGGCTTGCTTGGTCGAATATAGAGAAGATAGCGAATATACTGCTATATTCGCAATATTCGTCTATTCGAGTAGACCAAGACAACCCATTAAATGAACCTAATAGTATACTTCCCTTATGCGGTGCGATTCACGCGCATATGTAATTGCCGATTTTTCGCATGATGTAAAATACAGTATAATACATAAAGAGGCAGATTATACATCACAGTAACAATTCTCATTACTGATTTATAATTCTCTGTATGTAAGATAGTTTATGTCATGCGAAAAATTGGCAATTACATATGCGCGTGAATCGCACCGCATAAGGGAAGTATACTATTAGGTTCATTTAATGGGTTGTCTTGGTTGACTCGGTCATAAGATAGATAAGAAGCAGGCCAACCATTAGGAACCCAGCTCTAAGTTGAATTTGCATGGCGATTAATATAACCTGTAATACTCGCATAGCGAATTCAACTTAGAGCTGGTTTCCTAAAGGTTGGCAATGGCTTGCTAGAATATTACGATTATAACGAATTCACGAATATAGCACTATATTCACAATCTTTGTTATATTCCAGCAAGTAGCAAGTGTTGGGTGAGCTTAGATGTGTTTTGATCAAAATATGTTGACTAAGTGTCTCAGACATTATCAGAATGAGGGCTTATTCCACACAATGTTTGCATTTATTTTAGTGCACCATTTTCTGTGATTTGATAAATGCAGCCATGTTCATCCGCGCACTCAATATCATATCGCGCAGGATGTTTTATCTAGTTTTTTCTGTGAATTGTCAAGTAGCAAGTTCAACCAACCATTAGGAGCTCAGCTCAAAGTTTAATTCGCAATGCGAACATATACTCGCATCGCGAATTAAACTTTGAGCTGAGCTCCTAACGGTTGCATTGCTATAATTGACGAAGATTGAGGATATAGCGCTATATTCTCAATCATCTTCTAGCAACAAACATTAGGAACCCAGATCTAAGTTTAATTCGCGATGCGAACATATACTCGCATTGAGAATTAACGTCAGAGTTGGGTTGATGGATTCCCGTTGAAAATGAAAACATGATTCCTTCCTGCTTAAGTTGCTTGTGGCCCAATGACTCATTGGCCCACAAGAAGGAAGCAGGGACAAGTCATGTTTTCGCCTTTCAGATATTGGAAAAATTGCGAATATTCGAATTAGCGAATATATATCATCATATTCTAAATATTCGCGAATTATCAAAGTTGCGATATTCGCAATAAAAATTCGCAATTCGAATATTCGCGCTCAACACTACCTATTAGCACAATACATGTGCGCAATGCGATATATTGCATTAGGAATCAGTGCTACAGTAACTATTTAGGTGCGTCAAAACCTGTAAAGCCCCTTTTAGTAACATCATAGTTACATGTTGGGACCAAAAGCTGCTCTGAATGGCTCCATAGTCCGAATTTGCAGACAGATTTATATTCATTGATTGCCAATTGGAATCACTCTGGACGACGGTCCTATACATTATTTGTCTGATTCAACTGTATTACTTTTAATATTTTATGTGTATTGTATTTTATGTTTTTTCATATGTTTTTTTTATTTGAATACATTTTTTATACATATCAATTGGATGCTGAATGTATGAGTGCTCGCCTATTATAGCTCTATATTTTACCACTTGCCTTTTAGAGGGTAGGGTGTTCCCTCTTTTTGGGCTAGAAGCAACACACCAGAGCTAACCAGGAGTGAGCCACCACTGTCATTACAATGTGATGAGAACTTCTCGAACTCCCATGTATGGTTTCCTTGGGCCTGAATCTGTGAATGTGGCCTGTTGCACTGCTGGCAGACATGAATCTACTTTTGGCTGTGATGAGAACTTCTCCAACTCCCATGTATGGTTGCCTTGGACCTGATTCTGTGAATGTGGCCTGTGGCACTGCTGGCAGACATGAATCCTTTTTGGCTGTGATGAGAACTTCTCCAACTCCCATGTATGGTTGCCATGGGCCTGAAGCTATGAATGAGGCCTGTGGCGCTGCAGGCAGACATGAATCCTTTATGGCTGTGAGGAGAATTTCCCATAGCATTCCCACCTGACGCCATCCCAACCTCCTATTCCACCTCTTACTTCAAGTTGCCAATTAATATTGGTTAATTTTTATTTATTTTATTTTATATTAAGTCATTTTCCTATCCAGATTTGTTTACAGGGGATTTACCTACATTTTGCTGCCTTTTGCAGCCCTCTAGCCCTTTCCAGGCCTATTTTACACCCATTTTAGTGCCCAAAAGTTCAGGTCTCCATTGACTTCAATGGGGTTCGGTCAAGTTTGGATCCCGAACCCGAACATTTTCGTGAAGTTCGGCCGAACTTTTCGAACCCGAACATCCAGGTGTCCGCTCAACTCTGCTTACAACGTCCCATTGCATTTCTGACCCTAAAGGGCCTATTATGACAGACAGGCTCTAGATTGGGTTTTAGTTGCAGCCACAAGAGATTGTTGGATTCTGTATTGATTTTAATTAATAAATTAATAAATTATTGGTGGGTACTATCTCTCAATGGAGAGAGCGCCTTAATTGGTGTGAGGAGACTAATAGGCCACACATACTCCTCTGGAATTCTGGGAAGAAAAGGATGCAGATGACCTCTTAACAAGCTCTGCCTCTAATGCCACCAGATGTAACTCAGCTATCCTATAAGTCCTACTCTCTGCTCTACACTAATGAGGGGCAATCACCACAAAACAGCTGTCTGCAGATGAGGTGCTGTCTTATTTATTATCCAAGTAATGTCTCAAGGCCTACTTAAAGGGTGGAACATTGACTTATAAGATAGTTGCCTTACATCTGGTGGCATTAGAAGAAAAGCTTGTTAAGGGCTTAAAAAGATCCTGTAATTCTCCATGTATTAATGCAGGTATTTTCCCTTATATGAATTATTTCTAGGGATAGATAGTTCTATACATACGTCATAAGTCATCATGAAAGAAAAGTTTCTTCTAAGCTGGAGTCGGCTCAGTGGCCTGACGGGATGGGGATCCCGCTGCGAGGGGCCCGGTATCCCGTCCAACCCACTTCCAACTATGGCGTGCTGCTGCGAGAGGGGACACTGATGTCATAAGACAACGGACCACTGGACTCTTCTTCCCCCTCCGTCCTGGCTAGGCTTTCTCTTCATCATCAACTCCTCTTCCCATCTGTGCTAAATGCCTAGGCTCGTTTCACAGATGAACTCAACCAGTGTTCTGGATTTCTTTCCACATAAGCCAACCATGGCTCTGGATATTGCTATGAAGTTCTATTTGCATTCACCAGCACAACAGCAAGACCGCTTGGAGTGTAGGATAATGCCTAAACCAAAGAAGCCACTGAGACCATGCATCCAGCCAAATGACAAATCCTTGCTCACAGAGATAAAGAACCAAGAGAATAAAATTAAAAAGACGGTTTCCTTTGCAGACAGCAGGGGTTTAGCCCTCACAATGGTGAAGGTGTACTCGGACCTTGATGATCCTTTGGAAATCACTAATGAGGGGCAATCACCCCAAAACAGCTGTCTGCAGATGAGGTGCTGTCTTATTTATTATCCAAGTAATGTTTTAGGGCCTACTTAAAGGGTGGAACATTGACTTATAAGATAGTTGCCTTACATCTGGTGGCATTAGAAGAAAAGCTTGTTAAGGGCTTAAAAAGATCCTGTAATTCTCCATGTATTAATGCAGGTATTTTCCCTTATATGAATTATTTGTAGGGATAGATAGTTCTATACATACGTCATAAGTCATCATGAAAGAAAAGTTTCTTCTAAGCTGGGCAGGTAAATCGCTGTCGATGTCCAGTGCTGTGACATAACTGCTGTACATCTACAAGGCTTGTAAGCATATCTTTAGGTAAAGCCGATACAATTAAAGTTTTATACAATGCCCTCAAATAGTTAACATTAAGATACCTTGATCAGTAATAATTTTAAAAGGGGAGAAAAATCAATTGCTTTCACATTATAGTGAATTCTGTATTATTATTTATGTTTTGTGCTATTTGCTTGAATAAATGTCTTAATCACATGCATAGAGATGAGCAAATCGAAGCTGACATAGTGGAATTCGTATAGATTTTCAGGAAAAATTTGATTTGCAACGAATGCAAATTTCCTTGCGCTTCGTGGTAACGAATCACAATTTTCCTAAATTGGCAGCTACATGTGTGAGGACTGAGGACATGGGGCAAGGAACTTTGGGAAGGCGGGATCACCCAGACTGACATGCCTGCATGCTGCCAATCAGCAGCCAGCAAGCCCTGTGATGTCACAGCCCTATAAAAACGGCGTCCATCTTACAGTCAGACATTTTTCAGTGTTCAGAGTGCAGGGACAGACGTGTGAAGGTGCTAGGGACAGCAAGTGGAAAAACGATTGTGGAAAAAAAAGACAGAAAAGACGATTTATAAGTGCAGGGAAAGGATAGGGAGGAATCATTTCACAGCATCTTAGTGCAGGGAGAAATGTCAGAAGGCGCTAGGGACATTGATAGGAAAGTGATTTACAAGTGCAGGGAAAGATTATTTGGGGATCCAAATAGTCATTAGACAGCTCTGTCTTTCCATTTTTTTGCTATTGGGCTGCAAGTGCTTTGTTGAAAAGCCTTTAGGGGCTTATATCTTAGTATCTTATTCAGTACTACAAGAAAAATATATTCTCAGTTCACTTCTGCTGTTATTACTGGTGAAATCGTATAGGGGCGTATTTCAGTGCAACAAGAAAAATATATACGCACTGCACTGCTGCAGTTATTTCTGGTGAAAGCGTATAGGGGCATATTTCAGTGCAGCAGGAAAAATATATACACACTGCATTGTTGCAGTTATTTCAGGTGAGAGCGTATAGGGGCGTATTACAGTAAAAAAAGAAAAATATCTATGCACTGCACTGTTGCAGTTACTTCTGTTGAAAGCATATAGGGGAAAGCGTATAGGGGCACAATTTAGTCCAGCAAGAAAAATATATTCTCTGGTCACTTCTGCAATTACTTCTGGTGAAAGCATATGGGGGCGTATTTCAGTACTACAAGAAAAATGTATTCTCAGTTCACTGTTGCAGTTATATCTGGTAAAGCCTTTACTGGCGTATTGCAGTAGAAAAATAAATATACATTTGCCATTCGCTGGTGCACTTATATGTTGAAAAACCTTTATTGACGTATATCAGTAGAAAAAGAAATATACATTTACCATTCGCTCCTGCACTTATATCTTGAAAAACCTTTACTGACGTATATTAGTAGAAAAAGACATATACATTCACCATTCGCTGCTGCACTTATATCTTGAAAAACCTATTTTGACGTATAGCAGTAGAAAAAGAAATATACATTCACCATTTGCTCCTACCCTTATATCTTGAAAAACCTTTATTGACGTATATCAGTAGAAAAATAAAAATATATTCAGTGTTCACTGTTGCAGTTATATGTGGTAAAGCATTTAATGGCGTATTTCTGTAGAAAAATCAAGATATATTCAGCGTTCAGCGCTGCAGTTATATGTGGGAAAGACATTTTTGTGGTATGGACCGAATTACACTGTGGTGAAATTTTGTATTTACGTTTTACACACTGCGCGTTTACGTCAGGACGTCCATAAGAGCGGCACACCAATACAGGTGAATACACTATGCATTAACCCTGCACAAAAATGCAAACTAATTCACACCAGCCAGCATCTATCTGCGGTATTACTTACTTTTTTTTAAACTGACAGCCTATAACCCCTTTGTGGAAAAGTGGCGTATATACGTGGAAAAAGAAAAATATACTCAGTGTTCACTGTTCCAGTGATATAAAAGATATTCGGCGTTCAGCCCTGCAATTATATGTGGTAAAATGTTTTGTGACTTATTTCGGTGAAAACAAAAATTTGAATTCAGCCTTCAGTGCTGCAGTTATATAAGGTAAAATCTCCATGATGTCTCAATGATAAATCTGCAGTGTGGGGGCCCCTGTGTGGCTTCTACACACTTTCAAAATAATCCTTCAGCTGAGCGAATAGATGCCAGATGACCGTGATGCTCCATGACCTTCCCAGGAGTTTATATTCGGCGATACTGGTATATGTGGTAAAATCTTTTGTGACTTGTTTTGGTGGAAAGAAAAGCTGTATTCAGCATTAAGTGCTGCACTTATATGCGGTAAATTCTTTTTTAAATTATTTCGGTGGAAAAAAACTTGTATTCAGCATTAAGTGCTGCACTTATATGCGGTAAAATCTTTTTAAAATTATTTCTTTGGACAAAAATCTTGTATTCTGCGTTAAGCGCTCCACTTATATGCGGGAAAATCTCTTGTGAATTATTTCAGTGGGAATACAAATTTCCACGTTATTTTTGTAAAATCTTTTTTGAATTATTTCGTTGGACAAAAATCTTGTATTCTGCATTAAGCACTGCACTTATATGCTGGAAAATCTTTTGTAAATTATTTCGGTGGAAATAGACCGTGACGTGGTGCGTGCGAGCTTAGCTGTGAGCAGGATTCCATCACCTTCAGACCGTGTTCACACCATAGTTAGCGTAGTGGTAGGACTCCTTGCCATGCTGAGAGACCGTGACGTGCTGCATGAGGGGCTCCGATGTGTTCCTGACAGGATTATATTGGCAAAAGTCTCAACTTTTAATATCTGCTTGTATGACTAGCTAGGATAGTCAGTGGCATATCCGTTTGGTGCATTTTTTTTCTGTGATTCATATATTTATATAATTTAATCCACACAATGCTCTGTTTTGTGTAGGATGCCTTTGTGGTGCATCTGGTCCGCGCCGGCACCCTCCATTGTACGCATTTTTTGCTGGGGATGGTCGTTTGCTGCGGTCCACATGCGGTGGGACTGCTCTCCCAATGAGAAACATGCTACAGTGTTTGGGGTCTGAGCAGTTCCCCCATATTGGCCACTATATTTCTGTGATCTTGTTCCATATGTATTTAATGTGCCTTCACCTGGCATTTAACATTCTTTTGCACCTGGTAGCCTCCATCACACAGTCTGGTATGGGTGTGGCTTACAGTCTTGCTTTATTCACATTGCATTTGTTGTCCTGCTATGCGTTTGTGTGCGAGCTTGGCTGTGAGCAGGATTCCATCACCTTCAGACCGTGCTCACACCATAGTTAGCATAGTGGTAGGACCCCTTGCCATGCTGAGAGACCGTGAGGGTGGTGCATGAGGGGCTCCGATGTGTTCCTGACAAGAATATATTGGCAAAAGTCTCAGCTTTTAATATCTGTTTGTATGACTAGCTAGTATATTCAGTGGCATATCCGCACAATGCTCCGTTTTTTGTAGGATTCCTTTGTGGTGCATGTGGTCCGCGCCGGCATCCTCCATTGAATGCATTTTTTTGCTGGGGATGGTCGTTTTCTGCGGTCCACATTGCTCTCCCAATGAGAAACATCCTAAAGTGTTTGTGGTCTGAGCAGTTCCCCAAAATTGGACACTATATTTCTGTGATCTTGGAAATACAAATTTCCACATCCTCCATTAACTTCTTCATCTCTTCAATATCATCGGACACACAAACTTTACACCCCCCCCAGTCTTTATATATATATATATATATATATATATAAGCAAATAAAGGTAAATGACAGTGCCAGCCTGTTAAAGGGAATTAAAGCATGATATCACAATACATTTAATATGACATTTAGCAAGAGTTTATGGTGCCCACATATAGCACATAGTGGGACACTGCATCAAGATGAATCAGGCGTGTATCAGCCAGAATTTCCACACACCAATGCCTGATGCATCAGACTAGATCAGTGATGGCGAACCTTTTACAGGCCGATTGCATAAACTGCAACCCAAAACCCACTTATTTTTTGCAAAGTGCCAACACGGCAATTTAACCGGAATACTATAGTCCAGTATATTATATATTCCATGTACTTTATCGTTAGCTATAATAGCCTACCTACATACAATGCACCGCCTATGCTGTTCATAGTGCGCCCTGCACTGATGAATGGCAGAAAAAGTCCAAGGCATATTTGTACACCCTAGACATTTTCCAGGGTACGGGTGCCCACAGAGAGGGCTCTGAGTGCTGCCTCTGGCACATATGCCATAGGTTCGCCACCACTGGACTAGATCATCCATGGTGCCACACCAACAATTCTGACAAAAGAGACCGGTTTCTTCTGGCTACCTGCCTCAGCTACTATTCTGATGCTATTACCCGTCTGATGCCACACATCCGATGCCAAGTGCACCTTCTTTCACCCACGATCTTCAGCGGGTACTGGTATTGTCACCCACCTCCACAGTATATCACCTTTCTACTCGGTGACCTCCTGATGCAGCCGTCATCTCCAGACTCTGTCATTGAGCCGCTCTGTGGTCTCCTCATGCTGCCGCCACCTCCAGACTATGTCATTGTGCCACTCTATGGCCTTCTCCTGATGCTGCTGCAGCTGCCGACAGCTCCAGACTCTGTCATTGTGCTGCTCTGTGGTCTCCTCATGCTGTTACCACCTCCAGACTATGTCATTATGCCGCTCTGTGGTCTCCTCATGCTGCTGCCACCTCCAGACTCATTGTGCAACTCTGTGGCCTACACATGTTGCCGCCACCTCCAGACAATGTCATTGTGCCTCTCTGTGGCCTACTCATGCTGCCGCCACCTCCAGACTATGTGATTATGCTGCGCTGAGGCCTACTAATGCTGCCACCACTTCCAGACTCTGTCATGTGCCGCTTTGTTGTCTCCTCATGCTGCTGCCACCTCCAGAGTCTGTCATTGTGCAACTCTGTGGCCTACTCATAGTGCTGCTACTTCCAGACTATGTCAATCTGCCGAGCGAAGAAAAACTGGCACTCCAATTTTCTTGAGTGAACAGTTAGTGTACTCTCTGTTTGAATAAGACACCTGTGAGTGTCGAAACGGGCGTCACCTTAACATGAGTGACCAATAAATCCTTTTGAGCAAAGAAAATTGGAGTGACGGTTTTTCTTCGCTGTGCAGACTTTGGGATTACATCCGCAAAACCGAGCACCCACCGACCAACACGCAGTGCCGCCTGATCTCACCAAACAATATGTCAATCTGCCGCTCTGTGGTCTCTTCATGCTGCTGATGCCTCTAGACTGTCATTGTGCCACTCTTAGGTCTCCTCATGCTGCTGCCACCTCCAGACTCTGTCATTCTTCCGCTTTGTGGCCTACTCATGCTGCCGCCACCTACAAACTTCATTATTGTGCAACTCTGTGGCCTACTCATGATGCCGCCACCTCCAGACTCTGTCATTGCGATGCTCTGTGGCCTACTCATGCTGCCGCCACCTCCGAACTCTGTCATTGGGCTGCTCTGTCGTCTTCTCATGCTGAAGCCACCTCCAGAGTCTGTCATTGTGCCGCTCTGTGGCCTACTCATGCTGCAGCCACCTCTAGACTATGTAATTGTGCTGCTCCGAGGCCTACTCATGCTGCCGCCACTTCCGGACTCTTTTATTGTGCCACTCTGTGGTCTCCTCATGCTGCTGCCACCTCCAGTCTCTCTCATTGTGCAACTCTGTGGCCTACTCATACTGCTGCTATCTCCAGACTCTGTCATTGTGCCGCTCTGTGGCCTACTTAAGCTGCCGACACTTCCAGACTCCTCTGTCTTTGTGCCACTTTGCGGCCTACTCATGCTGCAGCCACCTCCAGACTATGTAGGTGGTCTCCTCATGCTGCCACCTCCAGACTCTGTCATTCTTCCTCTTTGTGGCCTAATCATGCTGCTGCCACCTACAAAGTCTGTCATTGTGAAACTCTGTGGCCTACTCATGATGCCGCCACCTCCAGACTCTGTCATTGTGCCGCTCTATGGCCTACTCCTGCTACCGCCACCTCCAAACTCTGTCATTGGGCCGCTCTGTGGTCTCCTCACGCTGCTGCCATCTCCATACGCTGTCATTGTGCCGCTATGTGGCTTACTTATGCTGCTGCCACCGCCATACTATGTAATTGTACCGCTCTGTGTTCTCCTCATGCTTCTGCCACCTCCAGACTCTGTCATTGTGAGGCTCTGTGGCCTACTAGTGCTGCCTTCACCTCCAGACTCTCTCATTGTGCAACTCTGTGGCCTACTCATACTGCTGCTGCCTCCAGACTCTGTCATTGTCCCACTCTGTGGCCAACTCAAGCTGCCGACACTTACTATGTCATTTTGCCGGTCTGTGGTCTTCTTATTATTCTGCCACCTCCAGACTCTATCATTGTGCCGCTCTGTGGTCTCCTTATGCTGCTGCCTCCTCCAGACTCTGTTAATGTGCCGTTCTGTGGCTTACTCATGCTGCTGCCACCTCCAAACTATATCATTGTGCCGCTCTGTGGAGGACTCATGCTGCCGCCACCTCCAAACTATGTCTCTGTTCTGCTCTGTGGTCTCCTAATGCTGCTTCCACCTCCAGACTTTGTCATTGTGCCACTTTGTGGCCTACTTATGCTGCTGCCACCTTCAGACTCTGTCATTCTGCAACTCTCTGGCCTACTCATGCTGCTGCCACCTTCATACTATGTAATTGTACCGCTCTGTGTTCTCCTCATGCTTCTGCCACCTCCAGACTCTGTCATTGTGAGGCTCTATGGCCAACTAGTGCTGCCTCCACCTCCAGACTCTGTTATTGTTCCTCTCTTTGGTCTCCTAATTCTGCTGCCACCTCCAGACTCTGTCATTGTGCCACTCTGTGGCCTACTCATGCTGCCGCCACCTTCAGACTATGTCGTTGTGCCACTCTGTAGTCTCCTCATGCTGCTGCCTCCTCCACACTCGATCATTGTGCCGCTCTTTGTCCTGCTAATGCTGCCTCCACCTTAAGACTCTGCCATTGTGGCTCTCTGTGGTCTCCTCATTCTGCTGCCGCCTCCAGAGTCTGTCATTATGCCGCTCTGTGGTGTCTTCATGCTGCTGCCACCTCCAGACTCTGTCATTGTGCCGCTCTTTGGTCTCTTCATGCTGCTGCCAAATCCAGACCCTGTCTTTCTGCAATTCTGTGGCCTACTAATGCTGCCGCCACCTCCATACTATGTCATTTTGCCGCTCAGTGTCCTTCTCATTATTCTGCCACCTCCAGACTCTGTCATTGTGCCGCTCTGTGGTCTCCTTATGCTGCTGCCTCCTCCAGACTCTGTCAATATGCCGCGCTGTGGCCTACTCATGCTGCTGCCACCTCCAGATTATATCATTGCGCCACTCTGTGGCCGACTCATGCTGCCGCCACCTCCAAACTGTGTCTCTGTTCTGCTCTGTGGTCTCCTAATGCTGCTCCCACCTCCAGACTATGTCATTGTGCCACTTTGTGGCCTGCTCATGCTGCTGCCACCTCCAGACTCTGCCATTGTGCCGCTCTGTGGTCTCCTCATTCTGCTGCCGCCTCCAGATTCTGTCATTATGCCGCTCTGTGGTGTCCTCATGCTGCTGCCACCTCCAGACTCTGTCATTGTGACACTCTGTGGCCTACTCATGCTGCTGTCACCTCCAGATTCTGTCATTGTGCCGCTCTTTGGCCTACTCATGCTACCGCCACCTCCAAACTCTGTCATTGGGCCGCTCTGTGGTCTCCTCACGCTGCTGCCATCTCCATACGCTGTCATTGTGCCGCTATGTGGCTTACTTATGCTGCTGCCACCGCCATACTATGTAATTGTACCGCTCTGTGTTCTCCTCATGCTTCTGCCACCTCCAGACTCTGTCATTGTGAGGCTCTGTGGCCTACTAGTGCTGCCTTCACCTCCAGACTCTCTCATTGTGCAACTCTGTGGCCTACTCATACTGCTGCTGCCTCCAGACTCTGTCATTGTACCGCTCTGTGGTCTCCTCACGCTGCTGCCACCTCCAGACTCTGTCATTGTCCCACTCTGTGGCCAACTCAAGCTGCCGACACTTCCAGACTCCTCTGTCATTGTGCCACTCTGTGGTCTCCTCATGCTGCTGCCACCTCCAGACTCTGTCATTGTGACGCTCTGTGGCCTATTCATGCTGCCTCCACCTCCAGACTTTGTTATTGGGCCGCTCTGTTGCCTCTTCATACTGCCGCCCCCTCCAGACTCATTGGGGTGTTCTGTGGTCTCCTAATGCTCCTGCCAAATCCAGACCCTGTCTTTCTGCAATTCTGTGGCCTACTCATGCTGCTGCCACCTCCATACTATGTCATTTTGCCGCTTTGTGGTCTTCTCATTATTCTGCCACCTCCAGACTCTGTCATTGTGCCGCTCTGTTGCCTATTCATGCTACGGCCACCTCCAGACTCTATCATTGTGCCGCTCTGTGGTCTCCTTATGCTGCTGCCTCCTCGAGTCTCTGTTAATGTGCCGTTCTGTGGCTTACTCATGCTGCTGCCACCTCCAAACTATATCATTGTGCCGCTCTGTGGCCGACTCATGCTGCCGCCACCTCCAAACTATGTCTCTGTTCTGCTCTGTGGTTTCCTAATGCTGCTCCCACCTCCAGACTTTGTCATTGTGCCGCTTTGTGGCCTACTCATGCTGCTGCCACCTCCAGACTCTGTCATTCTGCAACTCTCTGGCCTACTCATGCTGCTGCCACCGCCATACTATGTAATTGTACCGCTCTGTGTTCTCCTCATGCTTCTGCCACCTCCAGACTCTGTCATTGTGAGTCTCTGTGGCCTACTAGTGCTGCCTTCACCTCCAGACTCAGTTATTGTTCCTCTCTTTGGTCTCCTAATTCTTCTGCCACCTCTAGACTCTGTCATTGTGCTGCTCGGTGGGCTACTCATGCTGCCACCACCTCCAGACTCTGTTATTGTTCCTCTCTTTGGTCTCCTTATTCTGCTGCCACCTCCCGACTCTGTCATTATGCCGCTCTGTGGCCTACTCATGCTGCCGCCACCTCTAGACTCTGTCATTGTGCCGCTCAGTGGGCTACTCATGCTGCCACCACCTCCAGACTATGTCATTGATCTGCTCTGTGGTATGTTTTTGCTGCTGCCAGCTCCAGACTCTGTCATTGTGCCGCTCTGTGCTCTCCTCGTGCTGCTTTCACCTCACCACTATGTCATAGGGCCACTCTGTGAAATTCTCATGCCTTTCCTACCCTCCCCACTTCCTGACTTGTCCACTATTTTGGCTTTCTGATCTGTCAGGAGGAAGGAAAAACAAGACCCACAACGGATACTGTCTGTATTGCAGCATTATGGCCTTTATGGTCCCATCAGAATTGGTTTATGATTTGGTAGCCAAAAGCAGGAGTGGGTAGAAAACACAGAAGATATGCAAATATTCCATTCATGTGTCATCTGTGTTTTAGTTCCACTCCGGATTTTTTTGACTTTAGCAATACTGATGAATTATTGAGCAAATGCTTACGTGTGAAGGCATATGCTCCACAGACAGGATTCGTTTTTTCTGGGTAATTGTTCTAACGGATCAGAGAATGGGGAAAATAAATCAGTGACATCAACACAAACTTACTGCTGACACCCTCTCTACTCTGTCGGGGGACTCTACTTGTATAAGTTGGGTTTAATAGAACTGGTTCCATAGATCTAGATCTATCTGGAATCAGCTGACAAGGATGTAAAAGGAGTGTGCGCAAGGCTTAGTTGATACCACTTCCCCGTTTTCCCTCTCGCTGTATTTTGCCTCTGTAATTGTACCTCCGAAAGCCTTGTCGTTTTTATATATAGATTTTTTTTATATAGATTTTTTCATATAGATTTCTATATTTGTATATATATTTTATTTTATCTCATATGTCAGACAGAATCAAATTTTTGAAAAATTCTCTCATCTCATGTAATATGATATTGCCTTGTAATGTATCCTGTAACCAGCCTGAATGACTTGTATATCATGCCTTATGTCGTGTTTGCATAGTAAAACCTACTGTAGTTTGTCAGATAGGGATTGATTTTCATTTAGCAGATGCAACATACATGATACACTGTGATCAGCAGCTATCTGCTACTTCGTATGGAAAAGATAATTCAGTCTTTCTATGTACAGCAATATGAAATATGAGAGCCCTTGATAAATATGTCCTGTATCAAATATCAAAACGAGGTAGATCTTTACACTATTTATCCACCGCAATGAGATCTTCAATGGTGTTTCCTGTTGCTTACTGCCTATAACACCAACATATTCTGCAGAGCTACAGTATACAGACATCACTTATATTGGTAACCACTTAACCAGTGCTTTCACAAAATACAGAAGCAAAATATATGATAAAATGTCAAATTCACTTTATTAAATAGTACAACAAAATTACAAAAGGTGGTGATCCACTGAAAACATCAGAGACTGTGGGTCAGCACACGACCAGGGAGCGGGATTTAAGTATATAGATAAATACAAGCTCAAACATAGTGCCGTCCGTAAGTGTGCATAATCCACCTAGTACAGAGAACAGGGTATCAATAGGTCCAATGAAGATCAGACAGTGCAGGTGACAAAAGCGTCAACCATGCAATAGTACACTGTCAGGACCCAACCCCATACACAATTACATATAGCACACGAACCCCGCAACAGCATATGACAGAACGATGAACATAATAGATGATAAGCATAACATACCCATAACCTGGTCGGTCCGTTCACCACAACAACTGCTGAGCGCGTGCTTCACCTCACAGGCTTCGTCAGGAGGCTAACGAAGCCTGTGAGGTGAAACGCGCGTCGAGGCAGTTGTTGTGGTGAACGGACCGACCAGGTTATGGGTATGTTATCCTTATCATCTATTATGTTTATCGTTCTGTCATATGCTGTTGCGGGGTTCGTGTGCTATATGTAATTGTGTATGGGGTTGGGTCCTGACAGTGTACTATTGCATGGTTGACGCTTTTGTCACCTGCACTGTCTGATCTTCATTGGACCTATTGATACCCTGTTCTCTGTACTAGGTGGATTATGCACACTTACGGACGGCACTATGTTTGAGCTTGTATTTATCTATATACTTAAATCCCGCTCCCTGGTCGTGTGCTGACCCACAGTCTCTGATGTTTTCAGTGGATCACCACCTTTTGTAATTTTGTTGTACTATTTAATAAAGTGAATTTGACATTTTATCATATATTTTGCTTCTGTATTTTGTGAAAGCACTGGTTAAGTGGTTGGCTTTGTAGATTGATACCGGTTGCTAATATCTAGTTATTTGACTAAAATTGGTGGTATTGTATAGGTTCTAATCACTTATATTGGTCACTGCTGTGAATGGTGCTCAGAATATACTGTTGTCTCCCTTTTAGAAATTAGCTAATCACTCAAAATTCGATTAGAGTTAGAATTGGTCAACTGATTTGATTTTGGTCGGAATCCAGGTCTCCTAGGACTCATCTATTTTCTCTCTGGTCTCTCACTTTTAAAAAAAAATATATAATATTTTTCTTTCTCTTTCCAAAATTCCACTTGATTCACCAAGATTGTGGTTTTAGATCCACCATGAATTTTTACAAAATTAGGTCAAATCTAATTTGTTTACAATTATTTGACTCATCTGTATTCTTTAGGCTACATGTACAAGACCATATTTTTTTGCAAATCTACAAAAAATGGATACTGGCTGTGTGCATGCCGCATTTTCCTAATGGAACTTAACTACTCTTGTCGGCAAAACAGACAAGATTAGGACCTGTTCTATAATTTGCATAATAGCCACACGGATGCGGTCAGCACACAGATGACATTCATGTGCTGTCCACATTTTGTACACAGATGCTGTGCTTTTTCAGATGCTAACCACTGAGCCAGCATCATTAATTTAAAGAGAAATTGCTAGTAAATATAGGTTCATGTGCAAAAATTCTAATTGTTTCTTTAATATTTCACACAGTGACATGGGTGTGAAGCTTTAATGACAGTCATTTAGGTTGTTACCCAGCTATCATTTTAACAGATATAAAGAATGAATAACTATGGCTGTGTATAGCAAGAATGCACCAATCTCCTGATAGGAGATATCATCCTCTAGTTATATTATCCTAAGGCTTGGAATTAGGGGCTTAGCTATAGGATCATGGGATCCAAAAGTGCAATAGTTCAGCTTGGGTCCCCCTTCCCTCAGTGTTTTGTGGTGAGGGGCAGGGGTGCACCTAGCCTTTTTGCTGCTTGAGGCAAAAATTGCAATGCCCCCCACCCCCCACCATGCCAAATTCACAACATCACCTCTTACCTCCAGTCCTACTGTTAAAGAAATACTTGGAAAACATACTATACAGCACTACAAAACATACAGGGAAATACAGTGCCACATACCTCTTACATTCAGTGATGGCTCCTCTGATGTAGAAGTTATCTTTTCTCATCTTCTCCATTCAGACCAGACCAATATAATGATTTCTTTCAGGCATATCTTGTCTCTGCAGAGTTTGACAGACATCTTCGTTTTCTACTTTTCCATCATCCTCCCACCTTCTGTACACCCCATCCTGACACCCTCAATACTGTATGCAGAAACAGACCCCCTGAAAATACTATTACCACACAGATAGTGCTCCCTTCAATAGTTATTAGAGATACTAAATGTGCCTATGGCTTAGTGGAGATGGCGCACAATAGGGTAGTAGGTACACACTAAGTATTTACATTAACGTAAGTACTACACTCACCTTAAGTGGTTACGCTAGTATAGTTGCAGCGCTATTGTAGGCTTATTCAAGCAAGATTCAGTGCTCGGGTGTGCTGCCGCAGGTATTGGGTTCCTCAGAAGAGATGTCCAGTCCCTCCGGAAGATTGCTTGAGCAAGAGAAAGGAAAAACCTGCTTCGGCGCTTCAACCGCACTTCAAGCCGTCACGTGGAATAAAAGTACTTCTTTATTGTAAAAAAATGGAGTACAATAAAAGTTACTTTTATTGTACTCCATTTTTTTTACAATAAAGAAGTACTTTTATTACACGTGACGGCTTGAAGTACGGTTGAAGCACCAAAGCAGGTTTTTCCTTTCTTCAATAGTTATTAGCACACTAAAAAAATAATTGCACCCAGCAAATAGTGCCCTGCCCTGACACTAATAGTGCTGTAAGCATCGTGTCCCCAAGAAATAATTGTGGTAAGCTGATACTGTGTCACCAACAGTAAAAGTCTTTCCCAAAGTCCCATCAATAGTAATAATTCTCTGCCAGTTTACACTTGGCGTTAACAGTGCCCTCAATAGAAATAATGCTCCCATACTAGTAATCATGTTACCCATAGTCCTCCAGTAGTAATAATTCTCCTTATAATTTGTGCCAGTACAAAAATACCCCCTTATAATGTGTGCCATTATAAAAAATACCCCTTATAATGAATGCCAGTGCACAAATCCCCCTTATTAATTGTGTCAGTGTAAAAAATGCCCCTTTATAAATGCCCCCTTCTGTTTGTCAGTATATAAAAAAACACCTCTTAGTGCCCCCAATAGAGTCAATGTCCCCATAGTACTCCCCATAATGTGTGGCAGTACAAAAAAATGCCTCCTTATGTAGGTTCTGACAGTAGAAACAATGCCCCCATAGTGTTCCTCTCTGCCCCCCACCCCCCTCATAGTGGCCCAACAGCATGGGGCCAAATATAAAATAATAAACTCAAATACTTACTACATCCATGCGGTTGTCAGCGATGTGTCTTCTGGTCTGTTTCGTGAGCTGTACACTGCCCAGCTTAGGCGGCGCTATGATGATTATGTAATTGCGCCAATTGTGCGAGCCTCTGATATGCTACAAGCACTAGGCATACATAATTGGCAGTGCAGCATTGGCAAGGGGTGCTGTGTGAGCCCCCCAGTATTAGGGGCCGGCTGGCAAATGCAACTGCTGTAACTCGTATAGTTACACCTATACTTGGAATAGTAAAGCAGTAATACTGTATAATGTTTGATGATCAATGAAAAACTAATACAAAATTAATCCACCAATAGAAATTGGGTATGAACAAAGAGGCTTGTGTTGTTAATAAACATTTATAGTCATGCAAACATAATAAAATAATGCACAAAGCAATAATACAGATGTAGCCACTGTAATTTAAAGCATTTATGAATCAACAACATATAAAGAAATACAACAAATCAGGTTAAACCGACCTGTAAAGTTAAAACTGGCTGCATCTGAAGTATTAAATTATATCTGTATTTTATGGTCAAGGTGACTAAAATTTACAATATAAAAAAAGATAAAAGTAGATCCACATCTACCACACCTAGATTTAGTAAGGCAGGACCCTCTATGTTAAAAAGTGAGCAAAGTCTAACAGTGGACAATAGCATACAGCTTATGTGACAGGAATTTAACTATGTCCTCAGGCACAAAATACTATAGAACTAAAGCTGCATTTACACAAGCCAATACTCGTCCAGATTATCGGAAATGACCATTTCTGTGAATGGTTCTTCACAACAATCTGCCCATGTAAGTGTGCCACCGATCACCAGATGAACCAGCATAATGATCCTGTCATTCATGCAAGCACCACTGATTATAGGAGGTCATTTATTATATTGAAATATTAGGTGTATTTTAAGCACAGATCTATCTGTGACTTTTCCTAGCTCTCGCCAGGTGTACAATAGTTTCTGGGCAGTAGATTGTGTGATCTAAACAGTGATCTGAAGCCCAGAAACTATGATTCTGTATGAGGACGAGGGATTGTAATAGAAATCCCCCATCCTCATTAAGTGAAGGAAAACGCTGCATGTAAATGCAGCAGTCTCCTTCAATGAACGAGTAGTCAACTGTCGGGAAGGAACGCTTCCTTGCGGACAATCGGCTGTAGAATCATCCCGTGTAAAGGTACCTTAAGTAAATATACATAAGGCATAGGCTCAAATGATAACAGAGGTATACCAACCAAACAAGATGCTTACAAGCCCCAAACCACATTCTGTTTAGATGTTTCCTCTGAGACATGTTTTCTTACAGCTTTTTGTTCTTCTGTCATGTTCCCTAGGGGTTTATGAATACATTGATCAATGAATGTTACAGTTCTTCTTGCCAAATAGACATGCCCCTACACACAGTGATACTGGCAGCACTGATTGGACAGCATGAAAGCAAGCAACTCGGCTGCCTATCAGCTCAATTAAGGGTTGTTGGCTGCAACATGTCAGCCAACTCTCCACTGAAATGTTCATGAATGGACATTTTGGAAACCACCCAGTGAGACCACCCAGAATTTTCCATAACTGCCATTCATTTGAGTCCACAGTGAAAACACTTGCATGATCCCTTATAGAGCAAGCATAGGAAACATCATTCTTGAGATAATTATAGTTCCCATTAGTGAGACCCACACTGGTAGAACTTATGACTTGTTTTACAATCATTGGTAAAAAAAATACTTTCAGTACATACACAGTTATCTTGGATAATATACTGATATCACAAATACAAATATGGTACACATATGAATTTAGACTTTTTAAGGGGTTGTCCATTATTTTTTTTAAATGAAAATGAAGAAGTTATACTTAACTGTTCCTCACTCCTCAGTTCAGGCTCTGTGGCTCCCAAGCTGTCTTCATTGGTCTTTCAGCCCCTGCATGTTAACTTCCTGCACGGATGTGATCACTTGCACCGCTGCAGCCTAAGATTGGCCTCAATGGTGACATGGTCCCCATGCTGCACGTAACTCAGCAGTGATGTCTGCACGTCAGTGTTGTCTATATTTGGGGATATGTCACTGCTGAGACCAGTCACTGCCTGCAGTCACACATGTGATCCCATCCAAGCAGGAGGTTTACATTCGATAGCCCGGCATCAATAGAGCCCAAATGGAACAGCAGGAAACAGGTAAGTATATCGCTATTCACACATGCTGCTGGAGAAGGAATATTTAAATGTATCATTTGGTGTGTTCCTTGGATAATTTTATGATTATCTACAGTACAAGTCCTACAAACTTTCTTATGGCAGAAGAGACAAATAAAAGTTGGTGGATTTCTCCAGCCCCAGACAGATGGACTCCATATATCAATCATCCCTTCTACATATGGCTAATCCTAGCATCATACTGTAAATAGGCAGCCATATAGACTGTACATTCTTAAAAGTTTTTGGTAAGACCTTATAACAGTTCTATGAGAAACGTCTGTGTGTAGCCCTTCCAATTTTTTCATATTTTAGAGTCTTATGCATTCCACCTACCCATTCCTTTTGTGGTGGCTTCACATCTTTTGAAGTGAAAGATGGTAATCCGCGACGATTGATTGTTTTTATTGGATATGATCTTACTTCCGAGGGAGAAACAAAAATACAGCAATTGGAAAGTTGACCTGCTGATCCACACACTGGAGCCTATTTTTACTTCAGAGCCAAATAACTTTAATCTGGATAAAAACTTCCAGACTAAATGTTTGTGGAAGCTTTAGTTTGGATACCATAGACTTGACACAGCTAACACTGAACTTCAGCATAGTTAAAATGTAGAGCACAGTCAAATTTCTATTTATATGGTTTCTTTTGGTATCAAGATGCTTGAAGAATCCCTGTAATTACAAGAAAGCTTAACCTTATTAATGACAAAATGTTCTCATGTATGTTTCTTACTATATTAGTAAAATAGGCATCTGTAGGGCCAAGAAAACAATAGTGCTGTGTGCTACTTTGTATTCTAATGGCTCTACTCAGCTTTCTCCAGGGGCTGCATGGTCTAACCAGTGTCCTTCAATGGAAGCAGACCACGTGAATGCTATGGGGCCCTGGGGAAAGGGGTGGGCTAGAACTGAACGCCTTCTGTTCCTTGCATAAAAACACTAGATTTTTATGCAGCCTCCACTAGAGGGAGCACAGTGTAAATACATGTTTACAGTTTCGACTGTAGTCAGTGGTAGCTGTATACATCCCTATACACTGAGCTCCCCTAGTGGTAACGTCAAGTAGACACTATTATAATACACTGTATGAGAGAAGCCACAGACATAGATATGTATGAGGAGAGTTAACAATGTATTTATGCTAGTTGTCCAGTGTAAAAACATTAAGAAATATTGTGTTCAGGCTGAGCGCCATATTTATGAAGAACCTGATATACTTTCTTCTAATATTTTCAGATATGGTAGGTTAGGTGGAGGGGAGGTCTTTTATTTTTTAAGTTTTTTTTCCTTAAAAAAATTAAATTTGTCAGACATCTAGGGGTCACCTTTTACATTCTGCTTTGCTGTGGAGTGCATGATGCAGGCATGCTGGGAAACTTGGTTGGGCCTGTGATATCTGTGTATACTCCTGGTTAAACTGATTGTCTGTGTCTGTGGCCTATCCTGGTAATTGCTCTATGAGACATGTTGTAACACACAATTTTATCAAGCACAGAAAAGATATGCATCAATCTAGCTCAAAGGTTTGCTAACTTTTATATATACAATTTTGCTATGTTAAAAGGGTTAGCTGACTTCTTTAAAAAAAAAAAAAAAGCCGCAGCAGCAAATGCTATAAAATAAAAAAAAAACCTACTCATATCTTTATTAACCCAACAATCCAGTTTGGACGATTCAGCAGTCATCAGTTTTTTAGTGAAGCTATTGAGGATAGACTAGCACACTATATCTGGAGTCATACAGATATATAATAATACTGTGGTATAAAGAAATATTTATTCTAGTAGATAAAAGAGGTAAATAAAATAAGTATGGCAGAATTAAGATAGAATAAATGAAGTAAAGTCCAATGTTATAATATGAATATCCTAAGATAGACCAAAAATATGGATAGGAGTCCCTTTAAAGACCTTTTGAGGCAAAGAGCATATAAAATATATGTAGAGATTATAGTAGATAAAATGAAGGATAAAAGGATAAAAATGGATAAAAAATGTATATCCAGTTATCCTATAGACTCATTGGTTGTGAGTATCCAGTGATGTCCACAGTCTTCATACAGATGATGGTAATCTCTGTATATGACTTTAAGAATCGATATATAGCTCCAATTCTCTAACTTAGTTGGAAATAGTTCATATAAGTCATATAAGTTTGTCTATTATGTCCATTTATGGGGCCCCAATAAAGTTTTCAATAAGCAGCTTCAGTAGTTGAAAATAAATATGAGTGTAAAGTATGGCAGGCAGTGGATATTAGTGTGTCTCCCATGGCATCACACAAGGAGATATCACACCGCCTGCAGTTACCTCTTACTAGTAGTGTTCTGTGCTGCGTTAGATGTCGACTGGTTGTGTGTTGTTCCTCCTCGGGAACGTGAAGGGCTCAGCGTCTCCCGTGACCCGATGAGGGTTCAGCTTCCAGGTGATACGAGGATAAGTCTTATTGCCGCGCCGACCTGGGTGAGCGGTCAGGACTTGGACAGTCTGTACTTGTATGCTGGATATTGGAGCGCTTCTATTTGACTTATGGAAAACATATTAATCCTTTTAATTTATCCAAGTGCGGGAATAGCGCTATACGCATTTCGGGGTCTTTCTTGACTCCTTCATCAGTGGTGAGGGAGTCAAGAAAGTGTATCTATATACATTTTCAGTATAGTCATCAGTTTTTGTTTGCAGACAGTGAGCATGTGACTTTATTTAATAGCATTTTCTGCTGTTATTTTAGATGTCAGATAAACTCTGCTTTTTGTGGGGATTTAACCCAAATTTCCCTTTCCCTTCCCTTCACCATATGTTTTGTACAACCTATTTAAACATTTGTATAGGTTAATCATGCTCCCCCGTATACGTGTCTTTTCAAGACTAAACTTAATCCTTTTAATCTTTCCTCATGATCTTCTATACCCCGCATTAGTTTAGTTGTTCTCCTTTGTACTTTTTCCAGCTCCAAGGCATCCTTTCTATTGACTGGTGCCCAGAGCTGAACTGCATAGTCTAGATGAGGCTGCACTAAAGCATTGTAAAGTGATAATATTACATCCCTGTCTTGTGAGTCCATGCCTCTTTTAACTCATGACAATATCCTGGTAGCCTTAGAAGCAACTGATTGACATTGCATGTTTTTATTTAAACTATGATCTACAAGGACACCCAAATCCTTCTTTACAAGTGACTCCGCCAGTGTTTCCTCCCCAAGGACATATGATGCACAGAGATTAATACTACCAAGATGCATAACGGTTATCCACATTGAAGCTTATTTGCCAAGTTGATGCCCAAACACTCAGAGTCCAAGTCAGCCTGTAATTTATGGACATCTTTCATAGACTGCACAGTACTACACAGCTTAGTGTCATCTGCACTAATAAATACGTTAAATAATAGCTGACTTGGCACTTGGGTACACCACTTATAACCCGGGACCATTCAGAATCTGAATCATTAATTTTCAATCTAATCACAAACTATACTTTCTAGACCTTATTTTACTTATTTAACATCTATGAGGGACAGTATCTGAGATTCAAGCTGCGAGAGACTGTAAGCGAGGTTAGCGAGTACAGCAAGGTTTGCAAGAGTACAGTAAAGTGCAAGAGTTATATAAATGAATAGTTTAACACTAGGCCATATTCTGGGATAACTGTGTTATTGTCATATCGTTTGGGCATATTATCTGTTTGTTTGTCTTGGGTGTGATTAATGTTTTCTGTAAAGGGTGAAAAAGAACTACCTAGTGTTAAAACATTTCACCTGTGGCCTGATTACTGTTTGAGCTTCAAGCCACAAGAGACTGCAAGTGAGGTTTGTGAGTGCAGTGAGGTTTGCCGTGCGGTTCAAGAGTACAGTAAAGAGCAAGAGACAGATAAGTGCATAATTTACCACTAGATCATAGCTCAACACAAGGACACAAAAACAAAGGTTTGATAGATTTTCCCTGTGCATTGTTTGCTTGATTCTAGAACTGTTTCTTGCTAGACATGTTAGACACTGTCTAATCGTACTCCACTTATTGGCTGGCTTGGCTTGGTTCGGCAAATTGTGTCCCATGTTGTTCTTTTTTAACCCATGCCCCTTTCCCTCGAAGTCACACTCCTTTGTCTAAAGAGGTGCAAAAAATGTTTAACACACATAAAAAGTGTACAGCATGTACACCAAACATCTTTGTACATAAGGAGTTCACCAGAGCTTGTTCAACAGTACTCATACAGACATTGTAAGCGTCCATCATGCTAGTATGCTTATCTTATTTTAGCAGATACTTATCTTGTATATGTTGCTACCACTAAAGAGTTTGTACTGTATTGGGTTGTAAGCAAATTTTCCACACACAATGGCAGACCAACTGTTATAAGTGTTAGGCCATGTTCAGTTCACACCTAATATATTTGTTGGTATGTTTGCTGCAAATTTCTAAATACACTTAAAAAATCTATACATTTGGCATTTATTACAAACAATAAAAGCAAGAGAAACAGTGATGTTGGTTAAACCTAGATTGGAAGTGCACAGAAATGTGGCAACCTGGGACTGCCAATGGGATAAAGATCATGCAAAATAATGTGCTGTTAAAGATGAATTCACAAGTTCAGATAATTCAACTATGTGCCCAAATTTAGAATAGTTTCATCAATGAAAGCAGGAAATATACATTACTGATTCTTCAAGACCTTGCTGTGTCCCTTTCCTTGACAACATTTTTTCGTTGTACAAATGTCTGAACTGAGACTATAGAATTAACAAGAAAGACAAGAAAAGCAACAATTACTTAAAAAAACACAACCCTTACAAGTGGCTACTGTAACTTCTCTGCAATGTGACAGCTAAGCATTAGAGATTAGTTAAAGAAAACATCAAGCAGGGAAACATTTGGTGATAATGAAAATTAGAACAGTTGCCCTTAGTCCAATCAATTTGCAGTTTTCAATTAAAAAAAAGGCACTTTTCTTTGTGCCATATTTGATAAACCTTGCACAAGGTTTTGGACCGTGTAGTAGAACGTACACATGGCAAATTACTTATAGAAATTGTGGTATATGTGGTGAATAGTGATGGACGAACATTGGCTGGGACGTTTCGCGTCCGCGAACAAATGTTTGAGAAAGCTGGTATATAGCAGGCATCAATCAGTATTTGATAGAAGCAGGTCTATCAAACCCCTCAATGAATAGTTGGTGGAAGTAGGTATATCAATTCCCTTAATCAGTATTTTGTGGAAGCAGGTATATCATACCCCTTAATTATTTTTTTTGCCACAACAGTTATATCACACCACCCTCTTTATTTGGGGCAACAGGTTAGAGGTATATCGTAGCCGTCAATCAGTATTTTGTTGAAGCAGGTGTATCGCAGGCCTCAATTAATATTTGGCAGAAGCAGGTATATCAATCCCCTTAAACAATATTTTGTGGACGCAAATAACTGCAGAAGTGAACTGCGTATATATTTTTCTTTTTATAATGAAATAGGCCACTAAACGCTTTTACTGCAAATAATGGTAACAGTGAACTGCTTATATATTTTTATTTGCTGTTATTTGCGGTAAAAGCGTTTAGTGGCCTATTTAATTGCAAAAAGAAAAATATACATGCAGTTCCCTTCTGCAGCTATATGTGCTGAGAGTGTTTAGAGACGTATTTCTGTACTACAAGAAAAATATATACACAGTTCACCGTTGCCGTTATTTGCAGTAAAAGCATTTAATTGACTATTTCATTACAAAAAGAAAAATATGTAGGCATGTCTGTGAAGGTTCTCATTTATCCAGGTCATGGAATATCTGTAAAGAATAAATCACGGCAACTGGACTTGCTGTAGATTTCTTGAAAACGGTGTTGATTCCATAGTCTTAATTGGTATTGGGCACAGAAGAAACAATGGTCTGCTATGATGTTACATCCCTCTTCACCTGCATACCCACTGCAGAGGCAATTGAAACAGTCAGGAAACAGTTGTTACTAGACAACACCTTAGGCTGCAGAACAGAACTTAGCCCAGATCAAGTGTGTGCCTTACTGGACCTTTGTCTGAGAACCACCTACTTCAAGTATAAGGACAAGTTCTACAAGCAAAAACATGGCTGTGCTATGGGATTGCCAGTCTCACGTATTGTGGCGAACTTGTATATGGAGGAAGTAGAAAGCAAAGCCCTGACCACTTTCAAGGGAATTACACTGAGTCATTGGTTCAGATATGTGGATGACACTTGGATTAAAATTCATAAACAAGAGTCACAGGCTTTCACCGACCACATCAACTCAGTGGATCATAACATCAAGTTCAAGCAGGAAGATATGCAGAATAACAAACTGGCGTTTTTGGACTGTCTGATAACAGTGGAAGAGGCAAGGAAGCTGGGAATAGAGGTCTATCGAAAACCAACACACACAGACCAGTACCTGCTATTTGATTCCCACCATCCTCTAGACCACAAACTGGGAGTCATCTAGACTCTACACCACCAGGCAGAGAAAATCCCCACCAGCACACAGGCCAAGGCAAAGGAATTCAAACACCTCAGAGTGGCACTTAAAACTTGTGGGTATCCAGATTGGGCCTTTGTCAAAACAGGAGGAAGGAGAATAAAGAACACCAAGACTACCAGTGAGGGCGAGAAGCATGACAGACGCAAAAATATGGTTATCCCATATGTAGCTGGGGTGTCTGAGAAACTCAAAAGGATTTTTAATAAACATAACATCCCTGTCTGCTTTAAACCCAGCAACACACTGAGACAACAACTGGATCACCCAAAAGACCGAACGCCTAAACACAAGATGGACAACATTGTGTACGCAGTCCAGTGCAATGAGGAATGCGCAGAACTGTATATCGGCGAAACAAAACAACAACTACATCAGCGTATGGCATAGCATAGAGGAGCCAAAACCTCTGGTCAAGATTCAGCCGTGTACTTACCTCTAAAAGAAACAGGTCACACCTTTGAAGGCAGTCAAGTACGTGTTTTGGATAAGGAGGCCGATTGGTGCAAATGAGGTGTGAAGGAGGCCATCTACGTAAAAATGGAGAAGCCAAGCATGAATAGAGGCAGGAAGGGGGGGGGGGTTAAACATCTATTGTCTGCCACTTACAGTGCTGTCTTGACACCTTTTTCTGGGAGGTCATTATCATCTACTGACTCCAATTAGGACTATGGAATCAAAATGGGATTAATATAACCTGTATTAATCGCATTGCAAATACAACTTAGATCTGAGTTCCTAATGGTTGTATTGCTAGAATATAACGAAGATTGAGAATATAGCGCTATATTCTCAATCTTAGTTATATTCTAGCAATACAACCATTAGGAACTCAGATCTAAGTTGTAATTAAAATGGGATTAATATAACCTGTATTTATCGCATTGCAAATTCAACATAGAGCTGGGTTCCTAATGGTTGTATTGCTAGAATGTAACGAAGATTGAGAATATAGTGCTATATCCTCAATCTTCATTATACTCTAGCAATACAACCACTAGGAACCCAGCTCTAATTTGAATTCACAATGCGATTAATGCAGGTTATATTAATCACATTGCGAATTCAGCTTGCCACACTCTGCGTCAACTACGTAATTGTCCATGGGAGTTTTGCCATGGATCCCCCACCGGCATGCCACAGTCCAGGTGTTAGTCCCCTTGAAACAACTTTTACATCACTATTGTGGCCCGAAAGAGTCCGTGTGGGTTTTAAAATTTGCCTGTCTATTAAAGTCTATGGCGGTTCGCCCTGTTCAACCGTTCGCAAACATTTGCGTAAATTCGCGTTTGCCGTTCGTGAACAGAAAATTTTATGTTCGCGACATCTCAGACTCGGTCATTGTGCCACTCTCTGGCCTACTCATGCCGCTGCCACCTCCACACTCTGTCATTGTGCCACTCTGTGGCTTACTCATGCTGCTGCCACCTCCACATTCTGTTATTGTGACACTCTGTGTCCTACTCATGCTGCTGCCACCTCCATACTCTGTCATTGTGCCACTCTGTGGTATCCTCATGCTGCTGCAACCTCCAGACTCGGTCATTGTGCCACTCTATGTCCTACTCATGCTGCTGCCACCTCCACACTCTGTTATTGGGACACTCTATGTCCTACTCATGCTGCTGCCACCTCCATACTCTATCATTGTGCCGCTCTGTGATATCCTCAAGCTGCTACCACCCCCAGACTCGGTCATTCTGCCACTCTGAGGCCTACTAATGCTGCTGCATCTCCAGACTCTGTCATTGTGCCCATTGGTCCCATCAGAATTTGCTTATGATTTGGTAGCCAAAAGTATAAGTGGGTAGAAAGCACAGAAGACATGCAAATATTCCATTCACGTGTCATCTCTGTTTTAGATCCACATTTTTTTTGCCTTTAGCAATATGATGGATTATTGAGCAAATGCTGACCGATTCAATGCGTATGCTCCACAGACAGAATCATTTTTTTGTGGGTTATTGTTCTGACGGTTTAGACGAAGGGCAAAATAATTGGTGACATCAACACTAACTCACTGCTGACACCCTCTCCAACTCTTTCAGGGGAGCTCTACTTGTATTAGGGTTTAATAGAAAAAGTTCTGTAGGCATCTATGCGGAATCAGCTGACGAGTGTGTAAAAGGACAGCACTTCTTCTTGACATATCTACCTGTAAGGCTGAGTTAATACTTGAGTTATTTGGTCAGTTTTGGCCCCATGACTGCCCAAATAAGTGAAGTAATCAGTGATTCTAAGAGCGACACCTGTTATCTGCATGTCATACGGACTCACAGTATTTTTCCACCACCAAAGCAGACTCCCTATGCGTGTTACTGCAAGGCACAATATTCTTCACCACTATAAAGGCTTTCAGCAGCTAGGAGGAAATAGACGTTTTTTAACGTAATTCACCGCAAATATATTCGGATCAGACCGAATTTTCCCGGAAAATTTCTGTGAGTCGGCGAATCAAGTTTTTAAAAAATTCACTTATTTCTAATAATGACTATTGTAGGCCAGACAACGCTCCTCTCGATGTCTGGATAAAATATATGCAAATTATCATTATCATTATCAACATCTGCTGCCGTCAGATAGATTTAGGGAAGCTTATTTGAATATCTTTTCCAGAAATCCTGACGGGTATCACCTGGCATACAATCCTGAACATACTTACTTGGCATACCAGGAGCATTGTCTGGCCTACAATGCTGCACACATGAATTTGGTGTACCATGGGCTCCATAATGACAAAGAGTTCCCCCTTAGACAACGCATATATATTATTGAGAAACACATATTTGTCTCTCTCCCTCTGTCTTTCTCTGTGGTTCAGCATGAATCAATTTATGTCCAAACCAAATTTTTCTAAAAATTTGAAACAAATCTTGCCGGGTTTGCTCATCTTTATGCAAAACAATCACAAATCAAAACAGGCAAATATACACAGGAAAATACCTACTAAATCCTAGTTAGAAAATATTTCTGTTAGTCAAGGGTTAATACACATAATAGTTTTACAAAGCAATAATCAAATTAGCACTCACAATAAGACAACTATATGCAGTAGAAGAGTCTTCACATTACTGACATATGTTCAGATAACTCGGTTTTACAGTGAATTAGATGCCTTAGCAGCTCCTTTAGTGTTGCTCAGATATCTATTATGTTCAATATGAGCTGGGTAACATCCAAACCTTGGATCGGTTAATTTGATTACATTTTGCATGGCCCTTTAACTCTTATAGTTGCTTTTGTTTTCTCCGGGAAAGAAAATCTGTTTGGCTAGCTGCATAAATGGTTTATATCTGGAGTCTTTATTCTGAATATAAAATGTATGCATGCATCAAAGCTCATGTCAAGTGTTTTAGAATTCAGGAACCCCGTAACAAACTCATCCTGCCATGCTCCAACTACATTATTCTGTCTAAGCCACTGCTTCTCTGTTCTCCACAGCATGCAGGCGGGAATGTAGTGCACTCAATTACTTGGTCAATAATTCACAAATAGAAATTTTGTGGCACTCAGAAACCACCGACTCTACAGGTTCGGAACGCAAGCATGCCCAAGCCTCTTCTCTCCAACGCGGACCGTGGTGCTCAGTCCGAACAAACAGGAAAGCCTCACGTACAAGTTTTAATCCACAAGACAAACAGATGGACGGCACTCACCACGTTTCTAATCTTCCCTTTATTGACGCCATATATTCATGACAATACGGGTAATGGCATGTGTCTAGACGCCAGTATTCACGCTAGCAATGCAGCGACGGCCGTTTTGCGCGGTCCACGCATCTTCAGGCTGTGACGTCACAGCCTGAAGATGCGCATACCGCACGAAACGGCCGTCGCTGCATTGCTAGCCTGAATACTGGCGTCTAGAACCATGCCAATACCCGTATTGTCATGAATATATGGCGTCAATAAAGGGAAGATTAGCAACATGGTGAGTGCCGTCCATCTGTTTGTCTTGTGGATCAAAACTTAATTACTTGGCCTCATCTTTTACATTTCTTGAATAGATGCCTGCTATGGTGTTTAATATCCTGTACCTAGCTCTATACCATGTTTTCTATCTGCTATTAGCTATCTTTGACCACTCTATAACTTGACATTGCTTTTACCTCTACTAGATTTAAACTTCTACATTTATTGACCGAGGCAATGAGCACATTTTTAATCTATATTTATTGAACCCTCTGTAAATCAGTTGAATTTCTGCATTTATTGACTATGGCCAGATTATAACCTCTAAGTTTATTGACCATGCCCAGATTTTTACCTCTAAATGTTTTGACCCCTTTAAAAGTCAATTGTACTTCTACCTGTATGTTTATTAACCATTGCCAGATTTTCACCTCTACATTTGTTGAGCACTCTTTTACTCAACTGGATTTCTACTTCTCCATTTATTGACCATTGCTAAATTATTACCTCTATGTTTATTGACCATGGACAGATTATTACCTCTACATTTATTGATTTCTCTGTAACCCAACTGGATTTTTTCCCGCTACATTTATTGACAATTGCTAGATTATCACCTCTATGTTTATTGATCATGCCAGTTTCATGACTACTTTATGTAAGTTGCTGCCCCCTACTATTTATGGCTTCTAACAATTCTTGGCTTTGACCATAGCTTGACTTGAAACTTCAATTCTGGTCTTCCTTTTGGCACTTGAATTGTACATGTTTTGTTTTTTGACACTGCATCATGCACAAGACTGACCATTACTACTAAAAGCCACCAGCTCTTTCACTTGTACACACGATCCAGAAAATTGACATACACTGAACCTCTGACGTTAAGGCTGGGTTCACACAGGCATTGCGGGAAAAGATGCTGGTGCGTTGTGGTAAAATGAGCGCTTTTTCTGTGCGAGTGCAAAGCGTTTTAATGTGTTTTGCACGGGCTTGAGAAAATTTGGCATGTTTGGTACCCATACCCGAACCTGGACTTCATCACTGAAGTTCGGGTTTGGGTTAAGTGTTGTGTAGATTTTATTATTTTCCCTTATAACATGGTTATAAGGGAAAATAATAGCATTCTTTAATACAGAATGCTTAGTAAATGGTCAATTGAGGGTTAAAAAAAATATATTAACTCAACTCCTCCAATTGATTGTGTAGCTACCTTTCTCCTGTTCTTTATTCAGGACCTGTCAAAGGACCTGTGGTGACGTCACTGTCCTCATCACATGGTCCATCGCATGGTCCATCATGATGGTGATGGACCATGTGATGAGCGCAGTGACGTCACCACAGGTTCTTTTCCTGCCAGGTCCTGAAGAAAGAAGAAGAAAGAAGTGGATTAGAAGTTTGATTATTATTATTATTATTTTTAACCCCTTCATCTGTAATTTACTTAGCATTCTGTATTAAGAATGCTATTATTTTCCCTTATAACCATGTTATAAGGGAAAATAATACGGATCGGGTCCCCATCCCGATCATCTCCTAGCAACCATGCGGGAAAATCGCACCGTATTCGCACTTGCTTATGGATGCTGCAACTTTCACGCAGCCCCATTCACTTCTCTGGGGCCTGTGTTGCATGAAAAACGCTGAATATAGAGCATGCTGCGATTTTCACTCAACGCACAAATGATACGTTAAAATCACAGCTTATGTACACAGCCCCATTGAAGTGAATGGGTCAGGATTCAGTGCGGGTGCAATGCGTTCACGTCAAGCATTGCACCTGCGCGGAAAACTCGCCCGTGTGAAAGGGGCCTAACAGAGTATAAAGACCTTAGGGTATGACCACATGGTCAGTTTTCTGCATGCAGTTTTGGAAGCCAAAATCAGAAGTGGATCATAAAAGTAGAGAAAGTATAAAGGTTGGATACAATTTCTCCTCTTTTTTCAATTCACTACTAGTTTTGGCTTCCAAAACTGCATGCAGAAAACTGAGAGTTTGGCCCTACCCTTAAAGAGGTTGGTCACTATATTTTACTAGCTGCACATGTGCCTGGTAATGTGTTCCAAAAATAGTGACAGATGCAGGGTCCTGTGCATCAGCGGCCACCATTCACCAACACTGGGGTCAGACAGGAGAACAAGTGCATGTGCAGTCTGTCCTCAATGTACACTGATTTATTACATCATATTCTACATTTAAATAATTCTTATTCTTAAGCCCTCCATGCCCCAACACATGTCATATTAGGAATGTTTTCTGTTCTAGGGGACACAACACCTACACACCTAATTATGGTAAATGCATAGCAGAGAGAGGGAGAACAATCTATTAATTATACCAGAAAAAAACACTAAGTATAAGCATTTACGACTTTTGCGTTCTTGGCCTGGCTATACATTACATGATTTGCATTGATTTGAATGGATGCCATGTAATACCACAAGTATAGAAATATGAATTATGATCTAGTTTCCCTGATGATTGCAGTACTTTTCAGAAGTTAGACCAGCTGTCATTGCTGGAAAAGCTTTTTAAAGAAAATCTGTTTGAACACCAGTGTTATGCTGCACAGAGGAGGGTAAAGAGACAGTTTAAGAAATTATTTTAATACTGTCGGTGAAATTTTGAGCATTTGGTTCAAATGATTATAACAGAGTTCATACAAACTGAGTCAGGTGTGGAAATTTATACATCCATTTCCTATGCCTATACTGGCACAAGAGCTGTAACCTATATAAAGCAAAATATTTAAAGGGTATTTGTTACCAGAAAATTATTTAAATCACATTTTTGTGATAAACATATATTTTTTGAATTTTTGGTGACCATTTTTTTAAATTTTTCCATCTCACTGTTACAGACAACAACGTGTTTGGCAGTAGGATAAACCTAAGAGCATTGGAGCTGGAGTAGTCTAGGTGTATTTGGCAGCTGCCCCACGGGGGTTTGAGACACCAAGAGTCAGGTGTATGTCAGAAAACAGGCTCAGGTCGGGGTTGTTGTTTGTACATATATGTGAGGTCTGGGCAGGCAGCAATGGTTCAGTACGGATTAAAGGTTGAGGTCAGGACAGGCAGCAGAGTAGATAGATTGGCAGACAAACTGAGAAGCAGATCTTTACTGGTAAACTAAGAACTATAAATCTAGGCTCGGGTGCTCTCCCACTGGGAAGGTGCCTTTAATCACAAGGGACAGCCAACCATTGGCCATTTGGGTGCTTTTTTTTGTTTGCTTTTTCATCTTTATTTATACATTTTCAAATACAAAATATAATCGTTGACATTACATATGACATACTTTGTTCCCCAGCATCCGCTCAACCCACCGCAAAAATCAATAACCCCCATTATGGAGAGAGAGAGAAGGGACATAAAAAATAAAAACTATATCAATTTTATTGTTGGGTGGGAATATTTGAATCGCGAATATTTATCGCAAATATCGGCACTTCGAGAATTAGCAAATATTTAGACTATAGTGCTATATATTCGTAATTTCGAATATTCAACTTTTTTTTCATCAGTAACCTCCCTCATGCTTGTGAGGCTGCAATGTCTTTTGCTGAGCTTAGCAACATCCCTAGCAACCAATAGGAAAGTTGCCTACCCCTTACTATATAAGGAACCTCCCCAGCAGCCAATCAAAATCTCAAAATCCTTCAATCTATCCCCCTCCAAAATATGTTTGAATAAGCTTACCTCTCTACTCTCCCAATTCACATATTGTTTAATCATCTGAATTTCATTCAAATGTATATTATTCCATATTGGAGTGCATTTTAAGTAACCCTTAATACCCATTATTTTTTTTTACTTCTCTCCACGTGTAGTGCATAAAATTTAATACTTGATTCTGAGTGCTCCTATTCCCCAATATACCTGATTCTAATATCTCCAACAAATTACTCTGGTTAATCTTATTACCCAGTTTCATTAAATACCCTCTCATCAATAAACTTCCTTCCTTATCCTTAAAGAGGACCTTTCACCGATTTAAAAACTAAAAACTACCTATACCTGCGGGCAGAGCGGCGCCCAGGGGTCCCCCTGCACTTACTTGTATGTCTGGGCGCCGCTCCGTTCGCCCGGTATAGGCTCCGGTGTCCGAGCTCCCTCTGTTGTATGGGGCGGGGACTTTGTATCAGGCGTGTCCCTTGCTGCAGAGCTGGCCAATCACAGCGCACAGCTCATAGCCAGGCTATGAGCTGTGCGCTGTGATTGGCCAGCTCAGCAGCAAGGGGCACGCCTCATACAAAGTGCCCGCCCCATACAACCAAGGGAGCTTGGACACCGGAGCCTATACCGGGCGAACGGAGCGGCGCCCAGGCATACTAGTAAGTGCAGGGGGACCCCTGGGCGCCGCTCTGCCCGCAGGTATAGGTAGATTTTAGTGTTAAAAGAGGTGAAAGGTCCTCTTTAATATAACCAAACTGTGAAACAAAAAAATATGAAAACCATTCTGAAAGAGACAGCCCCCCTCCTTAACGGGTAACTGAAGTATTTATTTTTTTAATCTAGATACTCCCCCTTTCCAAATAAGCTCATTATTTTATCCAACATCCCAAAAATATTTTTTGGCAATACAATTGGGGGCATTCTGTAATACAAACAAGACCTTAGGATGAAAAACCATCTTTATCAAATTAACTCGACCCATCATTGATAGTGACAATCTCATCCAGATATGGATCTTCTTTCTCAATTCCTTTAAAAGAGGAACAACATTTATCTTAACATAATCCTCCACCGTTCCTGAAATATTTATCCAGTAAGTATTTAAAGCTATTTCCTTTATCTACAACCATAAACACCCAAATTCTGCTTCAATTCTCCCTCCCCTAATAACATCAAATGTGATTTCTCCCAATTTATTTTTAATCCTGAAAAATAACCAAATTTCTCTATTATATTCATTGTTTTACTTAAATCCACCTTGGTATTACCCAAAAACATCAAAATATCATCAGCATATAGCATTATATTTTCACTAATACCCCCATATTTGAAACCCTTTAAATCATCACTTTCATGAAATATAATAGCTAATGGCTCTATTGCAATTGCAAAGAGCAACAAGGATAGGGGACATCCCTGCCTGGTTCCCCTCTAAAGGGCAAAAGGCAGGGACATAACCCCATCCACCGACACCCTAGCTCTAGGATAGGAGTATATCAATTTAATCCAATTTATAAAATGATCTCCAAAACCAAAGCATATAAGGACCTCCCACAAATAGTCCCATTTTATACAATCATATGCTTTACTTGCAAATTAACTCGACCCATCATTGATAGTGACAATCTCTTCCAGATATGGATCTTCTTTCTCAATTCCTTTAAAACAGGAACAACATTTATCTTTACATAATCCTCCACCGTTCCTGAAATATTTATCCAGTAAGTATTTAAAGCTATTTCCTTTACCTACAACCATAAACACCCAAATTCTGCTTCAATTCTCCCTCCCCTAATAACATCAAACGTGATTTCTCCCAATTTATTTTTCATCCCGAAAAATAACCAAACTTCTCTATTATATTCATTGTTTTACCTAAATCCACCTTGGTGTTACACAAAAACATCAAAATATAATCAGCATATAACATTGTCTTTTCCCTAATACCCCCATATTTGAAACCCTTTAAATTATCACTTTCATGAATTATAATAGCTAATGGCTCTATTGCAATTGTAAAGAGCAACAGGGATAGGGGACATCCATGCCTGGTTCCCCTCTAGAGGGCAAAAGGAAGGGACATAACCCCATCCACCAACACCCTAGCTCTAGGATAGGAGTATATCAATTTAATCCAATTTATAAAATGATCTCCAAAACCAAAGCATCTAAGGACCTCCCACACATAGTCCCATTTTATACAATCAAATGCTTTAGTTGCATCTAAAGACAATATACCTTTTTTAGTATCTTTTTTTTCTTTTCCCTTCTATATTAATAAACAACCTCCTAATATTGGAATTGATCTGTCTACCTGGGATAAAACCTGTTTAATCTTCATTTATTTAGGTTTTAATTATTTTCTATAATCTATCTGCCAAAACCTTCACCAATATCTTTATATCAGTATTCAACATAGATATAGGTCTATATGACTCAGTTTTAAGCTTATCTTTATCCTCTTTGGGGATCAAAACAATAATAGCTTCCTACATAGACTCGGGTAATTTTTCTGTCGTTCTAGCCTCACACAGGGTTTCCCTTAAGTCTGGCAAGAGAATCTGACCAAAATCCTTATACAGTATATCTCAAATGGTAATCAATTACCTCCTGGCATTTTTATTTTTTATTTATATTATTCTTGATAGTAGATACGAAACACCTCACTTATCTGTTCCGGGGGGTTTTACCATCTGTCCCTTATTATTTTTAATTACTCTTACCCACTATTTTTTCAGTTGATTTTTTACTATATTGGCTAGAGTCTTACCGACTTTTTCCCCCTGTTTTGAGATTTTTCCATATATAGATCTTTGACCTTTTCCTGTTCCTCTTCTCATTTTTTCAACCTTTCCACTGAGGGGTTAACCACACAAATCACTCTTGCTGCCTTTAATTCCTGCTCTGCTGTATTAATATTTTCTCTTTGTTTTTTTTTTGTTCTTTTCAAATAAATTACCTTTTTAAATAAAATTCCCCTGAGAAAGGCTTTTGCCATATCCCAGACCACCTGCTTATTGGCTGTATCTTTGTTGACTTGAAAACAAACCTGTAACTCTTTCTTTATTTCTTCTTTGTCTTTTATCAAAGTCAACCTATGTGGATTACATTTAAATAGTAGCTGCTACTATCTCATGATAAATTCCACTTCCATAACAACAGCACAGTGGTCTGAGAGGGTCATTGGGACATATTTTATTTGTATTTCATTTTCTATTTCCCAAAACCATATCAATCCTTGACCAGGTTTTTGAGTAGCAAAAGTAAGTTCTTTCATCCAGAGGCAATATGCACCAAACATCCACCCAATCAAAACTCAGTTATTAAATTAGCCAAATTGTTATTACTAAGTACAGTTTTACTTTTAGATAATCTATCTTTACTTGGATCCATAATCGCATTATAATTTCCTACTGCAATCAACACACAATTTTGCCTATCTAACATATACTTTTGTAATTCATAAATCACATGAGGTTTATATGGAGGTGGGATATAAATATTTGCAATCACCATCTGTACATTCTCTATATTACATTGCAAGAAGAGATAGCTGCGGCTGTCATCCGCTTTAAAAGCCTCGTATTCAAAATTAAGTTTATTATTGACAAAAATGGATACTCCCCTAGAATATGATGTACAAATAGAGTGATACCCACCTCCTATCCATCTCTTCTCCACCTATCCCAGTGAATCCCTATCTAAGTGTGTTTCCTGCAAGCAGCTGGCATGTATCCCCTCAAACAATCAAAGATAGCGAACATCTTTAATTTTTCTATTAGCCCCTTTACATTAAGGTCTACAACTCTCATAAATCAAGAAAATGAACAACAACAACCCCTAACCCTCCTCTCTCTCCCCACAATGTCCCATAAACCACCCCTCCCCCAAGCATCTCCCCTCTGAATAACAGAGAAAGCCCCTAAACCTCGCATATTCCACCCTATCTCCCCCACTCGCCTTAAATCTATTGCATCTCACAGGCCTTTTGTATCCGGCCAATCATTTACTTCTTCAGGACACCGAAAGAAAAAAACTTTATCTTGATACACTACTCGAAGCTTAGCGGGGAAGAGCAGACTATACTTCAGAATGGCTGATCTCAACCTCTTTTTATGTCCGTAAATTTTTTCCTACGCTCATTGGTGACCACTGAATAATCCGGATAAAAATTTACCTTTTTTCCATCAATCTAAATTTATCTGAATTTCAGGATTCTGACAGAATAGCATCTGAATCTTTGGAGAGGAGTAATTTAACCAAAATTTGCCTTGACTGAACCCCTGATATACTCTTTTTACCAGGGACCTTATGAGCTCTCTCTACCACAAAGAGACAAGATAGGGTACCTGGTTTACAGTTATCAAGGAACCATTTTTCCATAAATTCTGTCTTCCCTGTATACCCTCTGGTATTCCCACGCATCTTAAGTTTGTTCTCCTTGATGTGTCTTCTAGGTCTATCAGTTTGTATTCCATGCTCTCCTTTGTTTAGTTTAAGGATGTTAAATCCTTCGTCAATTTATATACTAAATCTTCCATCATTGATGTTCAATTCTCCATCACCTACATACGCTCTCTCAACTTTACCAAATCCTTTCTAATCAAACTCACATCAGTCTGAATTGACCCAGTCTGAGTTATTAACTTCCCCAAAACATCTTCAAGTCTAGTCACCGTATGAAAGATCTCTTTGACCATTTTATAATTAATCTCAGTTGTTACATCATTCATTACATAACCCCCCGAGTCATTCAGGGTCTGGTTCTTATTCAACGGTGGGTACAGACCTTCTGCTGACCCTTTTCCAGAGTCTGCAGAACTCAATATAGGGGTTGAAGGAATCAAATACTCATCTATGGTGTTTTGTTTCTTCCTAGTTTCAAGTCCAGTTCAAGACCTCCTGTTGTTACTAGGTCCCTGTTGGTCTTCCCTTTTTTTGCGGCATTTTAAAGGGATATATCCCTGATATTAACCAAGAGGAAAACAGTGTAGAGACACAGCACTCAACCACTCTCCAATTGGCAGCGTTGTTAATGCTTGTTAGTAAGTAAATTAGTAAATATATTGAGGTTACAGGTATAATCCACACTCTCTTCCTTTTAATCATCCAGTATATCACCAATATGTTACAGATTCAATCTTTCCTTCTCACTTCCCCAACAACAACATAAATTCAAAGTTAGTAGATGAAGAAAATGGGGTTTACTCCGCACTTATCTAAGTTCATGAGAATAGGGTTAACTTAGCAGAGAGGTATGAGAAGAGGGTTAGCTTAGCAGAGAGGTACATATGGTTAATCAACCACTGTCCGATGTATTTTGGGACTGATGTAATCTTCCTTCAAGCAGTCCCAAAAAAAGCAAGGTCCCAGATTTAGTGGGAAAAAAAAGTTATTTTTTACTTACTTATTTCATTAGCGGTGTGGGGGGGGGGGGTTTAGCATGTTAAGGAAACAGTAGGGAGGGGGGAGGCACATGATATCAGCATTTATGTTTGTCTTCACAACCCCTCTTCCCTCGTACAGTCTTGGAGGAAAACCTTCTGATCTCCAACCTCTACCTCCGACAGACCGTCCTTTCTTCCTCCTCCTTCCAAAGGAAGCACCTCCACCCCTGACACCACATGGTGTCCCGCTCACCTCTCTCCTCCATCCTTCCCCTCCGTCTCCACAGTTCCTGAGTAGTTTTATCTCCCTGATACCTTGGTCTCCCACAATCTCACACCAGCAGGGCCAAACCAACGAGCACTCCCCCAGCAGAGCTTATCCTCTCGGCCATCTCACTCCCGGGATGCCTTAGCTCCCTGGCGTCTCAGTGTGTCCACATGGTGAGCGCACTCCACCTGAGGTAGCGAGGGGGGGCTGAGCTTAGCGTCAGTCATCAGACGCTCTCATGCCTCCTGGCCATTTGGGTGTTTTCTGATGACACATTCCCATTAAGGTGCCATCAATACATCAGAACAAATATAAAAGAACTAAAAGAACTATGGACTTTTATAAATGGTTTATTTTTGTCATTGTTGAAAGACATTACATTATAATGGAAATTCATGTATTAGATTATGACATACAGTCTCTCAACCATGAGGTCTATCTTTTTATTTGTATGTCTTTAGTCTTGAGTTGTAGAGGTACAGAGGTAGACATTATTTGCCAGGTGTATCTTGTAGGATTTGATTAGGTCAGCCTCTTGGGAGCATTGAGAACCTCAGTAATCTATGTTTAAACCTGTCTGAAGTCACATACCTTATAAAGCCCCAAACGGTTCATCTCAAGTATATATGAACTTCAGGCAGGCTCATTATAGCATTGATGACCTGACAGTCAGCATATCTGAGCACCTCTAAGACATATGGCTTCTGATGGAAAAAAATGACAAATATTCTAAAAAATTAATATATAACACTATATTCAATATAGTGCTATATATTTGTTTTTTAGAATATTTGTCATTTTTTTTCCATCTGTTGTCATGATTCCTCCCTGCTTAAGTTGCTTTTGGGCCATTAAATTGGAAAAAATGTCAAATATTCTAAAAATCGAATATATAGTACTATATTCTATAGTGCTATACATTCGTGTTTTAGAATATTCACATTAAGCGAATATTGCATTGCCGATTTTTCACAATCGATAGAATAATCTCGAATATGAATATTTGCAAATATATGATGAATATTCTAACAAATATTCGCAAAATATTGCTTATTCGAATATTGCCCCTGCCGCACATTACTAGTCATCAAAGGTCCTTTTGCAGGTCCTGAAAGAAGAAGAAAGAAGACAATACTGGCTGCGTGATCAAGTGGATGAGGTGAGTTACATTTTTTTAAGCATTCTGTATTAAGAGGTCACATTTTAGTAAGCATTCTGTATTAAGAATGCTATTATTTTCCCTTATAACCATGTTATAAAGGAAAATAATAAAATCTACACAACACTGAACCCAAATCCAAACTTCAGTAAAGAAGTTTGAGTCTGGGTACCACATTTAATTTTTTATCATGCGTGTGCAAAATGCATTACACTCGCGCGGAAAAAACTGAACAACGTAATCGCAGACAAAACTGACTGAAATTACGTGCGCACTCACGCGGGTTTCTCTCAATGCACCCGGGACGCATCCAGAGCAAATCCGGGACACCCGTGTCAAAGAGTCCTTGTTATTATGAGACCATTCAGTGTGGAAATCCCCTTTAATATTCGTGCTATACAGGAAATTGAGCATTTCAATATTTAGGGCTATATGTATCTGAAATGTGGTTTGTGGTGATATTGCAGGATTATTTAAGTTCACTGCCATATGCCATATCTAGTATATTTAATTATTCATGTAAGACCTCATCTGGAAAACATTCCTCTTGTCTAAAAATTGACACAACTCTGAATCAAGCCCACACACCATCTGATCAGCTGAACTACTTCAAAGCAACAGCACATTTCTCAGGCTTCTTGATCTCCCTCCTAGGGTCGGTTGCATTGATGAAACCACCACATAACTGGTAGATCTCATGTCTCAGTGATATCATCATTTGTGTTTTCTCTTGTCTGCCTGTTTAAATAGCTTAATATATTTAATGTGTTGTACTCAAAGTGTTTTACTAAAAATGTATGTATGTGCGTCTGTATGGGTAAATACAATATGTGAAATCATTTGTCTGCAGTTTGTCATTTAAGATATCATAAGATATTATCAGCCTATCAATAGTTATCCTTAGGACTGCATCTGTATGCATTTACTGTGAATTACCATATTTTTGAGGCTATAAGATACACTTTTTTTTATCCCAAAAGGGGTGGGGAGAATCTCTGTGCGTCTTATAATGTGAATATAGCACTTTGCCAGCACACCACATGCTGTGCTGTGTGGCATACAGTGCCCCCCAATGTGCACATGTGATGTACCAGTATGCGATGCACTGGCATGTGAACTTACCTGGCTGTTCTCCTGTCTCCCACGTGCCAGAAAAGTGAAAATGTCCTCCTGTCTCCTGCGTCAGCGTGGACGGTTGGCTGCTGCTGCTGTAGGGAAATGGTGGGCAGATGCAGGCTTTCCTTCCACATAACATGCATGATTTGCCTGTACATGCCTCCTCACATGACTGCCCTGCCAGGACTGCTCAGGTACCAGCTTAAGGTACCCTATGCATATGTAAGCATAATAAAGTGCCCCCATAAGTGTGTAAGCCTAATAAAGTGTCCCCTAATAAAGTGTCTCCTATAACAGGTTATCAGTACCAGATTCCTTCCATAACAATGCACAAGCATCAGATCTTCCCATAACAGATATAGACAAGACCCTATAGTCTGCTCCTAGGTCCTCAGGATAGGTCATTGTGACGAATCCCGCACCTCGCAGCCCTGCCTGACGCCAACTATGTCGAGCTCCTGAGACATGGCTTTGTCACTGGTTTCCAAGACGTGACGTTATGCCCTCCCTGGGAGCACATAAGGTCAGCTTGGTACAGTTTACACAGACACCTCCTGTCCATGCATGTAAATGGATGCACAGGAAGTGAGAGAGGGTGCTCCACGCTGCCCCTGGCGTAACTCCACACTCGGTCACAATCCTGACAAGCTGAGAGGGCCTTTTCACTGCCCCAGTGAACCCTGTCAGCTCAATAGACTGCCACTAGTTCCTTCGTTAGATATAAGCCTGGTCTGCTAGCGGGATTATATCGGAGCAGGAACCACCCCAGGTAGCTATAACTATACCAAAACACAGACGTAGGGATTTGTGATTGAGATACAAGGACAGCACAAGATTAAATTATATATTTAATTGCCTTAAGGGCGCACTAGACAATACATGATACAAACAGAGAATATATAGTGTTCGAATGTGCAAATGGTGCAGGTGGTATGATACAACAGAGTTAGACAGAGCAAGGGTCAGTTACCAGGAGGGTGAGTAGTCCTTTGGGTTATGATGAATTCTGGGTTGCTATAATCTTTGGCTGTAGTAATGTGGGGGCAATGATGTCATCAGTTTGTCCATGGTCCCTTCAAACACATTACTTGATGTGACCTCCTTCAGAGAAAGACCCTGGCCTCTGGCCTGCATGGGCCTTTTCACCTGTAGTTGGTCACTTCCCCCCTCCCTCTGGGAAGAGTCTACCCTCCCTTCCTTGCCATGGAAGCTAAAGACCCACGAAAACTCATTATGGCCCATAGCTCCAGACTGGGAGGTTCTGGCTACAGGTGGAGACCAAACATGGTGCGGTTATTAGGTTCCTGCTGGGAGATCTCTGTATCTCCCCTTCCTGGCATCCTACCCCTAAACTACGAGCAGGGGCATGGACGCCTTGGCCCCAGGGTCGTAGATATGTAACTGGTTTATGCCTGTGACGTAGGGGCAATTCATAAATCCTTATGTTCCACGATGTCTGATGGATCCTTTTGTTCTGATGACCAGCTCAGCTCCCCCACCGGCATTCATTCTGCCAGAGAGCCTCGAGTTGCCATTGTGGCTTAGTGAGGTGTTAACTGAAAACACGTGGTCTGCTTTGAAGCCAGGCCCCCTGTGGAGTCTGCTCCCTCTGCTAGCTGACAACAAATGGCTGGAATTAGATCATGGCTGGCATTAGATCATAATTCCACATTCCTCACAGTTATCAATATCAGATCAGCGAGAGGCTGACTGTCGGCACCCCCATCGATCAGCTGTTTGAAGAGACGACAGTGCTTGTAGGAGCCCTGTGTTCTCTTCATACAGTTGATGGACATCCTGAGAATAGGTTATTAGTGTTCAGCGAACAGTTCGAGAATAGTTCGGTTTCGTACCGAATTTTGGGGTGTTCGGGACATGGACCCGAAATCGAACATTTTCAAAAAAGTTCGGGTTCGGGTTCGTTGTTCGGCGATTTCTTCCCGCTTTCTGAAGGGCTGCACAGCAGCCAATCAGCTAGCGTTTTACTTCTTGCCCTAAGAGCCCATCACAGCCATGCCTACTAATGGCATGACTGTGATTGGCCAAGTGCAGCATGTGACCGAGCCTCTATTTAAGCTGGAGTCATGTAGCGCTGAACATCACACTGCTCTGATTAGTGTAGGGAGAGGACGCAGCTGCTGTGAGGGCGAGATTAGGCAGGGAAAAGTCAGCAAATGCACCTAATGAAGTGATCGATCTACAGCTGTGAATGATTCATCTTCTGCTAGTTACTTGCTCAATGGTTTATAGGCTGCACAGAGCGTTTTTCTGTCACTTTTTTTCTGGGGTGATCGGCGGCCATTTTGTGACTTGTGGTGCACCAAAACAAGCTGCCACCAAGTCCATCAATCCATCAATACTAGTTTTTTTTTTTTTCTATATCCTACATCCGGGGCTTGGCTGTGCTAATTGTCACCCCTAGAAACTCAGGATAGCAATTTCTATATTTTATTAAGGGGTTAAATACAATTGCCAAAATACCAATACCCTAAATCTGGTGTTCCAGCACTGGCTAGCCAAGTATAATACTGTCTGCTGTCTGGCAAAGGATAGAATATTTTCTGTAGTGAAATTCAATTGCCAAAATAGCAATCCGCTAAATCAGGTGTCCCAGCACTGGCTGGCAAACTATAATAGTGTCTGCCAAAACATATATTTTGTTCTGGAGTGAAATTCACTTGCCAAAATAGCAATCCCCTAAATCTGGTGTCACAGCTGTTGCTGGCAAACTATAATAGTGTCCGCCAAAACATATATTTTGTTCTGTGGTGAAATACAATTGCCAAAATACCAATCCCCTAAATCTGGTGTTCCAGCTTTGGCTAGCCAAGTATAATACTGTCTGCTGTCTGGCAAAGGATAGAATATTTTCTGTAGTGAAATTCAATTGCCAAAATATCAATCCCTTAAATCTGGTGTCCCAGCACTGGCTGGTAAACTATAATAGTGTCTGCCAAAACATATATTTTGTTCTGTGGTGAAATTCAATTGCCAAAATAGCAATACTATAAATCTGGTGTCTCAGCACTGGCTGGCAAACTATAATGGTGTGCGCCAAAACATATATTTTGTTCTGGGGTGAAATTCACTTGCCAAAATAGCAATCCCCTAAATCTGGTGTCCCAGCACTGGCTGGCAAACTATAATAGCGTCCGCCAAAACATATATTTTGTCCTGTGGTGAAATACAATTGCCAAAATACCAATCCCCTAAATCTGGTGTTCCAGCTTTGGCTAGCCAAGTATAATACTGTCTGCTGTCTGGCAAAGGATAGAATATTTTCTGTAGTGAAATTCAATTGCCAAAATAGCAATCCCCTAAATCTGGTGTCCCAGCACTGGCTGGCAAACTATAATAGTGTCCGCCAAAACATATATTTTGTTCTGGAGTGAAATTCACTTGCCAAAATAGCAATCCCCTAAATCTGGTGTCACAGCTGTGGCTGGCAAACTATAATAGTGTCCGCCAAAACATATATTTTGTTCTGGGGTGAAATTCAATTGCCAAAATAGCAATGCCATAAATCTGGTGTCTCAGCACTGGCTGGCAAACTATAATAGTGTCCGCCAAAACATATATTTTGTGCTGGGGTGAAATTCAATTGCCAAAATAGCAATACTATAAATCAGTGGTTTCAACTGTGGCTGGCAAAGTATAATGGTGTCCGCCAAAACATATATTTTGTTCTGGGGTGAAATTCAATTGCCAAAATAGAAATACCCTGAATCTGGTGTCCCAGCTTTTGTAGGCCAAGTGTTAATCTGTCCGTAAAAGGGTATATTTTGTTCTGGGGTGAAATTCAATTGCCAAAATAGCAATACCATAAATCAGTGGTTTTAGCTGTGGCTGGCAAAGTATAATAGTGTCCGCAAAAACATATATTTTGTTCTGGGGTTAAATTCAAATGCCAAAATAGCAATTCCCTGAATCTGGTGTCCCAGCTGTTGCAGGCCAAGTGTTAATCTGTCCGTAAAAGGGTATATTTTGTTCTGGGGTGAAATTCAATTGCCAAAATAGCAATACACTGAATCTGGTGTCCCAGCTGTTGCAGGCCAAGTGTTAATCTGTCCGTAAAATGGTATATTTTGTTCTGGGGTGAAATTTAATTGCCAAAATAGAAAAACCATAAATCAGTGGTTTCAACTGCGGCTGGCAAAGTATAATAGTACCTGCGAAAACATATATTTTGTTCTGGGGTGAAATTCAATTGCCAAAATAGCAATACCATAAATCTGGTGTCTCAGCACTTGCTGGTAAACTATAATAGTGTCCGCCAAAACATATATTTTGTTCTGGGGTGAAATTCAATTGCCAAAAGAGCAATACTATAAATCAGTGGTTTCAACTGTGGCTGGCAAAGTATAATGGTGTCCGCCAAAACATATATTTTGTTCTGGGGTGAAATTCAGTTGCCAAAATAGTAATACCCTGAATCTGGTGCCCCAGCTTTTGTAGGCCAAGTGTTAATCTGTCCGTAAAAGGGTATATTTTGTTCTGGGGTGAAATTCAATTGACAAAATAGCAATACCATAAATCAATGGTTTCAGCTGTGGCTGGCAAAGTGTTAATCTGTCCGTAAAAGGGTATATTTTGTTCTGGGGTGAAATTCAATTGCCAAAATAGCAATACCCTGAATCTGGTGTCCCAGCTGTTGCAGGCCAAGTATGAATCTGTCCGTAAAAGGGTATATTTTGTTCGGGGGTGAAATTCAATTGCCAAAATAGCAATACCATAAATCAGTGGTTTCAGCTGTGGCTGGCAAAGTATAATTGTGTCCGCCAAAACATATATTTTGTTCTGGGGTGAAATTCAATTGCCAAAATAGCAATACCCTGAATCTGGTGTCCCAGCTGTTGCAGGCTAAGTGTTAATCTGTCCGTAAAAGGGTATATTTTGTTCTGGGGTGAAATTCAATTGGCAAAATAGCAATAGCCTGAATCTGGTGTCCCAGCTGTTGCAGGCCAAGTGTTAATCTGTCCGTAAAAGGGTATATTTTGTTGTGGGGTGAAATTCAATTGCCAAAATAGCAATACCCTGAATCTGGTGTCCCAGCTGTTGCAGGTCAAGTGTTAATCTGTCCGTAATAGGGTATATTTTGTTCTGGGTTGTAATTTAATTGCCAAAATAGAAATACCATAAATCAGTGGTTTCAACTGCGGCTGGCAAAGTATAATAGTGTCCGCGAAAACATATATTTTGTTCTGGGGTGAAATTCAATTGCCAAAATAGCAATACCATAAATCTGGTGTCTCAGCACTGGCTGGTAAACTATATTAGTGTCCGCCAAAACATATTTTTTGTTCTGGGGTGAAATTCAATTTCAATATAGCAATACCCTGAATCTGGTGTCCCAGATGTTGCAGGCTAAGTGTTAATCTGTCCGTAAAAGGGTATATTTTGTTCTGGGGTGAAATTCAATTACCAAAATAGCAATACCATAAATCTGTGGTTTCAGCTGTGGCTGGCAAAGTATAATAGTGTCCGCCAAAACATATATTTTGCTCTGGGGTGAAATTCAATTGCCAAAATAGCAATACCCTGAATCTGGTGTCCCAGCTGTTGCAGGCCAAGTGTTAATCTGTCCGTAAAAGGGTATTTTACACTCAAGGTGTATATACAAGTGCTGAGAGGGTCATCCTCATTAACTTCACACACTACTGTGCATCTCCCATTGTATTTCTGTCCGTTAAAGCGTATATTACACAAAGTGTTAAAATACAATTGCTAAAGGCATAATCCTACATATTTTTTCTAATGCTACTGTGCATCTCCAAGTGTAAATTTGTCCACAAAAGGATACCTTTTATCCAGGGCCTAAATACTAGCCCTTCAATAGATATTCGCCTAAATCAGTGGTTACTGCTGTGCCTGGATTAGTGTAATACGTTACATAAATAAATAGGCAGATCATGTTAGGTGCCTGTAAAAAAATGCCTGAATTTAAAATCAATACATTGGGCCAAATATTTTTTTTCTTATTGTGGTGCTTGGTGAACGGTAACAATGAGGAAAACATCTAGTAAGGGACGCGGATGCGGTCGTGGTGGTGTTAGTGGACCCTCTGGTGCTGGGAGAGGACGTGGCTAGAGATGAGCGAACACCTGGAAGTTCGGGTTCTGGAAGTTCGGCCGAACTTCCCTAAAATGTTCGGGTTCGGGATCCGAACTCGACCCGAACTTTATCCCGAACCCGAACCCCATTGAAGTCAATGGGGACCCGAACTTTTAGGCACTAAAAAGGCTGTAAAATAGTCCAGGAATGGGCTAGAGGGCTGCCAAAGGCAGCAAAATGTGTGTAAATCCCCTGCAAACAAAAGTGGATAGGGAAATTAATTAAAATAAAATAAAATAAATAACATTTAACCAATATCAATTGAAGAGAGGTCCCACTGCAAGGAATCATGCGTCATATCACCCAACACTGGAGAAGGCCACTTTCAGTTATTTTGGCCCCAGCACCCAGACAGAGGAGAGAGGTCCCACAGCAAGGAATCATGCGTCATATCACCCACCACTGGAGAAGGCCATTTTCAGTTATTTCGGCCCAGCACCCAGACCGAGGATACAGGTCCCACAGCAAGGAATCATGCGTCATATCACCCACCACTGGAGAAGGCCACTTTCAGTTATTTCGGACCCAGCACCCAGACAGAGGAGAGCGGTCCCACAGCAAGGAATCATGCGTCATTTCACCCACCACTGGAGAAGGCCACTTTCCGTTATTTCGGCCCAGCACCCAGACAGAGGATACAGGTCCCACAGCAAGGAATCATGCGTCATATCAACCACCTCTGGAGAAGGCCACTTTCAGTTATTTCGGCCCCAGCACCCAGACAGAGGAGAGAGGTCCCACAGCAACGAATCATGCGTCATATCACCCACCACTGGAGAAGGCCACTTTCAGTTATTTCGGCCCAGCACCCAGACCGAGGATACAGGTCCCACAGCAACGAATCATGCGTCATATCACCCACCACTGGAGAAGGCCACTTTCAGTTATTTCGGCCCCAGCACCCAGACAGAGGAGAGAGGTCCCACAGCAAGGAATCATGCGTCATATCTCCCACCACTGGAGAAGGCCACTTTCACTTATTTATGCCCCACCACCCTGACAGAGGAGAGAGGTCCCACAGCAAGGAATCATGCGTCATATCACCCACCACCTGAGAAGGCCACTTTCAGTTATTTCGGCCCCAGCACCCAGACAGAGGAGAGAGGTCCCACAGCAAGGAATCATGCGTCATATCACCCACCACTGGAGAAGGCCACTTTCAGTTATTTCGGCCCAGCACCCAGAACGAGGATACAGGTCCCACAGCAAGGAATCATGTGTCATATCACCCACCACTGGAGAAGGCCACTTTCAGTTATTTCGGCCCCAGCACCCAGACAGAGGAGAGAGGTCCCACAGCAAGAAATCATGCATCATATCACCCACCACTGGAGAAGGCCACTTTCAGTTATTTATGCCCCACCACCCTGACAGAGGAGAGAGGTCCCACAGCAAGGAATCATGCGTCATATCACCCACCACCTGAGAAGGCCACTTTCAGTTATTTCGGCCCCACCACCCAGACAGAGGAGAGGTTCATTCAACTTTGGGTTGCACCGCAAGATCATTGTAAAGTTAAAAAAATGAGGATTCAATAAAGAAGTGCCCCGGAGTACAAGAATACATGGTTGAGGGGGAGGCAGTTATAAATGTCTATTCTGCACAAGGGAGGCACAGGTCCTGTGGGATCCATGCCTGGTTCATTTTTATGAACGTCAGCTTGTCCACGTTGGCTGTGGACAGGCGGCTGCGTTTGTCAGTAATGACGCCCCCTGTTGTGCTGAATACAAGTTCAGACAAAACGCTGGCCGCCGGGCAGGCCAGCACCTCCAAGGCATAAAATGCTAACTCTGGCCACCTGGAAAATTTGGAGACCCAGAAGTTGAATGGGGCCGAACCATCAGTCAGTACGTGAAGGGGTGTGCAGACGTACTGTTCAACCATGTTAGTGAAATGCTGCCTCCTGCTAACACGTTCCGTATCAGGTGGTGGTGCAGTTAGCTGTGGCGTGGAGACAAAACTTTTCCACATTTCTGCCATGCTAACCCTGCCCTCAGAGGAGCTGGCTGTGACACAGCTGCATTGGTGACCTCTTGCTCCTCCTCTGCCTTCGCCTTGGGCTTCCACCTGTTCCCCTGTGACATTTGGGAATGCTCTCAGGAGCGCCTCTACCAGCGTGAGCTTGTACTCGTGCATCTTCCTATCACGCTCCAGTGCAGGAAGTAAGGTTGGCACATTGTCTTTGTACCGGGGATCCAGCAGGGTGGCAACCCAGTAGTCCGCACACGTTAAAATGTGCACAACTCTGCTGTCGTTGCACAGGCACTGCAGCATGTAGTCGCTCATGTGTGCCAGGCTCCCCAGAGGTACTCGAAACATCGCAACAGGGCACACAGGTCTCGCATGGAGGCCCAATCATTGGTGGTGAAGTGGTGCTGTTCCGCAGTGCGACTGACACGTGCGTGCTGCAGCTGAAACTCCACTATTGCCTGCTGCTGCTCGCACAGTCTCTCCAGCATGTGCAAGGGGGAGTTCCACCTTGTGGGTACGTCGCATATGAGGCGATGAGCGGGAAACGCCAAAGTTACGCTGCAGTGCAGACAGGCGAGCAGCAGCAGGGTGAGAACGCCAAAAGCGCGCACAGACGGCCCGAACTTTCTGCAGCAGCTCTGACATATCGGGGTAGTTTTTCAGGAATCTCTGCACCCCCAAATTCAGCACATGCACCAGGCAAGGGATGTGCGTCAAACCGGATAGGCCCAGAGCTGCTACGAGATTTCGCCCATTATCGCACACCACCAGCCCAGGCTTGAGGCTCAGTGGCACCAACCACTCATCGGTCTGTTATTTCAGGCCCGTCCAAAGCTCCTGCACGGTGTGGGGTTTGTCCCCCAAACAGATGAATTTAAAAACTGCTTGCTGTTGTTTCCCCCATGGCTGTGCTGAAGTTGGTGGTGAAAGTGTTATGCTGAGAGGATGAGGAGGTGGTAGAGGAGGAAGATGAGTAGTTGGAGGAGGCAACAGGAGGCAAAGAGAAATGCCATGCAATCCTCGGGGGCAGAAGGACATGTGACAAACAGCTATCCGCCTCAGACCCAGCTGCCACTGCATTTACCCAGTGTGCTGTTAGGGAAATATAACGGCCCTGGCCGTGCTTACTGGTGCCACAGATGGTGTTGCACAGTGCACACCTTATTTTATTCTTTACTTGCTTGTGCAGGTAAGGGATGGCTCGCCTGGAAAAGTAGTGGTGGCTTGGAACGACGTATTGTGGGACAGCCACCGCCATAAGGTTTTTAAAACTCTCCGTCTCCACCAGACGGAATTACAGCATTTCAAAGGCCATAAATTTTGAAATGCTGGCATTCAGGGCCAGGGATCGCCGGTGGGTAGGGGGATACTTCCTCTTTCGATCCAGTGTTTGAAGAACTGCCATGCTGGGGAACTCCTTGGAGCTGTCTTTAGTGTGCTCGGTCCCGGGGTGCGGTGGGCAGTAGCAGGCGTAGTGTCTAGGGGACGGGAGCTCTGCTTCTGCACCCTGCTCCCTCTTTTGCTGTGCTGGTGTCTCTGTGTGACCAATGCCTCTTCCTCTGAACTGCACAGGTCAATAGCATGACCTTCATCCCATGTAGGGTCTAGGACCTCATCTTCCTCCACATCATCTTCCACCAAGTTTTCTGCACCCCTGCCCTCCTTGTTGGTTTGCACACTGCAGAATGCCACAGCAGTTGGCACCTGTGTTTCGTCATCATCAGAGATGTGCTGTGTTGGTCTTCCCATGTCCTCATCCTCAAACATAAGTGGTTTTGCATCAGTGCACTCAATTTCTTCCACTTCTGGAGCAAGGCTAGGTGGATGGGCTGGGGAAACCCTGCAAGGAGAGTGATCAAAAAGCATGAGAGCCTGCTGCATGACTTGGGGCTCAGACTGCTTGGCTGATTTGCAAGAGAGTGAGGTGCTAGATAGGTGCTGCCCATGGCCTGCAGGTGCCAACTCTGAGCTTTCAGCAGTGGACCGGGTGTGAGACAATGTGAAGGTACTGGAGGCACTATCATCCACCCAATCTACTAGCGCATGTACGTGCTCTGGCCTCACCATTTGTAGAGCAGCATTCTGGATTACTAAATAACTTGGAAGGCCCTGTCGTCTATGCGAACCTGTGTTTCATTTGGGCGTGTAGCTGGCACAGATCCACCACCTCTTCTCCCTGCAATAGGAGCCCCACCAACACCAGCAGCACCACAACCATGGCCATGCCGCTTATTTGACGCTCTCCTCATTCTTTTCGGTAACCCAACAAAGTAACAGACAGATTTAATACAACTTGTTCCCTGTCAGGTATGCCGTGCCCGTGTCATAAACAGAAAAGATTGGTTTTGGTCACATCTCTATGTGACAGATTAATTTATTACAATTTGTGCCCTGCCTAATCTGCCCTGACAGTGTGATAAAGATAAAAGATATTTCTAGGTCCCACCACAATATGAGAAACAAATGTATTACACTGTGTGGCCTGCCCAATAGGCCCTGGCAGCGTGTTAAAGATAAAAGATTGGTTAAGGTAACAAGTTACTTTGAAAGATATGAGGGGCACAGATCCCCCAACAATCGGTAGTACACCACCTAATATACTGAGTAAATTTTGGCAAGTCAGGTATGCAGTGCCGCAGGAACACCAAAGCAGGCCAAAATGATGGGTTTTTGTTTCAACAACTCAATGTCCTAGTGGAATTTACTGATTTTATTTGATTTACAGTACAATAAGGTGCTTTATAGGAAAAAAAGAGTAATTTTTCAACCCCAGTAAAACAGATGGATTTACTGATTATTTTTCAGTATCAGATTGCCTGTGCAGGCAGAAGCTGAAATCTATTTCAACAAAATACATGATTTCTTCACCCACCAATGAAACTGATGGACACAAGTGAAATTCTTTCACTAGCAGTAGTACAGAGCAGGCCACAAATTGACTTTGTGCCAAAAATTACGTGTTTTTTCCACCCACAATGTCCCAGTGGAATTTTCTGATTTTATTTGATTTGCAGTACAAGGCAAAAAGGTCCTTTATAGGAGAAAAATAGTTTTTTTTCTACACCAGTGAAACAGATGAATTAACAGATTATTGTTCACTGTCAGATTGCCTGTGCAGGCAGAGGATGGAATTTATTTCAACAATATATATTATTTCTTCACCCACCAATGAAACTGATGGATGCAAGTGAAATTCTTTCACTAGCAGTAGTACAGAGCAGGCCACACATTGACTTTGTACCAAAAATTACGTGTTTTTTCCACCCACAATGTCTCAGTGGAATTTACAGATTTTATTTGATTTGCAGTACAAAGCATAAAGGTACTTTATAGGAGAAAAAAGAGGATTTTTTTAAACTCCAGTGAAACAGATGAATTAACAGATTATTGTTCACTGTCAGATTGCCTGTGCAGGCAGAGGATTTAATTTATTTCAACAAAATATATTATTTCTTCACCCACCAATGAAACTGATGGACACAAGTGAAATTCTTTCACTAGCAGTAGTACAGAGCAGGTCATAAGGCAAAAAGGTACTTTATAGGAGAAAAAAGAGGATTTTTTCAACCTCAGTGAAACAGATGAATTACCAAATTATTGTTCACTATCAGATTGCTTGTGCAGGCAGAGGATGGAATTTAATTCAACAAAATATATGATTTCTTCAACCCCAGTGAAACTGATGGATGGAAGTGAAATCCTTTCACTAGCAGTAGTACAGAGCTGGCCACAAATTTACTTTGTGCCAATAATTATGTGTTTTTTCTACCTACAATGTCCCAGTGGAATTTACTGATTTTATTTGATTTGCAGTACAAGGCAAAAAGGTACTTTATAGGGAAAAAAAAGAGGATTTTTTCAACCCCAGTGAAACAGATGAATTAACAGATTATTGTTCACTAACAGATTGCCTGTGCAGGCAAAGAATGGAATTTACTTCAACAAAATATATGATTTCTTCAACCCTAGTTAAACTGACAGATGCAAGTGAAATTTTTTCATTAGCAGTAGTACAGAGCAGGCCACAAATTTACTTTGTGCCAAAAAGTATGTGTTTTTTCCTCCCACAATGTCTCAGTGGAATTTACTTATTTTATTTGATTTGCAGTACAAAGCAATAAGGTACTTTATAGGAAAAAAATTGGATTTTTTTCTACCCCAGTGAAACAGATGGATTTACCCATTATTTTTCACTATCATATTTGCTGAGCAGGCAGAAAAGGCACTTAATGGTTAAAAAGAATACTATTTTATTCGCCCACAGTGAAACAGATGGATTTACTAATTATATTTTTCACAATCACAAATGTAGTGCACAGAGCAAATGTACTTTTTAGTACAAAAAAAGAAGAAGCCCAGAATCTGAGTACTTAGAGAATTAATGACAAGGATATATGCAGCACAGGGGTACTTTACAGAACAAAATGTGAAAATATCACCCCTTAGGTCCCTAAAATCAGAAACTGAGTAACAGTATTATTTTTCCCTTCCCCTGGCAGATATGCAGTGCAGGTGCACTTAAAAAATGGGTACATTTAAATGAACTAAAAAGACTGGATTCTATTACTGTCCCTGGCACATATGCAGCTGCAAGTGCACGTCACTTGCACAAAAATGCCGCCGACACCAACCATTTACAGAAATATAAAAGTCTTTGTCACTGGCCTCATAAAAAAAAATTGCCATTACACCCACAAGAACAAAAAGGCTGTAGATTGCTGAGTGAACACAATTCTGATATCAGATATTATTCATCAAAGCTTTTTTCCTATTTTCTCCCTGAGAGCCCCAGCAGCAACCTGTCCCTACACTAACAACAGCAGAGTGACGTGCTGCGCTATGTGACTTCAGCTTATATAGAGTCTGGGTAACATGGTGCACTTAGCCAATCATAGCCATAACAGTAGTAGGCATGGCTGTGATGTCTTCTAAGAGCAAAGTAGTTAGACGCTTGTTGATTGGCTGTCCAGCAGCTTTTCAACAAGTGCCATAAAATGTGCCGAACATCAAACCCGAACTATTCCAAAAATGTTTGGGTTTGGGTGCCAAAAATCCTAAAATTCGGTCAGAACGCTATCCATGGCCTATACTGCAGCCCGTGAAGCAACCAAAGTAGAGCATACAGTAGTCAGCAGACTTCATTACAAGGATGTTAGCAAAATCAACGTCTTAAGTAGTGTTGAGTGAACAGACGAAAACCTGAACTTTTCAGTAAAAGTTCGGGTTCGAGTTCGATGTTTGGGAATTTAATAAAGCTTGTTGAAAGGCTGCAGGGCAGCCAATCAACAAGTGTTTAAGCTGTGGGCACTTAGAGCCATCACAGCCCTGCCTAGTAATGGCATGGCTGTAATTGACCCGTGCAGCATGTGACCCAGCCTCTATAAAAGCTGGATCACGTGTAGCACCATCCATCAGCTCTAAGTATTGTAGGGTCAGGAAGCAGGCAGCTGAAGTGAGGGAAAGTGTTAGGAATCTCATCTGGCTATTTATACTGTGGGTGACCTATAGTGAATTTTTTGTTGGAGCTATACACCAACTTTGCACCCCTGACAAAGAAGTATAATAATTAATCTGGCTGTTAGTTCTGTGGGTGACCAATATCGATCTTTTGTGGGTGTAATGCACCATATTTACACCCCTGACACAGAAATGTAATAATTTATCTGGCTGTTAATTCTGTGGGTGACCTATAGCGATTTTTTGTGGGATCAATATACCATCTTTGTACCCCTGACACACAAACATAATAGTTAATCTATTTGTTAGTTCGGTGGGTCACATATACCCATTGTTTGTCTGAGGTACACCTGCACTGCATACATGACAGGGAAATAAATCTAGTTGATCCATCTGTGTTAGTTCAGTGGGTGACCTATACCCATTTTTTGTACGAGGTACACCTGCACTGCATATGTGACAGGGAAATAAATCTAGTTAATCTATCTGTTAGTTCGGTGGGTGACATATACCCATTCTTTGTCTGAGGTACACCTGCACTGTTTTTGTGAAAGCAAAATAAATCTACTTGATCCATCTGTTAGTTCAGTGGGTGACATATACCCATTGTTTGTCCAAGGTACACCTGCACTGCTTACGTGACAGGGAAAAAAATCTAGTTAATTGATATGTTAGTTCGGTGGGTGACATATACCCATTGTTTATCTGAGGTACAACTGCACTGTATTTGTGACAGGGAAATAAATCTAGTTAATCCATCTGTTAGTTCGGTGGGTGACATATACCCATTGTTTATCTGAGGTACAACTGCACTGCATACGTGACAGGGAAATAAATCTAGTGTGACAAGGAAATAAATCTGGTTAATTCATCTGTTAGTTCCGTGGGTGCGATATACCCATTGTTTGTGTAAGGTACACCTGCACTGCATACTTGACAGGGAAATAAAACTAGTTAATCCATCTGTTAGTTCGGTGGGTGAACTCAACGAATGAGGAGAGCATCAAATAATGGATGTGGCCCTGGTCGTGGTGCTGCTGGTGTTGGTGTAGCTCCTGTTGCAGGGAGAGGACGTGGACGTAGTTGATATGTGCCAGCTACACGCCCAAATGAAACACGTTCCTCAGGTGCACGTAGGTGACAGAACGTTCAGCTTTATTTTGTAGGCACGAATACAGGTGTACGAATGGTGAGGCCAGAACATGTAGAGGCGGTAGTGGATTGGGTGGCTAACAGTGCCTCCAGTTCCTTCACATTGTCTCCCAACTGAAAGCGCAGAAATCTGTCTTTCTCCTCACCCCCTTGCAAATCAGGCATGCAGTCTAAGCCCCAAGTCCTGCAACAGTCTCTTATGCTTTTTGAGGAGTCTGCTGGTAGGGTTTCCATCTGCCATCCACCTAACCCTGCCCCAGAAGTGGAAGAGATTGAGTGCACTGATGCCCAACCATTTATGTTTCAGGATGTGGAAATGGGAGGACAACCGCAGCACGTCTCTGATGATGACGAAATATAGGTACCAACTGCTGCGGCTTTCTGCAGTGTGCAGATCGGAAAGGAGGGCAGGGGCGAGGAATGGGTGGAAGATGACGTGGAATATGATGAGGTCCTAGACTCAACATGGAATCATGGTAATGGGATTGACGTGTGCAGTTAGGAGAACAAGGAGTTGGTCACACAGCGCCAGCCGCACAGCAAAACGGAGCATGGTACAAAAGCAGAGTGGCCGTCCCCTAGCCAGTACGCCTGCTACTGCCTGCCACACCCATGGACACCCATGGACTGAGCACACCAAGGCCAGCTCCAAGGAGTTCCCTGGAGTTGCAGTCCTTCAGACAATGCGTTGACGACAAGACGCAAGTGGTTTGCACTCTGTGTAATCAGAGCCTGAAGTGAGGCATAAACCTGACTGGTGGTGTTCTAAACCTGATCACCACCTGCATGACCAGGCATCTAACTGCAAAGTACAAGCTGCAGTGGAGTACATGCTTTAAAAACCACGAAAGATCTCAGGCTCCTCCTGCTCCCTCTTCTGCTGCAGTCTCGGCTTCTTCCTTCCCCTCTGGAGTGACCGTGGCACCTGCACCCCCCACAAACAGAGGATGTGGCAACAACAATACCACCTTCACCACCATCACCCAGCATGTCCACACTGTCCCATAGAAGCATTCAGTTGTCCATCCCACAAACACTGGAGAGAAAGAGGAAGTACCCCCCTACCCACCAGTGATCCCTGGCCCTGAATACCTTATGGAGGTGGCTGTCCCATAGTACGTGGTTCCCAGCCACCACTACTTTTCCAGGAGAGCCATCCTTGCCCTGCACAAACAAGTGGCAGACAAAATCAGGTGTACACTGCGCAACGCCATTTGTGGCAAGGTCCACATAACCACTAATAAGTGGACCAGTAAGCACGGGCAGGGACATTATATCTCCTTAACTGCGCACTGGGTTAATGCAGAGGTGGCTGGGCCTGAGGCAGATAGCAGTTTGGCGCATATCCTTCTGCCACCGAAGATTGCAGGATGTTTCTCGTTGCTTCCTGTTGCCTCCTCCTCCTACTCCGCTTCCTCCTCTACCGCCTCCTCATCCAGTCAGCATAACACCTGCACCACTAACTTCAGCACAGCCAGTGGGAAACGACAGCAGGCTGTTTTTAAACTCATCTGTTTGAGGGAAAAACCACACACCATGCAGGAGCTGTGGACGGGCATGGAACAACAGACCAATGAGTGGTTGGTGCCACTGAGCCTTAAGCCCGGCCTGGTGGTGTGCGATAATGGGCAAAATCTCGTAGCGGCTCTGGGCCTAAGCGGTTTGACACACATCCCTTGCCTGGCTCATGTGCTGAATTTGGTGGTGCAGAGGTTCCTGAAAAATTACCCCGATATGTCAGAGCTGCTGCAGAAAATGAGGGCCATCTCTGCACGCTTTCGGTGTTTTTACTCTGCTGCTGCTCGCCTGTTGGCACTGCAGCGTAACTTCCGCTCTCCAACTCATATGCAATGTACCCACAAAGTGGGACTCCACCTTGCACATGCTGGAGAGACTTGCGAGCAGCAGCAAGCGGTAGTGGAGTTTCAGCTGCAGCACAAACGGGTGAGTCGCTCTGCGGAACAGCACCACTTCACCACCAACGAGTGGGCCTCCATGCAGGCCATGTTACGCTGTTTTCGAGTACTCCACCAACATGGCTAGTGCCGATGACACCATCCTCAGCGCTACTATGCTACTTCTATGTCTCCTTGAAAAAGCGCTTCGGGCAATGATGGAAGAGGGTGTGGCACAGGAGGAAGAGAAGGAGGGGTCATTTCCACGGTTATCAGCCCAGTCATTCACAAGTGGCTCGGAGGGTTGGTTCCTGCACTTACAGAGGCCAGGTACACAACTGTCAAGCCAGAATACAGTTCTGGAGGATGAAGCAGATAATGAGGAGCAGGAACTGTGTTCACAGCAGGGTGGTACCCAAAGCAGCTCATGGCCATCACTGGAGCGTGGCTGGGGGATACAGAGGACACAGATGATACACCTCCCACAGAGGACAGCTTGTCCTTGCCTCTGGGCAGCCTGGCACACATGAATGACTACATGACAATGACCTCTGAGTTGCCCACATTCTAACCAGTGCTGATTACTAGGTGGCCACCCTGCTGAATCCCCACTACAGGGACAACGTGCCCTCCTTAATTCCGTCACTGGAGCATGATTGGCAGATGCACTAGTACAAGTGCACGCTGGTAGACGTGCTGCTGATGGCATTCCCACCTGACAGCGGGGGCTCAGTGGAAGCACAAGACGAAGGCAGAGGAGGAGGTAGAAGTCGCCAATACAGCTGGGGCACCGCCAGCATCTTAGAACGGAGGGTTAGCATGGCCGAAATGTGGAAAAGCTTTGACAGTACGCCACAACAACCAGCTCCACCAGCTGATACGGAACATCTTAGCAGGAGGCAGCATTTCAGCAACATGGTGGAACAGTACGTGTGCACATGCCTACATGTACTGACTGATGGGTCAGCCCCATTTTACTTCTGGGTCTCCAAATTGGGCACATGGCCTGACTTTGCCCTTTATGCCTTGGAGGTGCTGGCCTGCCCTGTGGCCAGTGTATTGTCCGAACGTTTATTTAGCACGGCGGGTGGGGGGGAGGGTTGTCGGGGGGTTGGATGATCACAGCCAATGTGGACAAGCTCCCATTCATTAGGATTAACCAGGCATGGATCCCATAGGACTTGTCCATATCTTGTGCTGAATAGACAACTATACCGGCCGCACCCAGCCATTGTTAGAATCCAGCTTACTTTCTCTTTGCATTATCTTTTCTATTTCCTATTGTTTTTGATCTTCCCAAATTTTTTTAAAAAAATATAAAATTAAAAAATAAAAATTAAAGGAAAAAATAATAATAAAACAACAAAAAAATTTTGGCTACCTTCTCCATCGCTGCTTCCACCTACACCGCCACGCCTACCGCCTCCTCAACCCCCTACTCCACTTTGACTTCCGCCTACTAGTTCAAGATTATTATTATCATTTTTTTTTTTATATTCTATGTTATTTAAAGTCATTTCCCTATCCACATGTGTTTGTTTGCAGGGCAATTGTCCCGATCTTACCCCCATTCTGCTTCCTTTTGCAGCCCTCTAACCCTTACTATGACTATTTTACAGCGATTTTAGTGCACCAAAGTTCGGGTCCCCATTGACTTCAATGGGGTTTGGGTTTGAGTTCGGAACCCGAATTTCGGCTGAACCCGGTGAACCCGAACATCCACGGGTCCACTCAACCCTAGTATTAAGCCTACCATGATATCTGGTCTGCACAGCTACTGTACCTGTCATTGAGCATGAGCATGACGATAATCTGTTACCAGTAGTGTTGAGCGAACAGTTCGAAAATCGTTCGGGTCCGTACCGAATTTTGTGGTGTCCGTGACACGGACCCGAACCCGGACATTTTCAAAAAAGTTCGGGTTCGGGTCCGGTGTTCGTCGATTACTTCCCGCTTTCTGAAGGGCTGCACAGCAGCCAATCAGCTAGCGTTTTACTTCTTGCCCTAAGAGCCCATCACAGCCATGCCTACTAATGGCATGGCAGTGATTGGCCAAGTGCAGCATGTGACCCAGCCTCTATTTAAGCTGGAGTCACGTAGCGCCGCACGTCACACTGCTCTGACTAGTGTAGGGAGAGGATGCAGCTTCTGTGAGGGCGAGATAGGCAGGGATAAAGAAGTGATTGAATGATCTACCTTTCTACACCTGTGCATCAGAACAACTCAGCTGAGCTGTTCACTGAAAGTCACTATTTTGTTGAGACTGGCCAGAGCGATTTTTACTGGCACATGTAACTGGGCTGACCGGCGGTGGCCATTTTGGGACTTGTGGTGCGCCAGCACTTGCTGCCACAGAGTGTAAACCAAAGCTCCAAAGAAGTTAAAAATCTACACCTGTGAATCAGAACAACAGCGATTCAGCTGCTCAGTCAAAGTCAATTTTTTTCTGGCTGGGCAGACTGTTTTCTGGCACATGTTACTGGGCTGATAGGCGGCGGCCATTTTGGGACTTGTGGTGCTACAGCAAAAGCTGCCACAACGTCCATTAATCTAATGTAATAGTCGATTTTTTCATAGATATACTACATCAGGGGTTTGGCTGTGCTTGTGTCACCCATACTAACTGCAAAGATATTTAATATATCAGTGGTGAAACTGAAAGTAACCCACTTGGATAGCAAATCCCATGAATGTGCTGTTCCAGCTAGGCTAGCCAGTGCCACTACTTTGTCCAATACTGTCAGCCAGAAATATTTTTTTTTTATGTGCCAGAAATATAAATTAGAAAAAGCTTTCACCGTAATAATAAAATTATTCTGGTGTTAGACCAGAAGAAGCACTCCTGTTGTAATTAATACTGTAAAAGGCTTAGGCAATATTTCTCCCAGTGTGGGAAATTTATCTAGCAAAACTAGCATTTTAACAATTCCGGTGTTCTGAAATACCAGCAGTCCTCTTGTAATTAATACCGCCAAAAGGCATTATATCGTCCAGTGTTGTAATTTTGGTGAAAAAAAGGCCAATTTAATCAATCTGGTGTTTGTTAGACCAGAAAAACTAGGCCTCACGTTTTCACTCCTCTAAAAGGAATTATATTTCCCGTGTGGGAATCTATGTACCAAAACTAGCATTATAAAAAATCTGGTGTCCAATTAGCAGCAGTGTTCTTGTAATTAATACCGCCAAAAGGCATTATTGTCCAGTGTTGTAATTTTGGTGAAAAAAAGGCCAATTTAATCAATCTGGTGTTTGTTAGACCAGAAAAACTAGGCCTCACGTTTTCACTCCTCTAAAAAGGAATTATATTTCCCCGTGTGGGAATCTATGTACCAAAACTAGCATTATAAAAAATCTGGTGTCCAATTAGCAGCAGTGTTCTTGTAATTAATACCGCCACAAGGCATTATATCGTCCAGTGTTGTAATTTTGGTGAAAAAAAGGCCAATTTAATCAATCTGGTGTTTGTTAGACCAGAAAAACTAGGCCTCACGTTTTCACTTCTCTAAAAGGAATTATATTTCCCGTGTGGAATCTATGTACCAAAACTAGCATTATAAAAAATCTGGTGTCCAATTAGCAGCAGTGTTCTTGTAATTAATACCGCCAAAAGGCATTATTGTCCAGTGTTGTAATTTTGGTGAAAAAAGGCCAATTTAATCAATCTGGTGTTTGTTAGACCAGAAAAACTAGGCCTCACGTTTTCACTCCTCTAAAAGGAATTATATTTCCCGTGTGGAATCTATGTACCAAAACTAGCATTATAAAAATCTGGTGTCCAATTAGCAGCAGTGTTCTTGTAATTAATACCGGAAAAAGGAATTATATCTTCCAGTGTGGGAATTTTGGGGCTAAAAAATAATATATTTTATTGTGGTGCGAGTTGAATCGCAACAATGAGGAAACATTCTATTAAGGGACGAGGACGCGGTCGTGGTGGTGTCCGTGGAGCCTCTGTTGCTGGCAGAGGACGTGGCCGTTCGGCCTCAGGCGCACAAAGTAGTGAAACAACTCCCTCAAGTAGCCGGCAGAATTTACAGCGATATTTGGTGGGGCCCAATGCCGTTATGAGGATGGTAAGGCCTGAGCAGGTACAGGCATTAGTCGATTTGGTGGCCGACAGTGCTTCCAGCACGTTCACCACATTGTCTTCCGCCCAGTCTTCTGCGGAAAGCGCACAGGTGGCACCTGAAAACCAAGCCCATCAGTCTGTCACATCACCCCCATGCATATCACGGAAACTGGCTGAGCCTCAAGTAATGCAGCAGTCTCTTCTTCTGTTTGAAGACTCTGCTCCCACGGTTTTCCAGGGGCGTCCACCTATCCCTTCCCCAGCGGTGGAAGACATTCCATGCACTGACGCACAACCACTTATGTATCCAGATGATGAGGACATGGGAATACCACCACAGCAGAGTGACCGAGTGTCTGATGATGACGAAACACAGGTGCCCACTGCCGCGTCTTATTGCAGTGTGCAGACTGAACAGGAGGAGGTCAGGGAGGAAGACTGGGTGGAAGACGATGCAGAGGACGATGAGGTCTTAGACCCCACATGGACTGAAGGTCGTGCCGCTGACTTAAATAGTTCAGAGGAAGAGGCAGTGGTGAGACCGAGACAACAGTGAAGCCAAAGAGGGAGCAGGGGGCAAAAGCAGAACAGCCGCCGTCCAGAGAGTTTGCCTGCTATTGGCCAGCGCCAACAGGGACCCAGCACCCCAAAGGCATCTTCAAGGAGTTCCCTGGCATGGCACTTCTTCAAACAATGTGCTGAGGACAAGACCAGAGTGGTTTGCACGCTGTGCCATCAGACCCTGAGGCGAGGCATTAACGTTCTTAACCTGAGCACCACCTGCATGATCAGGCATCTACATGCAAAGCATGAACTGCAGTGGAGTACACACCTTAAAAACAAGGAACCTGCTCAAGCTCCCCCTGCTCCCTCTAGCGCTGCTGCCTCGGCTTCCGCCTCGAGAGAAATGTTGCCACCTGCCGAGCAGCAAACAGAGG